>CP092088.1:40032506-40090006 GCA_029203775.1 Neoneuromus ignobilis
ACTTTAATTTGTAAAAAGAATATTTATTATATCGTACAACAACCTTATCATTTTTCTGAATATGTAAACGTTGTTAAACAACATGACTAAATATAATTAGTTTTCTTTATTTATATGTAAATATATATAAACTGGTACGTACGTATTATTGCTAAATACTAATAATTTATTTTTGTAACCATTTAATAATCTTATCTAATGTTTGCAGTTGCGGTGTCCTTAATAAATTTGTTCTAGACGGAAAATGATTCTTACTTATAGATAAGAAAACAATCTTCTTATAAATATATCGTTGAACTTGTGAATGTATATATTTTTATACGATATCGATTAAAATTTATCATAAAATACAAGCAAGGAAATAAATACAAGTAACTAAATCTTTTTATCATACAATGACCAATTTATCATCATAATTTTCATTTACACACCTATATGACAACATATTGTGAACTCTTGATTCATTTTAGACCAAACCTAAACCATAATTCAAACTCTTTATACATAATATTAAAGCAATTGTTTATATAAAAATATAAGCAGTTGAGTGTAAATAATTTATTTTTTTATATTGAAATATAATAACTAAAAAATTTTTGTTCAAATAGATGAAATATTTTATAACTAAAAAATATTTCTTATTTGTTAAATCAATTTTAGAATCAGTTAAATTTCGATTGCTGTATGTTAAATGTTTGATTTTATTGCATATTATATTTTATTTGTCATGAATTTATAAAAATAGTATCATACATAGTAAATTGAATTTTTTTATCAAAAATATGCAAATTATTAAAACATAATGCTTATAAATATATTTAAAAATAAATATTAACAAAACATCCTTAAAAATAAAATTAATGCCAAACTATAGTTTCATCCTTTCTCGAAGTTCTGTATAAAAATTACATTTATATCTTACTAGTATTATCTTATATATATACTCGTATAAATATATATATATATATATATTAGTAATATCTGATTGTTCTGATTTTTTCAATACTCCATTTGATTCAAAACACAATACACCGTTCGAAACATATTATTTTATTTCAGATATTCTCATTTGTAAGACGTTCCTTATAATTGACGGTACAACAATCTAAGAAACCGTGGGTGGACATAATCACAATGGTCTGTCATCTTCTAGTATATGATTATATTTAATTGACTAAAATAATGGTACATATCAGTTAATAATTGTACCAAAAATAAAATCAGCCGTATATTTTACGGCATCTATATATTTTCATTTTTTCAAGTTAATTATTGTAACAAGAATAATATTGTATAACGCAAAAATATATGTGTAATGAAATTTTAGTTAGGTAAATAATATTTTTAAAACACTTTTTTAATTTTAACTTCGATTTATATAAATTTATATTTTATTTGAACAACTGATCCCTTGACATTGGTTACTGTAATTTATTATCCTGAACTGTAAGTGTTATTTTTCTTCACTGTTTTTTTTTCTAAACAACCTTCCTTGAACCTATCTTTAATTTTAGACTTTAGTATGTTTTTAGTCTTTTTTAATCTTTAAAAAAATTCTTTATTAGTGAAATATTTTTTAACTAAGAATAATACAAAACACCAAAATTAAAACATTGATAATAAAACAGTATATAAATATTTTTTCATTTGAAACAATAATTTTTAATGAAAAACTTAATATGTTCAAATATAAGCAATTTATATATTAGAAAATTCATTTTTAAATATATATCACCACTCAAAATTAAAAAAAAAACTATTATAAATTGTTATTTAAATTATTACTTTATATTTATATATATTTTTGTTATTTACTCTATCATCAAAAGTGCCCCAGTTTTAAAAAAAATAATTGAAGCATATTATATATACAATATATACTTGAGAGTGATTCAAATTTCAAAATGAGTTTTAATTATCATTATGAAAGTGATTATAAAAAACATTTATAACACATATATTAAATTACAATATTAAAAAACAATATGTTCTAAAAATGTTAAAAAACATAAAATCTGGAATAAATTAAGATGTTAAAATAATATACTACATAAGATAAATTATTTGAATTTATTGCCATATTTAAAAAAAAAATATCTTTTTAAATTACAAATAAATTAATAACCGTCCTTTAATTATATTCAAATATATATTTATGTATATATTAAAGATCTATTTTTTCTCTATAAATACTCTTTTGAATAAATTTAGAATTCATTTGATATATCACATCATAAACATGATTTATTTTAAAAAAATAAAATTTATGTATAAAATAAATAAACAAAACCTTGAAATATATAAGCTACTAAAAACGTGAAGCAATCAGACATCATTTAATTTTATTTAATGTTGTTATTAAAAATCTAGTACAAAACATCATATGTTTGAAACATAACAGACACAATCCAGATATCAATGCTATATTGGTATTTGAGTATCATCAATTCGACATACAAATGCGGCTCATAAAGATTCCTTATGGTGCAATCTAATGAGTTCGTCGAGGGGGCCAAATATAAAATTCGTAGTGTTCTTAGCGGGAAGTCGCATCTAACACCATGATGTCTCGTAAAATGCGTACGTTAATACGCGTTTCTTAGATCTTATAAACTATTCTATGATTGAAACGAATTGTTTTCATTTCATTACGTCAGCAGGTTTTCAAGAATTTCTTTATTATTAATCTTAAAGTTTAAGCTAACCCTTAATTCTCGAAACTTGTTTTATAATAGATACTTTTTATCTTAAAAAAAATATATTTACTGAAATGGAAACAAAATAGTTTCTTTTTAAAAACACAATAAGCTAATTTTTTAACACCGTTTTTTATATTTTCAATAATTTAATTTTGTGTCTCTAGAATAATATACATTCAGAATACAGCTGTTTCTTATATTACAAAAAAATATAATAATTTCATCTCGAAAACAAATTTAAAATGATCTTTGTTTTTATTTAACTAAGAAATGCTTAGTTAAATGAAAGTTTTCGAAAAAAAATTATATATTTTTATTAAGTATATTAAGTTTTAATTTATTAATATTATATTTCATGAGTTTACAATTATGATTGAAATTAAACATGAAACAACATGAACATGAAAAAATAAATGAAATTGAAATTAAACATGAACATGAAAAAATAAAGTAAATAAGAAATGAATACATATAATTTTACAAATAATTAGTATACATTGTAATAATTGAAGGAATTAATTTTAATCAAAAACAATTCATTATTTCAGTACATTATATTCATATTTTGAATTATTATATATATATATATATATATATATATATATATATATATATATATATATATGTGTGTGTGTGTGTGTGTGTGTGTGTGTGTGTGTGTGTGTAATTATTTATAAATATATTCATATACTTAGTACTTTAAGCAATACATTTTTTTCTAAATAAAAAACAAATTTGAAGAAATGTATTTATTGTTATTACAAAAAAAATCGTTTTTTTACCTTTGTTTCTTTTTTTTATATACTTTTACTATCTTTATTTAAATAAATCTCTTTTCTACAATTTAATTCTTTCTATAATTCTTACTATTCTCATAAATATATTTTCTATTATCTACATAAATAGTAATATCTGCTGTAATGAATATCTATAAAAAAATACTGGAATTATTTAAAATATTTTTCAGAATATAAAATAATTATGCAAATAATTAATAGATATATATAAATTAAATAAAACTTTTAATTTGTCTAAATACAATAGATTTATATTGAGAATCCTGTTAACGTAGGCTACGTTTTCAACCCCATTTATAGACAATATTTCGATGTGACCGTGTGGCCTAATGGATAAGGCGTCGGACTTCGGATCCGAAGATTGCAGGTTCGAGTCCTGTCACGGTCGTAACGTTAAACAAACTTTTTTTTAATATTATTTATTAATATCAAAATATACTTCACAATAAGAAATTCAATTCTTTTCTAAATTAATGTTCAATATAATAATAAAAGATACTTATAATGATATAATTATTTTTATTAATATACTCTTACTAATTGTTTCAATAAAAAATATCCTTTAGGTATGAAAAATGATGATTTAAACATAGAAAATAAATAATAGAACTTGACCTTAAATTCAAAAAATATATTTTAAAACCTGTATATAATTAAATAGAAATTTAGAAAAATGTTATGTAATTTATTATAAAGATATATTTATTTTTTATAAAATTGTAAATTTATTTTTTATATAAAATACATAATTTATGTTAATGATTATGAACAGGATTATATTGATTTTTTGATAAAATTCCATAAGAAACTAATCAGATATATTTATTTATCTAATGTGAATGAATGCATAATTATAATTAATTAATAATTGTTCAAAAAGTATAATTGTATTATACATTTTTCAACAAAATTTATAAATTGTAAGTATGATATAGGCTTTAATTTGTCTATTTTTTCGATCTTATGAATTCCTTTATGTAATAATTTTTAATCTTGTTTAGTTTTTGTGCACTATTATTAAGGAAATAAAAAGTCTTTTTTTAACTACATGTATTTATTAATACACTTAAACAATTCAAAAAATATATAAAATTGACTATTATACATAATTTATTTGGGTATATATATATATATATATATATATATATATATATATATATATATATATATATAAAGAGAAACGCTTTTTTTATCTACAGTTGAAATTGTTTGTTTATGTTTTCAATATAAGATCACTACTGGGATGTTTAGTTGTCAATATAAAGTGACATTATCTCTAAACGATCGCTCAGATAACTCTAAAATAGTTTTTAGATGACAATGCAACCAGTTTGTGTCGCCTGTGCACTTTAAGTGTTGATCGACAGTAGTTTTTATTTTTTTACGATCCATATACCTGTCTCACTAACATACATACTTATTAACTGATTGAAGTTCCAGATTACTAGTCCGGTGGTCGACAATTCTTTGCATCCTAATAGAATCATTTTCATCATTATTTGGTGATTTGACAGTGCCTTTTTATACTTTTATTTTTTTATATACCTTCAGGTTTAGTTTAAATACTACAACATAAAATATTCTTTTTACAATGATTTTATTAATATTTAATTATTTCAACTATATTTAGTTAATTATTAAAAAATATATTATATATCGTCTTTCAAGTCTAAATAAATATTACTGTTTGTAATAAACTGAACCATTTTTTACCCACGCATATATATAAAATATTTCAAACTTCTAATAGATATTTTATTACTATTTAACAATAAATTATTCACTCAAATATTTCTAGTACATATGGTTTTTTTTAAAACATGACCATCTTTCACAATTATTTTGATTTTTTGCACCATTCTATACCGATATACTATTAAACTTTATACAAATTTTAATAAATACGATACATTCATCAACTATTATACTATTTTATTATACAAAGATATATGGATGCTATTCTGCAACAATAGAAAGAATTTTGTAAAGAAAATTAAAAATATATACATTTATAAAGATATATGTATATAAAAGGTATGGCATACGCCATAAACCACATACATGTGGTTAAAGAAATAAGACGTATCACCTGAGTTTAACTTTAAAATATTCTAGTATTGATCTCAACGCCGCCATTGAAAATTGAACAATAACTGAAAAAGAAAGCATTTGTTACCCTAGTTAAAGGTGTTTTAATGTGGGTTTGTCGAATTTATGTGACATTTTTTCACAAGTCATTTAATAAATGATCGACTTTTCTTACTTTGTTCGACAGAAATTTTAGACCGTTATAAAATTGTAGGATTTTGTAGGAATAAAAATAGAATATAAAACATTTTTAAGTATAAATTTCACAATTTATTTTTTATAAATGGCATCAAAACTATCATTTTGAAAAGATATATTTTTTAAAATTATATGTATATGTATGATAAAAAGTGAAACAAAATCTGCTTTGTATACAATACTCGAATAAATTATAAAAGGTAGACAAAATATTTTAAAATAACGAGTTAATTTTCAATGTGAAAAATTAATTAATTATCTTTGAGAGAAAATAAAAATATTTATTTTAGTTTATTAATTATTTTAAAATTTTAAAAACATTATACAATTTATAATTAATTAAAAATTAATAATACGTACATTTTTTTGCTAAGACGCATAATGGATATTCTATATTTGAAACATATAATTGAAACAAAAAAAAAAAAATGTTGGACCGGCAGGTGTTAAAAATTGGAAATAATTGTTCAACCCAACCCGAAAATCAAACTCTAGTTACACGCACATTGTTCATTACTTTATGCAGAAGTAAACATCTTGAAGACTGCAATAAATGTGATAAAGGACTGTTTATTCTAATATATTTTAAGAATTTCTGTACGACCATGCCTCACAATATGCAAAGGCATAACAATAGAATCGCAACGGGTGCCCGAACAAACGGACTCGGGAACCAGTTCTTTCTCTGTGGGAAAAGATTTATTTTAGGGCGGTACTTCTAAAACATAAAATGTGTGTGTCATTGCTTTACACTATAATGGGCGTTCATTTAGAATATTGTAATACTAAGAAAACTATATACACATGGCAAACAACTAATAAAATTAACGAATTAAAAATAGTCAATATCATTCTATTTGTAAAAGTTTATATCATTTTTTTCTTGCAATTTATCATTATATATATATATATATATATATATATATATATATATATATATATATATATATATATGTATATAATATTAAAAATTATAAATGATATAATAAAAATTAATTCATTTTTTTTTCAGAAATAACCCTCTTGCTTTAATGTATTTTATCAATTTATTTGTATAGATTCATACTACTTAACTCTCAATCATCATTACTAAAAACTAGATTTTTTAAAGATTTTATATATATATATATATATATATATATATATATATATAAATTTATATATATATATATATTATATATATATATATATATATATATATATATATATATATATATATATATATATATATATATATATATATATATATATATACAAAGCCACTTCTCTAGCAGTTATGTATTTATAGCTGCATATATTTACAAAATTAAATTAACGAAATGGGTATTTAAATTTACAAAATTATGATTTTCTTTTGGAAAAACATATAATAAAGTGGAATACATACACATATATAATATTATCAATTAACTTCAATCAGAAATTGTTAAATTTAACCAACTAATATTTTTATAACTGTATATTTTTTATAAAAATTAATATACACATAAATCACCACAAATACTATAACATACTATTGCTAAAAATATCCAGCAATTAATTAATTTATTTTATGATACATGATGCTTATATAAGTAACAGTCAATCTTCCAACACACGTGCGAAAATAATCTAGGTTTACTTGTAGGAAGGCAACTCTATTAACATTGTTGAAAATATCTGTTAAAAGTACCTTAATATATTTCTAGAGAGTCATACGTTTTATATTTTTATTTATATACCATTTAATTTAGAGTATATATAAAAAATATTTTGTGTAAAACTGTAATATAGTTCAATTTAATGAATAAATTAGAAAAAATAAATTACATTTTCACACAAATGAATTATCACTGTCAACATCACAAAATATTAAAAAATGTTCAATAACTATTTATTGTTTACTTTAATTGTTTATAGCAATAATAAGACAATGCCGTTTTTGAAGGTGAAGCCATTAGAATATAGTATTATAAAACCTTGAATAAATTAGATTATTGAAACATATATATATATATATATATATATATTCAATAATAATTTGATATTTAAAATATTTCAAAAAAGGTATTAATATACAATAAAAAAATAGATTCACAAATTTTATTTAATATATATTTTTAATTCGCCTTAAAAATTCTATTATCCAATATAATATTGGATATAAAAAACTAATCACATTTAATATGATCTCGAACAATCATTATTTAAATGTGTTACAGTATAAACTGAAATCTGAACAAATATATTTTAACAACATAGCTATATTCTCTGCATGTGTTCTGAACCAATTAGGAATCTACTTTGATGCTGTAGTTCTTGGAAGATGAATTCAAATGATATTAGAGAATACGCGGTCTTATAAAGTAAATTTTATAAATTATTTCAATTTAAAATTATATGGTCTATGGGTACGTGAAATTAACGACCTTGAATTTAATTTCGTATTGTATATTAAATAATTGTTATGATTGACTTTGATTGATGACTTTTTTCAATAAATTTAATTGACGTGTCAAAATAGTAACACATTTGAATCATTTTTTTTAATTTATCAATATTGATTGAATATTCAATCGCTATTTGATCACAGCGTACATAATCAGTATTATTTGTCGAACTTATCGATAGTACACAAAAGTATATTTTGATAATATATTTGAATATGACAAAAACAATATACAAAATATTTTATCATTCCTCATTTTTCAGAAAAGAAAACAAGCATTTATAATAAAATATACTACAATCTTTTTTGACGAAAAATAAATTCATTAAATTATACATCTTATAAACATCTATACATTGTTATGCTATATAAAATAAGTACAGTTTTATATTTTATGTACCTAATAAACAAAAATATTTTCAAAATTAATTTAATATTGACTTCAGAGAAGTCTTTTATGTTTCTATTTTTTAAACTTGAAAGATTTAATAATGTCATTAAAAATAAATAATAACAAGTAATTAATAAAACAAAAAGCGATCCTGCCAGGATTCGAACCTGGAATCTTCTGATCCGTAGTCAGACGCGTTATCCGTTGCGCCACAGGACCTTGAACAAGTTGTCTTACTACAAGTTTATAAGGAATTACATTTAAATAACTAAATATATCTTTATTTAATTTAATTATTATTTAAATATTAATTCCTAATTTAATTAATCTATATTCATATTTTAATAATATACACAAAATAATGTCTTAAATATACATATATATATATATATATATATATATTTATATATATATATATATATATATATATATATATATATATATATATATATATATATATATATATATATATATATATATATATATATATATATATATATATATATATATATATATATATATATATATATATATATATATATATAATTAACAAAAATCATATATTTAAACTAAAAAATGTGGTTTTGAGGATATTGTTCCACTAACAGTTTAAATTAAATATAAAACAAATCTGCATTATAATAAAGATTTTTTTATTGTTACAAAATGAATAATTATGAAAATATGTCCAAAATCAATTTATATTATATTCAAATATTATATATATATATATATATATATATATATATATATATATATATATATATATATATATATATATATATATATAAGTATATACATTACATGACATTAATGTTACGTGATCATGAATGTGTATGCATGTTTGTATACACCAATGTTGCACATAGAAAGCATTCACATTTATTATGTAAATCTAATGTAATATTCCATATTTTACAACTAAAATTCACTAATGTTTAAACAAAATTCAAACATTTTAAAGACTGCTAGTTTATTTTGTATATTTCCATATAGATAAGGAGTACTGTCATATGATGCTGATTGTAAAGTTTGATAGTAATTTTTTATTATCTGTCAAGTGAGAATGATTTGATTGTACGTCAATTCATAAAGAATATTTATATAAATATAGTCAACTTAGTAGTAGATTCAATATGGTATGAAACTTTATCATTATAAGGCTTAACTTTTTCATGCTCTTTTACATCGCAATTAATAATGCTTTGTAATCAACAAGTCATTTTGTTATCTTGATATTTTTAAGTCATATCAAGACGATGATGATGCAGCACATGGAGCTTTCGATGGAGTTGCAGGTTCATTTCCTAAAGATTTTGGTTATGGAGCATTTGATGCTGATAATGATGTAACTTTATCTTCAAATGAACAAAAACCTAGAATTTTATTAATGGGCCTTAGAAGGTAATAATAATGAAATACAAAAATGTGTGAAGCTATTAAAAAATTTTTTTCAGGTCTGGAAAATCTTCAATTCAAAAAGTAGTTTTTCATAAGATGTCGCCGAATGAAACCTTATTTTTAGAATCAACTAATAAAATTGTCAAAGATGATATAGCAAATTCTAGTTTTGTTCAGTTTCAAATATGGGATTTTCCAGGTCAAATTGATTTTTTTGATCCAGCTTTTGATTCTGATATGATATTTGGTGGATGTGGAGCTTTAGTATTTGTAATTGATGCGCAGGTACTTATTTAATTTTCAATAAATATTCCGTTGATTTCATCAAATGTTTTTATAGGATGATTATATGGACGCATTAAATAAACTCCATCTAACTGTCACTAAAGCATATAAAGTTAATGCATCTATAAGATTTGAAGTTTTTATACATAAAGTAGACGGATTAGGGGATGATTTTAAAATGGAATCGCAACGTGATATTCATCAAAGAGCAACAGATGATTTAGCAGATTCAGGTGTATATTGGAAAAAAAATTCATTATTTAATATAAATATATTATATAAATGTTTATATCATAGGTTATGATCAAATTCATTTAAGTTTCCATCTGACATCTATTTATGATCATTCAATTTTTGAAGCATTTTCAAAAGTAGTACAGAAACTGATACCACAACTACCTACGTTAGAAAATTTATTAAATATTTTAGTATCGGTATGTACTTTTAAAAATATAGTGTATAAGTAATGCTCTTCAGTTGTAACAAAAAAACGAACCAGATTTTTATTACAACCTCTTAATCTGTGTATATATGAAAAAATATTACAGAATTCTGCTATAGAAAAAGCATTCCTCTTTGATGTCGTCTCAAAAATTTACATAGCTACGGATTCCACACCAGTTGATATGCAAAGTTACGAATTATGTTGCGATATGATTGATGTTGTTATAGATGTGTCTTGTATTTATGGGTATGCTTCTTTTTATGTTATTATTATTGAATTTCTTTAATTGAAATAATATTTTAGACTCAGAGATGATACAGAAACAGCTGCTTTTGATGATCAAAGTTTCAGTCTTATTAAGTTAAATAACGGTACAGTTTTATATTTACGAGAAGTTAATAAATTTCTTGCCTTAGTATGCATATTACGTGAAGATAATTTTGATCGAAAAGGTATATAGACTTACAAAGAAAAAAAACATTATCTTTTTTCATAAGTGTAAAAATCAAATAATTGTATTATTATTATAATATAATTATTGATCAATATTTTGAAAATATTTTAGGTTTAATTGATTATAATTTCCTTTGCTTCCGAGAAGCAATTCAGCAAGTCTTTGAATTGCGAAATAAAACTCATTGCTCCCAATCACAATCAGTAGGTGGAAACAATATTGCTCAGACATCTGTAGTTAATGGAAAAGTATCAGCAGTGCAAGAAATTCCAAATAGTGGTATAATCAGCAGTCAGAGCTAAAGAAATAACAATCGAATATTAAAGTGTTTCTACACTACTTTGTTAATTTGAAAACTGATATTTTATTTTCAAAAGTGTCTTATAAAAAACATTTGATATTTTAAATATTATGATATATATATATATATATATATATATATATATATATATATATATATATATATATATATATATGTATATATATTTATATATTAACTGAAGTGTGTGATTATACATTTTGAAAAAATATATATTGATATGTTCATAAAGAAATTAATATGAAAAAAACAATTGTTTTTAAATTTTTGTTATAATGTTTGTTTTAGTTAAATATTTATAATTTTATAATGTTTATTTCTTGTATTAAAAACTACTGAAGATTGTTTTTTATGGGTAGTAAAAGCAAACTATAGATTTCATAAACTCATCCCATAATTTTATAAGTAAATAGTTGCAAGTAAAATGACTTTATTTTTTACATTTTGCTACACTAAATCTGTTAAAAATGTTTTGATAACCACAACAATATTTTTTTCATTGTAAATATGTTGCTCTCTATCCTTGTAAATTCATAACTATTTCAATAAATTATATAAGCAATAATCAGTATTTATTACTTCTATGTTACCATTTTCATTAAAAATGTAGATATATT
This sequence comes from Neoneuromus ignobilis, assembly GCA_029203775.1. Taxonomy (NCBI): domain Eukaryota; kingdom Metazoa; phylum Arthropoda; class Insecta; order Megaloptera; family Corydalidae; genus Neoneuromus; species Neoneuromus ignobilis. The sequence continues at coordinate 40,044,629 of CP092088.1, forward strand.
TTTTACTTCAATATCCTTACATATTTTGTATATAAATTATTGAGTAAATTAAAGTAGTTTTTTAATTCAAAACATTACAAATAATTAAAAATACAATTGTGTTATTTATGTTATTACTGTAACTAGATTTATTATTTGTATCTCTTCAGATAATTTGATATATACTCAAGTTACCTAATGACAAATTTAAAAATGATAAAAAGATAAAATAATAAAAGTAACATAAAGAATTTTAAAAGTAAGTTATAACAGAATACATAAATTGATTTCAAAAGAAAAATAGTAACGTTTTTATTTAGCTTTCATTAATCTATTCTCCATTAGATTTATTAAAAAATTGCATCAAGTTAATGTAGTACATTCAAACTTTAAATCAGAGAAATGTTCATTTAATAAAACAATAAAGTTGGATACAGTCTCTCATTTAATTAATTAAAATAGCATATTTCATGTACATTTTTTTATATTTATTATCATGTAATTAAGCTTTAAAAAAAAAAAGGGTATGCGTACTTATGTACACATGCCAGAAGTGAAACTTCTTTTCAATAAAGTAATAAAAAGGTACACGGATAAACGTATTCCTAAAATTCGTAGATGAACAAATTCTTCAGGATAAAGCAAGTAACAAAATGAAGAAATGCAGTAGAGAGAGAAGCGGTAAATACACGGGACAAAAATTTAAGTAGAAAATGATCAATGTTTTAAATAAATTTTTACAATTATTTCATATTAATACATCGTAAGCGGACAACACGTCTCGAGTAATAGTATGCGAAGACGTCGTCGAGATGTTGCCCGCATACAATGTGTTAAGTAAGATTAATATTTATTTTCAAATTAAAACTTTTATAAAATTATGAAAATTTATTTCTTCGTTTGGAATTTCTTCAATTCCCATTGCTTCCTCTGGTGATGACTGAGTAGGTATAAACGATACAATTAGTTTTTGATAAGAAAAATTTTTGCACAATAGACATTACCATCTTAAAGCCTGTAAAAAACATTTTTTTTAATTACTATTATATTACTATTGTATAATATATAAAATACAATTAGATCAATGTTTTAAAAATAATCTTCATCTGAGGTAATATTGTTATTTTTGTAAAAAGAATCAATATCAGAGTAATCATTGTTTTCAAGATTAACCCTAATATTTTTACAACGCTGAGCATAATTTTGGAAATTAGAATCGTCTTTTTGCATGGGTGATAATATAGTTGTAGATGGGCAAGACATAAAAGGTGCTTCAAATCTGCACTGCTGAGGTTTATTATTTTATAGCATGTAAAAGTGTGTTTATGTGTTTGTAATTTAATATTACCAGAAGCTTCTTGAGATGAAACAGAAATCAAGTGATCAATTAATGTGATAGCATCAAATTTGTCATTATCAAGTGGATCACAGGGAGCATTTGCCAACCACAATAGTATATGGACATGCGGACTACCGCGATGCTGGAACTCGATACGTTTGAAATAATGAAGAAACCGAGGATATTTTTCGGCCAACCGAGGATATTTTTCAGCACACCAGGGATATTTTTTGGCCAACCGAGGATATTTTTCGGTCAACCAGGGATATTTTTCGATCAACGTGGGATATTTTTTTAGCTAACCAGGGATATTTTTCGGCCAACGTGGGATATTTTTCGGCCAACGTGGGATAATTTTCGGCCAACGTGGGATATTTTTCGGCCAACGTGGGATAATTTTCGGCCAACGTGGGATAATTTTCGGCCAACGTGAAATTTTTCAAAATTTTTCAAAAATTTCAAAATTTTTAAATATTTCGAAATTTTTCAAAAATTTCAAAATTTTTCAAAAATTTCAAAATTTTTCAAAAATTTCAAAATTTTCAAAATTTTTCAAAAATTTCAAAATTTTCCAAAAATTTCAAAATTTTCCAAAAATTTCAAAATTTTTCAAAAATTTCAAAATTTTCAAAAATTTCAAAATTTTCAAAATTTTTCAAAAATTTCAAAATTTTTCAAAAATTTCAAAATTTTCAAAAATTTCAAAATTTTCAAAATTTTCAAAAATTATCAAAAATTTCAAAATTTCAAAATTTTTTTCAAAATTTTTTTCAAAAATTTCAAAATTTTTCAAAAATTTTCAAAATTTTTCAAAAATTTTAAAATTTTTAAAATTTTTCAAAAATTTCCAAATTTTTAAAAAAAATTAAAATTTTCAAAAATTTCAAAATTTTCAAAATTTTTCAAAAATTTCCAAAAATTGCAAAATTTTCAAAAAGTTCAAAATTTTTCAAAAATTTCAAAAATTTCAAAATTTTCAAAAATTTTCAAAATTTTTCAAAAATTTCAAAATTTTAAAAAAATTCAAAATTTTCAATATTTTTAAAAATTTCAAAATTTTTCAAAAATTTCAAAATTTTTCAAAAATTTCAAAATTTTTCAAAAATTTCAAAATTTTCCAAAATTTTCAAAATTTTTCAAAATTTTCAAAAATTTCAATATTTTTAAAAAGTTCAAAATTTTTCAAAAATTTCAAAATTTTCAAAAAATTTCAAAATTTTCAAAAATTTTCAAAAATTTCAAAATTTTCAAAATTTTTCAAAAATTTTCAAAATTTTCAAAAAATTTCAAAATTTTTCAAAAATTTCAAAATTTTCAAAAATTTTCAAAAAATTTCAAATTTTTCAAAAAGTTCTAAATTTTCAAAATTTTCAAAATTTTTCAAATTTTTCAAAATTTTCAAAATTTTCAAAATTTTACAAAATTTTCAAAATTTTCAAAAATTTTCAAATTTCAAAAATTTTCAAAAATTTCAAAATTTTTCAAAAATTTCAAAAATTTTCAAAAATTTAAATTTTTTAAAAAATTATCAAAATTTTCAAAAATTTCAAAAATTTTCAAAATTTTCAAAATTTTCAAAAATTTTCAAAATTTTCAAAAATATTCAAAATTTTCAAAATTTTCAAAAATTTTCAAAATTTTCAGAAATTTTCGAAATTTTCAAAAATTTTCAAAATTCAAAATTTTCCAAAATTTTCAAAATTTTTTTTCAAAATTTCAAAAATTTTCAAAATTTTCAAAAATTTTCAAAATTTTCCATAATTTTTCAAAAATTTCAAAATTTTTCAAAATTTACAAAATTTTTCAAAAATTTCAAAATTTTTCAAAAATTTCAAAAATTTTCAAAATTTTCAAAAATTTTCAAAAATTTCAAAATTTTCAAAACTTCAGAAATTCAAAATTTTCAAAATTTTCCAAAAATTTCAAAATTTTTCAAAAAATTCAAAATTTTTCAAAAATTCAAATTTTTCCAAAAATTTCAAAAATTTCAAAATTTTCAAAATTTCAAAATTTTCCAAAAATTTTTCAAAATTTTCAAAAATTTCAAAATTTTCAAAAATTTTAAAATTTTTCAAAAATTCAAAATTTTCAAAATTTTCAAAATTTCAATATTTTTCAAAAATTTCAAAATTTTTCAAAATTTTCAAAATTTTCAAAATTTTTTTCAAAATTTTTTTTTCAAAAATTTTCAAAATTTTTTAAAAATTTCAAAAATTTTAAAATTTTTCACAAAATTCAAAAGTTTCAAAATTTTTTAAAAATTTCACAATTTTTCAAAATTATCAAAATGTTTCAAAAATTTCAAAATTTTCAAAAATTTTTTCAAAATTTTCAAAATTTTCAAAAATTTCAAAAATTTTCAAAATTTTCAAAATTTCAAAATTTTTCAAAATTTTCAAAATTTTCCAAAATTTCAAAAATTTTTAAAATTTTCAAAAATTTCAAATTTTTCAATATTTTTCAAAAATTTCAAAATTTTTTAAATATTTCGAAATTTTTCAAAAATTTCAAAAATTTTCAAAAATTTCAAAATTTTTCAAAAATTTCAAAATTTTTCAAAAATTTCAAAATTTTTCAAAAATTTCAATATTTTTTAAAAATTTCAAAATTTTCAAAAATTCAAAATTTTTCAGAATTTTCAAAATTTTTCAAAAATTACAAAAATTTTCGAAAATTTTTAAAAAATTACAAAAATTTTCAAAAATTTCAAAATTTTTCAAAAATTTCAAAATTTTTCAAAAATTTCAAAATTTTCAAAATTTTTCAAAAATTTCATAATTTTCAAAATTTTTCAAAAATTTCAAAATTTTCAAAAAATTTCAAAATTTTCAAAATTTTTCAAAAATTTCAAAATTTTTCGAAAATTTTCAGAAACAAAATTTTTTAAATTTTCAAAAATTTCAAAATTTTTCAAAAATTTCAAAATTTTTCAAAAATTTCAAAATTTTTAAAAAATTTCAAAATTTTTCAAAAAATTCAAAAATTTTTAAAATTTTCAAAAATTTCAAAATTTTCCAAAAAATTCAAAAATTTCAAAATTTTTCAAAAATTTCAAAATTTTCCAAAAAATTCAAAATTTTCAAAATTTTTCAAAAATTTCAAAATTTTCCAAAAATTTCAAAATTTTTCAAAAATTTCAAAAATTTTCAAAAATTCAAATCTTTACAAAATTTTCAAAATTTTTAAAAAATTCCAAAATTTTTCAAAATTTTCAAAAATTTCAAAATTTTTCAAAAATTTCAAAATTTTTAAAAAATTTCAAAATTTTTCAAAAATTTCAAAAATTTTCAAAATTTTCAAAAATTTCAAAATTTTCCAAAAATTTCAAAATTTTTCAAAATTTCAAAATTTTTCAAAATTTTCAATATTTTTCAAAAATTTCGAAATTTTTCAAAATTTTCAAAATTTTTCAAAAATTTCAAAATTTTCCAAAAATTTCAAAATTTTTCAAAAATTCAAAATTTTCCAAAAATTTCAAAATTTTTCAAAAATTCAAAATTTTCAAAAATTTTTCCAAAAATTTCAAAATTTTCAAAAAGTTCTAAATTTTTCAAAATTTTTCAAAAATTCAAAATTTTACAAAAATTTTCCAAAAATTTCAAAATTTTCAAAAAGTTCTAAATTTTTCAAAATTTTTAAAAAATTTCAAAATTTTTAAAAAATTTCAAAATTTTTCAAAATTTTCAAAAATTTCAAAATTTTTCAAAAATTTTCAAAATTTTCAAAATTTTTAAAAATTTCAAAAATTTTCAAAAATTTTCAAAATTTTCAAAAATTTCAAAATTTTTCAAAATTTTTCAAAATTTTCAAAATTTTCAAAAATTTCAAAATTTTTCAAAATTTTCAAAATTTTCAAAAATTTCAAAATTTTTCAAAAATTTCAAAATTTTTCAATATTTCAAAATTTTCAAAATTTCAAAATTTTCAAAAAGTTCAAAATTTTCAAAAATTTCAAAATTTTTTAAATTTCAAAATTTTTCAAAAATTTCAAAATTTTTCAAAAATTTCAAAATTTTTCAAAAATTTCAAAATTTTTCAACATTTTCAAAATTTTCAAAAATTTCATAAATTTCAAAATTTTTCAAAAATTTTAAAATTTTTCACAAAATTCAAAATTTTCAAAATTTTCAAAATTTTCAAAAATTGCAAAAATTTCAAAATTTTTCAAAAATATCAAAATTTTTAAAAATTTTTAAAAAATTTTGAAATTTTTTAAAAAATTTCAAAATTTTCAAAATTTTCAAAATTTTTCAAAAATTTCAAAATTTTTCAAACAAAAATTTCAAAATTTTTTAAAAATTTCAAATTTTTCAAATTTTTTCAAAAATTCAAAATTTTCCAAAAATTTCAAAATTTTTCAAAAATTTCAAAATTTTTCAAAAATTTCAAAAATTTTCAAAATTTTCAAAATTTTTCAAAAATTTAAAATTTTCAAAAATTCAAAAAATTTTCAAAATTTTTCAAAAATTTCAAAATTTTCCAAAAAATTCAAAATTTTCAAAATTTTTCAAAAATTTCAAAATTTTCCAAAAATTTCAAAATTTTTCAAAAATTTCAAAAATTTTCAAAATTTTACAAAAATTTCAAAATTTTCAAAAAGTTCTAAATTTTCAAAAATTTCAAAATTTTTCAAAAATTTCAAAATTTTTCAAAAATTTCAAAATTTTTCAAAAATACCAAAATTTTTCAAAAATTTCAAAATTTTCAAAATTTTTCAAAAATTACAAAATTTTTCAAAAATTTTAAATTTTTCAAAAATTACAAAATTTTTCAAAAATTTCAAAAAAATTTCAAAAATTTCAAAATTTTCAAAATTTTCAAAATTTTCAAAAATTTTCAAAAATTTTAAAATTTTCAAAAATTCAAAAATTTTCAAAAATTGTCAAAATTTTCAACAATTTTCAAAAATTTCAAAATTTTCAAAAATTTCAAAATTTTCAAAAATTTCAAAATTTTTTAAAAATTTCAAAATTTTTCAAAATTTCAAATTTTTCAAAATTTTCAAAATTTTCAAAATTTTTTAAAAATTTCAAATTTTTCAAAATTTTCAAAAATTTTCAAAAAATTCAAAATTTTCAAAAATTTTTGAAAAATTTCAAAATTTTTCAAAATTTTCAAAATTTTCCAAATTTTCAAAATTTTTCAAAAATTTTCAAAATTTTTCAAAAATTTCAATATGTTCATAAATGTCAAAATTTTCATAATTTCAAAATTTTTCAAAATTTTCAATATTTACCAAAAATTTTTTCAAAATTTTCAAAAAAATTTTCAAAACTTTCAAAATTTTCAAAAAAAAATTCAAAATTTAAAAAAAAAAAATTCAAAATTTTCAAAAAAAATTTTCAAAATTTTCAAAATTTTTAAAAATTTTCAAAATTTTTCAAAAATTTCAAAATTTTTCATAATTTTCAAAATTTTTCAAGAATTTCAAAATTTTTCAAAATTTTCAAAAATTTCAAAATTTTTCAAAAATTCAAAATTTTCCAAAAATTTCAAAATTTTCAAAAATTTCAAAATTTTTCAATATTTCAAAATTTTTCAAAATTTTCAAAATTTTCAAAATTTTTCAAAAATTTCAAAATTTTCAAAAATTTCCAAATTTTTAAAAAAATTCAAAATTTTCAAAATTTCAAAATTTTTAAAAAATTTCAAAATTTTTCAAAATTTTCAAAATTTTACAAAAATTTCAATATTTTTCAAAAATTTCAAAATTTTTTAAAAAAATTTAAAAATTTTCAAAATTGTTCAAAATTTTCAAAATTTTCAAAAATTTCAAAATTTTTAAAAATTTTCAAAATTTTTCAAAAATTTCCAAATTTCTAAAAAAATTCAAAATTTTCAAAAATTTCAAAATTTTTCAAAAAATTCAAAATTTTCAAAAATTTCAAAAATTTTCAAAAATTTCAAAATATTTCAAAATTTTCAAAAATTTTTAAAAATTTCAAAATTTTTCAAAAATTTCAAAATTTTCAAAATTTTTCAAAAATTTCAAAATTTTTCAAAATTTTCAAATTTTTCAAATTTTTCAAAATTTTTCAAATATTCAAAATTTTCCAAAAATTTCAAAATTTTTCAAAAATTTCAAAATATTTCAAAAATTTCAAAATTTTTCAGAATTTTCAAAATTTTTAAAATTTTTAAAAATTTCATAATTTTCAATATTTTTCAAAATTTTCAAAATTTTTCAAAAATTTCAAAAAATTTCAAAATTTTCAAAATTTTTCAAAAATTTCAAAATTTTCAAAAATTACAAAATTTTTCAAAAATTTCAAAATTTTTCAAAAATTTCAAAAATTTTCAAAAATTTCAAAAATTTCAAAATTTTCAAAAAATTTCAAAATTGTCAAAAATTTTCAAAAATTTCAAAAATTTCAAAAATTTTCAAAATTTTCAAAATTTTTCAAAAATTTCAAAATTTTCAAAAATTTTCAAAAATTTCAAAATTTTTCAAAAATTTCAAAATTTTCAAAAAATTTTCAAAATTTTTCAAAAATTTCAAAATTTTTCAAAATTTTCAAAAATTTTCAAAATTTTTCAAAATTTTCAAAATTTTCCAAAAATTTCAAAATTTTCAAAAATTTCTAAATTTTTCAAAAATTTTAAAATTTTTCATTTTCAAATATTTCAAAATTTTTCAAAATTTTCAAAATTTTCTAAAAATATCAAAATTTTCCAAAAATTTCAAAATTTTTCAAAAATTTCAAAATTTTTCCAAAAATTTCAAAATTTTTCAAACGTAGGATAATTTTCGGCCAACGTGGGATAATTTTCGGCTAACAAGGGATAATTTTTGGCCAACGTGGGATAATTTTCGGCCAACAAGGGATAATTTTCGGCCAACGTGGGATATTTTTCGGCCAACGTGGAATATTTTTCGGCCAACGTGGGATATTTTTTGGCCAACGAGGGATATTTTTCGGCCAACGAGGGATATTTTTCGACCAATCGTGGATATTTTTCGGCCAACCAGGGATATTTTTCACCAGGAAATGTTTTTTTTGGTGGTGTTTTATTTTTAACTGCCTTCAAAGCCTTGTTTCGTAACTGATACTCTCTAAATAATTGCTCATTAGGCTTTGGCATCTTATAGCCTTAATTACTATTATATATTATGTACTATACAATTAGATCAATGTTTTTAAAATAAAAGAAAGGAAATACTCACAGATAACATAAAAATAAATAAATTAAATATAAAATATAATAATTAAAGCAAATACTCACAGATAATATATCACTGAAAAATAATATCTATCTGAAATAAATTACCTCTTTTTGGATGTTATTTTATTGATAATTGATAATATTCCAGCACCATGTAAAATTCAATAAATCTTTACAATGACACACCTAAGAAGAAAGAATTCATAATAAATTTAATATAAAATTTTTTGATAAAAGTGTACAATAATTGAATCATAATTATAATTATTAAAGTTATTATAAGAAATTGCTACAAAAAATAAAACAACAAGTAACCTTAAAATTGTATAGGTTTCGATAATTTTTAAATACCACGTGTTTTTAATAGTATTTCTTTTATTTGATAAATAGATTAAATGTATGTACGTAATGTTATAAAATACGATATACTGTATATATTGGTATACGTTCCAATTCCCTCAATTTCGTGTTGTTTGCTAAATTTTTTAATACCGAGTGGATTTAATTGACTTATTTTTATGATTATTGAGGTTAATATTATAATGAGGTTATAAAAACAAATATACTTACCAAAAATATCAATTTTATCACATTGAATAACACTCTTATTTAAACACAATTAACAACAATAAATAATTGTATATAAAAATTACTAAACAGAATAATAAAATCATTCAAATAGTAAAAATACAATGTACTGCTTGCATTAAATAGCTTAGTAGCTATCTGATCAAATGTTAAAAGAGTGCGCTTGCATGATGCGCATAAACTACATTTTTCTCTCTACTGTAAGCATTCAATACAAATTTAAATTCAAATAAAATTTTTAATCTAAATTATATATATATATATATATATAATTTAGATTATATAAATAAATTATATAGATTATATAAATAAATTAGATTATATATATATATATATATATATATATATATATATGTATATATATACATAAATTTTACAGTAAAAGAGATAATGAGTCGATGTGGTCTGTTATCTGTTAAGATATTTTACCAGTATCCAGTGAAAGCAGGTGTTTATGTTTTAATATAGACCAAGGAAACATTTTTAAATAACGCGGTAATAATCTGATGCAGTGCAGCTTTCCGCCTCCGAAAAACGCGACAAGAGAAGTTTCACTTCAATAATAAAATTTATAATTACATAATTATAAAAAAAATATCTATGTAAAATTTGGAAAGTTTATGAAATATTTTTTTCTACAATTGAAGCGCTAGTTTTGATAATAAGATTCATTAAATAATTTTAATATCAAACATTTATATTGGTTATTTATAATTTATATTTCCTTTTGTTAGCTTTCCTCTTTACTAAAGCTAGAGTCTTGCCTGCATTATATCTCTGATCGGGATTCGAACGGACTTCTCTCGCATAACAGGTTGTAATGCTTACCACTTATTGGGCCTTCCACACTAGTCAGCATACATATAGTATTCACGTCCATTACCGCTCGTCTCACACCCTCTTATCAATAAATTCTCTCACCTAAAAAAAATAGTTTTTGGGTAAGAGCGTGTGAGACAAGTGCGACAATGGGCGTGAATACTGTATGCATACTACTAGTGTGGAAAGGCCCATTGATTGTGGGTGTGTGCACACATACATATAATGCGCTTGCGCATATATCATAATTTTTTTTAAAAAATCAAAAATTATAGTTTATAATGTTTTTTAATATTAGAATAATTTATGTTTTATATAATTAACAAAATACATTTAATACAAAAATTCTCAATCTTAATTACATCCACAAGATGTTGTTACCTTTTTTATTTCGCAAGGTGTTTTTTTTGTTGTTATTTCACAAAATATTGTTTCTTTTTTTGGTTCATTTATTATTTCACATTGTGTTGTTTCTTTATTTGAGTCAGTGGTTCTGCATTGTGTTGTTTCATCTTTTAACTGTTCTTTGTGTTTTCCATTCAAACTATTTAAACAATTACGTTGTAAAATATCAGCATAAAATTCTATTGTTGTTGGCATATCTATACAACTATGAGCTATTCGACCCATCATCCACCAACCAGTTATTATATCTTCATCCTGGCACGCTCTGCATTGACCTGAATTATATACAATTCTACAATATTGATTATAAATCTTGATTGTTTTACTTATAAATTATGTTCCAAAAATACAAAAATTGTTCATGTAAACATATACACATTGTATATATGTATATATATATATATATATATATATATATATATATATATATATAAAACTATTAACATTTATAAATATAAATTAAATATACATTTTAAATAAATAATAAAGCATTTTACTTTAAAGAAAATATTCATCGAAAAAATTATGAAAATAAATATAAAATATAATATTTTTCATTGTATATACGATTCTAATATAACAAAAATATATAAACCTTTAATGATAAGAGTTTTAATTTTATAAAAAACTAAAACGTATTAAAAAATATTTATAAAGATATTTAAATATATACTGTAAGAAAAACAAATATATTTACATCGATAATTTATGTAGAAAAAAATAATTTCAAAATCATTTTTTACAAACAATATATTACATTCAGTAAATAAAGTATTAAAAAATAGACACTTATGAGTTATCTGATATATCATGAGACACCCCTCCCTACATTGATTATATTTAATTACTTTGAATAAAACTATGTTAAAAATAACTGTAATAATTATAATACCTATAAAATTAGCTACTTTCTTGTCTGTCAGGTTTATAGCTGTAATCGAAAATGGTCCACCGAACGATAATGGGGCATATCCTTTAAAAATCCAATTTTTAGATAAAATTCCTTGTCTAGCTGGAACGGTATCACAAACAGAAATAACCATTCTTCCTTTTTTTCGTACTTTAATATTTAATTGAATTCCGCCAACTTTCGATTCCCAAAGACCACTCACATTACACGGAAATCCTAATGGCACCAAATTTCATTTTAATTTGTCAATATACATACATTATGCATACATGTATTATTATTTAACAATAATAATTTTCTAAATTAAAAATAAGACAGTAAACTGTTGGTATTATAAATAATATTTTTAAAACTAAGTTAGCAATAAAAAAAATATGACTAAAAATATTATATATCTTTATAAAACCAATATAACAATGACTAGAAAAATCAAATTAAATAAAAAATCGAACCTTCCTTCTTTAATTCAAAATCGTTTTTTAATTCACGTGGCATTACACATTGCATAATTTTTTTTAAGAAACGTTTACCAATGGAGTCGTTACTACCGTCATGTTTATTTTTTATATCTGCATTATTATTTTTTGCAATACTTTTATATATGTTTCCAATCTTCGGATCTAAAGGTATAAGTTTCATAGATCCATTTGTGTCACGAATAATTAAAGCATATTCTTGATTAAATCGAGGTATTTTCGTTGTTGAATCAGTACTATCATGATTAAATATTTCATGAAAATATAAAAAAAAATATGAGAACATTAAAAAGTTTTCGTAAATTGTAATATTTTCAGTTAATTAAACAAAAGTGTTTATAAAATTAAGCATTTTGTTATATTACAAAGTTTTGTCAATTTCTTTTATACAAGATACTTTTGAATAAAAATTATAATAGTAAACTAATTAAAAATTATTTCATATAACATTGGTCCTAAAATTATATTTTATATATATATATATATATATATATATATATATATAAATTCCATATTGTTTAAAAATAAATATTTTATTAAATCATATTTTATTTTTAATTTTATAATAATATTAATTTAAACATACTTTTTTTTCGCGTTATTCAATTTAATGGAATTTGACTGCGGGGTTTGCTTCTTATATTTCTTCTTAATTTTACCTCAACAAATAAAAATAAAATTAAAGAAGAAAATATTAAACAATATTACTTTCAAACATATATTCAACAAATACTAATTAAAGACAAATTTGAAGAAATTGAATTTTTTTAACTTACGACTTTCATCTGTAAATGATTGTCCCGGCCGCTGATTTATTACTGATGTTTCATGAAAAAGATTTTTTTGCGAAGATTTATCTTCATTTGTACCAATATAATGACATTGGACATTTGGTACATTTTTTACAAATTTGTTATTATTTAAATTTTCGTATAAATTGGCTTGATAATCACTTCTAATATGTTTATCTTGCGATAATGCTTGTGATAATATATGAATCAAATTATCACCTAAACTATCTGTGTAGTTGTTATAAATACTCAAACTTCGTTTATTTGATTTAATTGGTAACATATAATTATTCTTCATTGTTGTTAATCTTGAAAGAACATATGTTAATAAATATTTTATTTAAAGTGTGATATTGTGATAAACACTTGATTGAATAATATACCCATATGATTGTTTTTTCATTCTTCGTTCGTTTCTTGTATCAAATGGTATAATCCTTTTTAACCCATAATTTAATTGATCATTTATATTTGAATTTTTTATTGACGGTTGTGTCTGAAATCTTTTATTAAATCTAATATTTCTATTATTCATATTCATTCGGAGTAAATTATTTTTAACATAATTTTTGTTATTAATATAACGTTTTCTTAAATTAAAACGACTAGATAAATATTGACCATTGTTATAATAATTTAAATTGTTTTTATCCAATTGCATTGCTTTATAGGATTCAATAAAAACCATTAAACACATTAACACGCAAACTAAAAACTCTTTCTCGCAATAAATATAATTGATTCGTTTAAAAAACATCCACAAATTATTAATATATCGACATAAATTGTCATTCCCAAAATTTTAATTGATAAATAGAAAGAAAAATATATTTATACTTGTCATAAGTAACTTACTTTATACAAATGTCAATAAATTAAAATGACATTATTTTTCAATTGTTTTCTTTAATATAGCACAACGTTCACATTTCAAATTTCAATTTATTTGAAACCATCGCATATTTGATTAAAATCTATTATCATTAATTATTTATTATATTATGCCATTAAAGGCCAGTCAATATTAAATGAAATTAAAAAATATCAGAAACTATTCCTTAATGCAAATAATATTTTTTTTATAATTTCTAATATGTATGTAATTCATGTTATATTTTTTCTTGAAAAATAACAAGCCAAATTCGATTTATCATAAAAAATCTGCACTTATTTTTTGTTTATGTTGATATTTGTATGGAATTAAACATTATCATAACAAAATAGACTGTAGTTAAACATTAAATAAATGTATCTCCCACACCTCAAGATAAATGTTTAACATTTTTTTATCATTCACTTTACTCGCTGATGTATATTTTACGGACTATGTCATTTTCAATAGGTCGCTAAATTATAAAATCTGATTTTATAATTCAGAGCTTTGACTTTTTGAATTGCCAACAGCGAATAAAGTGAACAATAAGTTATTATTGAACGTTTTTATAACATCTCGTAGAGTTAAAGTGGAATGATATATCTGTGATAAATAAAATCAATTTGCCACAGCATAAAAACAAACATTGGGCAAATGGTAATTAATTATCGTATTCAGAAACATTAAATATAAAGTAATTTAATTAAATAATTTTAATTTTTTTTAATGAAAAATGAATTATATCTAATACATATATATATATATATATATATATATATATATATATATATATATATATATATATATAATAGTACTATGTATAAACTTTCAACAAAAATTTTTTGTAAGAAATAATATGTTCATTTAAATATTGATTTCATGGTTTCTTGACTGTTTAAAAAAATATATATATCAAGTAATTAATTAAAAATAGAACGATAGTAATAGGATATTAAGAAAATCAAAAAATTCTTAATGTTGTTTTGATATACAAGAATGTGTCCTTGCGAGAAAACTTGGCTTTTAAAATTAATTCTAATTTGCCAAATAAATTGTCTTCAAATTTACTGTTTTAGTAAATGTATTGTTGAAATATATATTATATATAATTGTGCTGAATTTAACCCATAAATACGATTGAGTATGAGAAAATTATATTCATAACTTATTAAAATTGTATCGTTTCAGTACCTATATAAACAGCTTTTTTAATAAAATATTTATAAATAACATCACATTTAATATATCAAATATGTTAATCTTCGGCCAATAAATTAAAATTCGATTAACTATTAAAAGTTGTAAGATGTATCCGCATCAATGTCAAAATCAAAAAAATATTTTAAGCTTCTATCCTACAACCAGGGCAAATACTGTGTTTACAATATTAACGTTGTAGTTGTCTGTCACCTCATCTACTTAATGACTCGTTGCAGGTAAATTTGGCACATATTTTGAAGGTTACGTCTTAAAAATAACATATTACCTTGTACATAGTATGAGGAATACATATCGAGAAAAAATAGAAATATTTATTTTAATTCCTACATTAAATACAGTTAAGAAATTTATTTTACGCTGTAATTTTAAATTAATTATAAATACTTTATTTTTTTCTTAAAAACTAAGCTACACAGCAACACATTGAATTAAACTATTTTATTATTTATATGTCAAAAAAATTCCCTGAAACAAAAAGACAACTCGATTTTATAATATATTTATTTGTATTATAAATACAAGTTAATATTTTTCTCTGTATGTACAAAGATATTAAATGCTCTTCAGTTTATTTCATTTGATTATGACTAATAATATTTAAACTGCAGTTTAGCAGTAAAAGTTATCGTTATATTATAATGTCAAACACATTTGAAGCACTTAAATTTAACATTAATTAAATTTGTAGCCATCAAAATTAGTTAATAATTATTTACAAAGCCAATTAACTATTTTTATGTAATAATTGAATGTAATTTTCTTTTTTTTATAGTAATTATTGTTCATAATTATTCAGTACATAACACTACAAATATTTTAAGAATTAAATTAGCATACATATATATGTAGGTATAATATATATATATATATATATATATATATATATATATATATATATATATATATATATATAAGTTACATATTTTTAATCGTATTGCACTTGAACATATTTTCTAAAAAAGGAAACAATATCACAAAAAATAATCATAAGTAAAAATATTAACGAAATTCCTTAAAAGCATTTTTTCATTAATGAAACTATTATTCTTTTAGTAGGTCAAGTTAAGGAAAAATCATAACATTTTTTTAAATCGTTCGAGAAAAATATTTGAATCTATTTAACGAATATAAAAGAGTATTTCGTTTATTTATTTTCGTTTTCGTACTCTTAGCCGTTTGATAAACAGAGACACTTAATTTTATCAACAACAAATATAAAATATATCCAGAAAAGACGATTGCCAATCGAAATTAGTATAACATAAAATCGGTTGTATCTTTTTTTACGAGGTATTATATATAGATGTTATATATTGCCGAGTATCTTTGCAGAAGAGAAAGGGGTATTCGCGCTTTCTGACTCAAGTATTTGGCAGTGTAGCGCGAATCTTTGGTGGTTAGTTTAACAAATGTAACTAACATGTTTTTTAATTAGAAAATGGATTTTACTTCTACTGGTGAGACGTGTGTTTTCTATTTTAATATTTGTTCATAGTGTTATTCTTTTTTTGTAACATATACAAACAAATAAACCGATTTTACTTACCCTAGACCTTGTTACAAAAAAATTACCTGTATTTTTGCACGTAGTATTTTGAACTTTGGAATTATTTTAAAAATGTTATTTTTATATAACACTATTTGCAATGACAACGATTTTAAAATATGTATGAGTGGTATTAAATATAAATAAGTGCTTCTTTCATTCACGCTCGTACATTTTTGCATTTTTATCGTATATTTTCATTATTTTTTTGCAATACTTAGTCGGCCTGTTTTATTAAAAAAAAATTTTCCAAAGAAAATAATAATTGATAATATTTATGGCCGTTAAATAATATGCCATTTTTAATAACACATGTAAACATTTAAAATAGAAAAACACACGTGAATAAATGCGCACACACAATGAAAACTACATTACAAACTTAGATAATTATACACGTACATTATATATATATATATATATATATATATATATATATATATATATATATATAATAAGTATATTTTAATTCTTTGTAATAACTAAATTATTTTATTTTGTAAATGTATGGTATGTTCATAGTTAAAAGAGAATTTTCAAACCTGCTATTAAAAAATCGACTAGGTTACATTTATTTAAAAATATAAAATCAAGTTAAATTTCTTTAATCTAGAAAAGTTATTCTATTATTTGTTCACAAATAAAATGTTTATTTTACTCATTTTTATTTCTTTAATGTTTAAAGCTGTCTTATTAATTAGTTGTATTTTATTAATATATGTAAATATATTGTTAATTTTATTGTTCATGCCTCTTATTCAAGATGCTACTATATTACTTTTTGAAAAGAAATTTTTATTATGCAATAAAACATATTTTGTACAATAATTAGATTTATTATAATAATTAGAAATTTAGATTTAAATTGTAAATTTTGCAAAAATAACTCAAATAAATAATAAATTTTATATTGACTTAAATATCCTTAAAAAATGTATATAGAAATATTCAATATATTTTTTAAAAATACTTGATTGCATTTTATTATACTCTGAAATAAGTAAAATCACATGATTGCACAATATTCACAAATAGCTACATTAAATAGTAAACAAGAATTAAAAATTAGACATACATACATATATGTATATATATATATATATATATATATATAAAATAGTATAATGCATAAAATGATATATATTGTCATTTCCTGTATTATATTTATACTCACTAAAAACCTATCCATTTTTATACTATTATTTATCTTATGATATTAATTATTTTTTTGCAAAAATTATTAAAAAATCTTATAATTTTATTTACCTTATAATATTTAATTTTTCAATTTAAAACGATTGTTTATTGATATTTAGGAAAATCTACTTAATATTACTGGCTAATTAATTCTAAATAATGATAACATTTCATCATTAAGAAAACTTAAAAGAGTTAAAATAAAAAATTGAGATTCCTTTTTTCTAATTTATTAACTTCTATCACAAATTTTTCTTTTCAAATTTTATTTAGAAAGTAAAAAAGTTATTTATTAATAGGAACTAATAATACATTAAAATGAAACAAATATATATATATATATATATATATATATATATATATATATATATATATACAAATAAAATATATAATGATATAATTTAAATACATTTTTATTTAAAAAATGTGTAATTGTATAATTATATAACTGATTTTTTTTTGTTTTTGAAGCTCATCAAAGAGAAAATTTTAAAAATCTGCTTAAGTACTTTATTCTCCCCCCTCCCCTCTATATATGTATATATTTGTACGTGTATGTATATAAATGGGTGTATTTTTTAAATCCATACTCTTTCTAAAGATTACAGAGTGAACCCACATTGCTTACTGCTATTAAAAGATGCGTAATATAATAGAACAGAGTAGCTAAGTAAGATAAAATAATAACGGGCTATTAGCCAATAAGACAATATTAGTCGATAGTTCAATCAGAGTTCAAATTGAAATGTGTGAGATGTTATACACCATTCAAACATATAGCATCTCACATTAATTGAACAATGATCATTAAACATTAAATTGTTCTTAAAATATTTTATTTGAAATCATATCAAAATATATTTGTTATGGTAAATAAAATCAGAAGAATAGTTTTTTATAAAATAATTATAAGAAATACCAAACATGCAATTATTTTATTTTATATTTAAATACATTTGAAATGTGTATTCAATAAAGATGTCCAACTCGTCAAAATAAATATTTATTTTTATTTCGAGTACATATAATTAAAATCTTATATAAATATTCCAAATATATTCTAAATTCATATAAGTTTTCATTACAATTGTTATTATAATTAAAGAAGACTTTTTGATCAAGTATATAAATGTTGCACTACGATTTGTATCTTGATATATATGCAATAAACTACGTGCTTGTTTCTCATAACGCTAAATATATCATTCGTTCCGATGTGAAACCGATGACTGAGGCCAGAATGTAACGACGCCAATTGCAACTGTCAGTAATCACATAGAATCGAGATTCAAAATGACTAAGCATTAAACGCAATACAAATAGGAATTTGTAAATACGTAAATATGTCACTGAAGACTACAAAAACAGCAAAATTATTACATGAACGTAAATAAATACTTTCACAAATGAATCACTAATATAATCATTAACAAATTTTCTTCAGCGGAAAATTTAACAATTGATCACTATTTACTTAGTGATCCATTTATTCGCATTTCGATGGCAGTGACAATATCTTCGAACAGCACGCACAGAAAATCTATCTTAAAATATCAATCTGAATATTATATATATATATATATATATATATATATATATATATATATATATATATATATATATATATATATATTGATAATAATGTTGAAAAACTAAATGTTAATATTAATGAGAAAAAGTAATTGATTATTTTTTATTATTAAGAAAATATATATTTTCCAATTAAATTACTTATTACGATTCATATGTTAAATTAGTAATTTAAATACAAACATTTATCTGTATTTTACTATCAAACTAATTATTTTTGTTCAAATAAATAGTTTGTTCATAAACATAAATGTAATTTAATTTCAGTGCTATTATATGAAATGAAATATAGGTATAATATATTATTTGAACTTTATAATATATTATAGAACTGAAATCATCTTCACTTTTATTTAAAAAACTTTATATTAGAAATAAAATTACAAAGAACAGTAGTTATTGTTTAAAAGTAAAAGCATTGTTTATTTATTATTACCTAATATTGTAACCAAAATAATATTTATATATATATATATATATATATATATATATATATATAATTTCATTTTAGTTCATTCTATATCTCAAAATAAATGTCAAGTGCCGCCAAGATTATCTGTTTTAGCGCCAAAATTCTTAATGACTATGCGTTGAAATATTTCAACAAAGAAATTATTAATAAAATTAAATCCATTTTAATCGTATGGTGAATAAGTTTTTTTTAAAAAACAACCAAAAATTATTTTTTCTTAAAAATGTAACATTACATATAATTGTACAGTAATTATTAAATAGCATAGCAAAATTTATTTATAATGTAATGTAAATAGGTAAAGTTTCATATTTACATAAAAGTTAATTTCAAGATTTTTTTATTTAATACATCATGAATAATTATTAATAAAAAATATAAATTATAATATAGATAGTTTTTTTTCAATTTTATTAAAATATATCAAAAGTACACATCGAAAAATATATACAATATCAAAAATATAAACTATTATTAGTTTTTTACTTGCAACCAAATTTATTTCTCTTAGTGAACAAGAGAAATAAATTGAACATCGACAAGAAACGTTTAACTACAAGAATAAAGTCAATAAAAAAAGTTACTCCATATATAAAAGTAGTCAATCAAATAGTTGCTGAATGTAGTCTGGCGTTGAACCAATTAGTTGATATTTAGCTGTAAAGAGTGACCCACTATTTATATAGATCAATCGCCAAACATTTTATTTTTTATGAATGCACTTCAGTAACATGACTCTTTACAAGTGTGAAGCATCGACAATTCCAATTTGTACACAGAGGTCAGTGTATTGTCATAGTTGTTTTTATTATATGCAAGTGAAAAATTTCAAAAATTAAAGCAACTGTGAAAAGTGAAATTTAAATAATAGACTACCAATATATATACATATATATATATATATATATATATATATATATATATATATATATATATATATATATATATATATATATATATATATATATATATATATATATATATATATATATATATATATATATATATATATATATATATATATATATATACATATGTATACTAGTTATATACATTTTGTATAAGTACAAAAAGTAAATATAAATTTAAAATGAATTACTTCAATAACAAAAAAATTGTAATCATAAATAACATATTTTTAATTACATTAAAAAAATTAAAAAATAATATCAGATTATATTTGTTTTTTCCAATATTAATATCCTTATATACATATTTATATTATATATATATATATATATATATATATATATATATATATATATATATATATATATATATATATATATATATATATATATATATATATATATATATATGTATATATATGAATATAAATATGTGTGAACGTGCATATGCGTTAAAAAAATATTCTACTTCATTATTATTTATCTTTCTATGAATACTAAAACAAATATCTATTATAATTTTTTTCTCAATAAAGAATATTTTAAAACAGATTTTTTCATAATTAGCATTATGTCAGAAATGTAATTAGTTAAACATGAAACAAATTCGAATAAGTGAAATAAAAAAGTTTATACAAAAACATGTATGTTAGCATAAATTATACATTAAATGATTAACAATAAATAAAAACTATTTACAACAGAGAATAAACCTACGTTGTCTAAATTTACTCAAATGCCTTTTTGTCTTAAAAACAATTTATCTAAAATGTTGTAATACCATATTCATATCTACTTAAAAGACATATATGTGAATTTATACGTGCAGTTACATATTTTTGAAATATATAAAACGAATGTAATATTATGTATATATAATATTACATTTTTTTATTGTAAATGGACCAAATGAGATAGATGATAGTAAATAAATAAATATATGTCTTAACCTTTCAATTTCATTTGGGCCATCACACAAACACACACACATACATACAATAATATATATATATATATATATATATATATATATATATATATATATATATATATATATATGTATGTGTGTGTGTGTGTGTGAGAGTGTATGTATGTATGTGTATGTAAGATTAATTTTATTTAAATTTCTCTGTATTAATTTCACATTTTAAATAAAAATTAAAACGTTTAATTAAAAAATTATGAAATCAAACCAAAAATATTTTGAAACAAACAAATAAAAATGAAATCGATTTATGTTCTTTTATTAAACTTACATGACTGCATATTGATTGTAGAATATTCTTTTTTTATATAAGTTAATAAATTAAAACGTATCTTTTCAAATAACTACATAAAGTAAAAAAATATATTAATCTAAAACTAATAATTCGAGTTGAATTAAAAAACCAAATTAAATTTCTGTATTTCACAGATTTGAGAGTTTTGAAGATGTAAATTATAACAAAAAACTTATCAAAATATTTATTATATATTATTTTTTTTTTAGTAAAAAGTATTTGTAACGAAAATGTCAATATTTCAAATATAGGGTCATCCAAATGTGACGCCTAGATTTGTGTTTTATTAAAAAGAAACTATACACATGTTTCCCTATACACCACCCTATACACATGTTTCTTTTTAATAAAACACAGATCTAGGCATCACATTTGGATGACAGTATACTTTTAAATTTTTCAATAAAATATTAAATATTTTTTTAAAAAACAGTAAGATATAGCTAACTCTTCTATATACGTATTTTCTCATATAAACTATTTTGTTTTACGAGGATTTTCATACTTATACATTGAATATTCTATTCAATACCGCTATATTTATAAAATCTGATTTATTATGCATATTTTTAAAAAAATAAATTCTGAAAACACTACATAAATAAACTATAAATTTAATTATTACTTTTTTATCCTGGTTTTAAATAGATAGAACATAAAATCTTAAATATTAAAGTTGATAGTTATTAAAATTAAAAGAATTATCCTGTTATTTTAATTTTTAACAACTTTTTATTCATACAGTACGCGATTTTTATTTAAACCTTCTTAATTTAGGTAATTATTTTTACAAATGCCATTACTATATATATTGAATGATTACTATTACATGACATAGCATTACTATTAAAATTATTATTTCCATGACATATAATCTTCAAAATATAAGTTTTTTTACATTATTTCAGAGCGCAAATATAAAAAAAATATATTTTTAATTTATTAACATTTGTTCTTATTTAATAATTTTACAATAAATATTTTGTTTATTATTATTTATATTTTCATTTTTTTCAGTTTTTTAAAAATAACTAACAATGGCAACACAAGAAGACAATGCAACACTTCACGAGGTAAACATATATTTATTTGAGTAATGAAATAAAAAAATTGTTAATTAAAATACATGCTTATTTTTTAGGATACCGATATATTTGTTGTTGTAAAAAGTTATACTGCTAAGAATTCTGATGAAATTAGTTTGAAGAAAGGTGATTTTGTCGAAGTACTTGATACTCAAGATACGCAAGCTGCAAAGTAAGTAAAAAAATACAGCACAGACCGAAATATCCATACAAATAATATATAATTACATATTGATATTTAATGTAATATAGTTTATAAAATAGTCTAATAAATATTTTTAATCAAAAATAATACAATTTTATTCGAGCTATTTTTTAAAAGTATTATTAAAAAAATACTACGGTTACTTTAGATCATTTTTTATTTTCAATGGCGATGCTAGCATGTTCAATATGCTGGATGTAAAGTTTATAAATTGCAATTTTATATACCATACTTTGAAGATAATGGCATCTCCATCGAAATTCCCATAAGTTAAAAGAAAGAACACTAAAAGATTATTTAACTTGTTAATAATTTTTTGTAGTGTTATAAGTGGTTGTTTTATTTAAAATATTATTTGAGATCTTCTAAAGTTTTGCATAAAATATATTTTCGTATTATTACTTCACAGCAAAAAAAAACATATACAATACGCTTCTATAATTCGTTTTTTAGATTGCCAATTTCATTTACTTAGCCTATATTTTATTATATTTTTTTGTATGCGTTAATTAATAGTAGCACCACAATACATCTTATTTTTATATTAATTTAGAGTAATAAACAATTTAAAAAAAATTGAGCTTTATCAAAAAAATTTTCAATATTACTCTTTTATTTTCGATTGTATATTTCTTATTTCATTATTACCCTCTATTTTCTAAAACATTTTTTTAAATATACTATCTTAAATATTTAATTTATGTACATATATATGTATGTACATATATATTTATGTACATATATATATATATATATATATATATATATATATATATATATATATATATATATATATATATATATATATATATATATATATATATATATATATATATATATATATATATATATATATATATATATATATATGACCAATATATATATATATATATATATATATATATATATATATATATATATATATATATATATATATATATATATATATATATATATATATATATATATATATATATATATATATATATATATATATATATATATATATATATATATATATATATATATGTTTTTATATTTGCAGGAAAATAAAACTTGACCCAGAATTGGATGTGGCTAGTTTGGAAACTCATGGCCTACTTGACTCATCAGCCGCTAAACATAAATTAGCAGTAAAACCAAAAAGAACGCATAAAGATTCAAGACAATCATCATTAAACACTGGTGCAAGGTAATAGTTTACGATGGTTATAAAATATATGATTATTTTATTGTTTTATTTAACGAAATGAAAAAATCATGAGTTATCGGCGTAAATATGATCATTGATGAGTCAGTTAACAATAAAAAAAAAATAGTATTTAAACTATGGTATTAGTTTCGAAACTTAACATTGATTTATGAGTCTAAGAATAATATTACAATATGACAAAAATAAAACAGCATGTTTACCCTAATACTAAAAATATTCCTAACATGCGAGTTCAAAAAATAAAACGAAAATTTAAATTGTACGTATTATATTAATTACAACATAATATTCTTATTATAAGAAAAATAATAAGAAAATCAAGTTTAAATAAACATTAATGCACAAACACACACACAGTTATATATATATATATATATATATATATATATATATATATATATATTTGTAAATCTATATATATATATATATATATATATATATATATATATATATATATTTGTATATTTGTAAATCCTACTTAAACATTTAAAAAATCATGAATTTTATAACAAACGAAAAGTGTCAGATTAATTTGAATTTGATTATTTCACAACTTCATAAAAATAAACAATACAAAACCCTTAATAATAAACATAAAATATTTTAATGAAGATAATGAATGTCCTATATAAAAGCAATGATTCATATTTTAAGCTTTTAGATCATTCAGATATAATTTGAAATAATTAGGTAAACATTAAAAAAAAAATGACAACGTTATCACCACGTATTCAATTTATTTTAAATCTTGCTTATAAAATTGCACATAACATAACATACACATTTATACATATATAAGTGTATATATATATATATATATATATATATATATATATATATATATATATATATATATATAAAATCTTTTATAAAACATTTATATAAAATTATGAGCTGTTACCAATGGATTAATAATTTTTATTGAACTTTTTTATCATATAACTATAAATTTATATTTTTCTTAATAAAATAAAATTCTTAATAAAAATTTTAAGCTATAAAAAAATTCCTTAACTTTAACGCATTAAACTTAATAAATTATTATTATTAAAAAGATCATTGAAATTTATTAAATTATTATTAATAAACATACAAGCACGTAAATACACACACACACATACATACATATATACATGCATACATATATATATATATATATATATATATATATATATATATATATATATATATACATACATATATATAAATAGATAAATAGCCAGATAGATATAGAAAAATATACGATTTAATAAAACATGTAAAGTAAAAGAATATTGTTTTTAAAAGTATTTATGATTCTAATTCATAGTTTTTTTTCAATTTTATAACTATCTATTTCGAACGTATTTAATTTAAGAAAAAATAATAATAATTATTATTTTTAATTTATACACAAATTTACGGCGAATAGAAGTTAAAAATGCACCTTTACTTACATTTTAAAATATTCACATTATCTTATTACTTAATGTATATTATACTTTAATAAAAATATCTCCATAATTTTATTTAAGAAATTATATTAACGAATTTTTTTTAATTAACAGATGGCTTGTAAAATTAATTCAAACAGATAAAGAATCGAAGGAAGGATGGATTCCAAGTGGAATTTTAAGATTAGCTGATGAATCTGCAATAAGCGGTGATCCACCGGCTGATACAATTTATAGACGACAGTACGTACATGTATACATAATAAGTATAAGAAAAGATTAGAATTAACGCAAATAATAATAGTTATATTAAATCTTGACAGAGTTTACATGTTATTAATTTTAACAAATAATATATCAGCTGCTACTAGAGGAACTTTTTTCCATGGTTTTCTTTCCACAAAGAGAAAACTGCTTTTCATTTGTTACAATTTTATGTTATTATTTAAAATATTTTTAAATTATAAAACACTTCTTAATTTTATTTCTATTATTATAAAAAAATATTATTTTAAACATTTATAACATATTATTGTATTGCACCTTTTGTGAAATATTTTTTTATACATATATATAATTTATATGTTTTTATATTAACAGCCTATTCTATTTAAATCCATATGTTTACATTTTATATTTATTTAATAAATTAAATATTAGAAAGGGGCTTTACACAGAAAAGTAGTTAAATACTATTTCATCTTCTGAAAGGATCAAATTACATAATAAAATCTTCATGACCATTGCATTCATTTATTAAATGAAAAATATATGTTTTTATATACTGTTTTATATTATATATAAAGTTTGTCTTTTTGAAAATATAAATTATGTATATATATATATATATATATATATATATATATATATATATATATATATAAATATATATATATATATATATAACTATAATATATATATATATATATATATATATATATATATATATATATATATATATAAATTTTATGAGTAACTTAAAAAATTATATATATTATTATTATATTTACAAACATATTTTATCTCATAAATATTTATTAAATTAAAAAATTATACATTGAAAAAGATTCACATTTTTCTATATTTTTTAACACTAAATAATGATACAACAAATGTTAAGTAGTTTCAAAAAATTATTTTAACTATAAATATATTTCAAGAGCTGTTGTTCGAGAACTAATTGACACTGAAGAAGAATTTTGCCGAGACTTACAAAGTGTTCTAGAAAAATATTATTACCCAGTAGCAAAGGGTACAAAAAGTGAATTGAATCGAATGAAACCACCGAAATGTATTCGAGATAATCATGATCTCATTTTTGGTAATTTGAAACAAATAGCTGATTTTCATACCAAGTAAGTTATATCAATTACA
This sequence comes from Neoneuromus ignobilis, assembly GCA_029203775.1. NCBI lineage: Eukaryota > Metazoa > Arthropoda > Insecta > Megaloptera > Corydalidae > Neoneuromus > Neoneuromus ignobilis. The sequence goes on from CP092088.1 coordinate 40,071,498, forward strand.
TATTTAGTCATATATAAATTGTATCAATATACATTTTTTCTTTAGTGTCCTTATGGAAGGTGTTAAATATTATGCATCTGAACCACCAATGCTGGGTCGAGTTTTTTTAAGATTAGAACGAGATTTCGATAAACATGTAGCATATTGTCGAGATGAACCACTTGCTCAACATTTTTTGGAAGATAATCTTGAAGCAACAAATTATTTCGAGGTAATTTTTATTTATCATTTTATATATCTGCTTATATAAGAATATATTTATAATTACATTTAATATACAGGGAACACTACTGTATACTTACACAATTAAATGTATTATTTATACGATTCTAAATTATTTTATAAAAATTTACTTGTATAATATTATCTTTATTATCTTACTTATACATTCATTCATTCATAATAAAAATATTAATGTATTATGATAATTTAACATCATGTGTAGAATACACTGACTGGCAATTAAAAAATACATGATAATAATTTAATTTATCTTATTTCAATTAATATTTTATTATTTAATATTCATAGAAACTTATTATTTATTTAAAATATTTTTCAACATGTTTTTATTATAATAGAAAATTACTAAAATGAAATGTTAATATATTTTATAACATTTTTATTTTCCACATAAATTGTTATTTACTATTATATATATATATATATATATATATATATATATATATATATATATATATATATATACACACATACGAGGGTCGTTTGATAAGTATGGTAAAAAAGTAAGAAAAACTAAATTGAAAAATTTAGTTATATATATATATATATATATATATATATATATATATATAGGATCATCTAAATGTGATGTCTAGATTTGTGTTTTATTAAAAAGAAGCATATGTATAGGGAAACATGTGTATAGTTTCTTGATTTCTTTTTAATAAAACAAATCTATACATCACATTTGGATGACTCTTTATATGTATATATATTTACATATATATGATATATGTGTATGAATATGTGTATTTACTTATAATGAAGATAAAGTGCATTTACATTCATATTTAAGAATTGTTAAATAAATTTATAAATGAATTTATAGTGTCATGTACCTTGTGAGGCTATACAAGATAATAGTAATACATTAAGAATAGAATTTTATATTATGAAAAGAAAGACACTATTCTAAATGAAATTGGATAACATGAAATGAATAAGTCTGATTCAAATGAAATAAAAATAGGTCAGTGTAAAGCAAATGTGGAGGTTTATAGGAGACAGTGGAAAAGAGTATAAGTCTAAAAATAGATAAGCTATTTTCAGCTCAGTCTGCAAACTTCACTGCTTGCATAACAGATAGATTTTTAATTTTAAGTAAGTATAATCACATAATACTTATTTTTATATAATTGTTTTACTTATTTTTTTTTTATAATTTGTATTTATAAAATTCATATGCAATTGAATTAAAAAGTTTGCAAATTTTTTTAATATAATAAAACAAAATAACTCATTTCAGTCACTTTACTTTTCAAATGATTGATAACTAATATAATTTTTTTATTAGAACAATTATTCTAAACTTTTATTAAAGTTCAATAAAAGTATTAACTTAAATATACTTGTGTTTAAAAAAAAATCAAATTGATTTAAAAGTATATTTGATTTAAAAAACATGTACTTTTTATTTCTTAAAAACATATATTCTCAAATATATTTTACTATTCTTATAACAGTATTTCTTTACGTATTTATTGTTATTTATTTTTTTGTTATATATTAAATTGAAAATGAATTGTTGAAAGAAAAAACTCTTAAGTATATAAACTGAAAATGAATATTTTCTTTAAAGATAATACATTCAACTGAGCTGAATTGGCAACTATTAAAAAAATCAATTATTTTAAATATCTATTGGCAAATTCCAATTAAATAGTTTGTTAAGGATATCAGTGAAAAAACTTTTAAGATCATCATTATATAGATATCACTGCTGCTTTCCACTGTATCATAGTCTAGTTGTGTCTATATTTAGTATCGGCAACTGATGGCCTGGCCAGTTAGTAAACTGCCAGTTAGTAGTGAGATTCTGTCTGTGTTGTGTGTGCCTGTTATAGTGATAGTATAACAACGCCCTAATTCACAGGTAGTCCTTCAACAGGTCCCTTTCTATATGTGCTATTTATAGAATAGTATGTTACGTTTACCTTACTTTACATAGCTATACAAGTCAATCACTAAAAATGATTTTTAGAAATGCTCTCTTAAGACTCTTTAAATTTTTTCTTTAATTAATAAAGAAATATATTTACTTTTTATCATTTTTTTAAAAAAAATAAATTTATTATAATTCATTTCTATACATTTATTGTAAGTAATAATTATTAAAAATTTTCAATAACGCTGATTATTTTTATTAAGTGTATTAAATATTTTTTCTGCATATAATTAATTAAAAAAGTTTTTTTTTTAATTATAAATAATCTATGTAGTGAATATAAATTATTAATTAATTCAACTTCTTGTATTCAATTAAAAATTAAACTTTAAATATCTTATAAACCAAGTGATATTTACCGTTATCAAGTTTTAAATTATTTACATTGGTGCAGGATCTTTCACAACGATTGTGTGACGATAAGACGCTCTCTGAGCATCTTAAGCTTCCGATACAACGTATTAACGACTATCAGCTTCTAATTAAGGTTGGATATTTATATTTTTATGTACTTTGATATTAAAAATAATAATTTGATTCATACCATATTTACTAACATTAACATTGCACTAAAAAATAAAAAAACAATAATGAGATGATTTTTTAAAATAAAAAACATATATATATATATAATTTATTTGAACAAATTAATTATTTGAACATGCAAATGAAAACTGAATTAATAAATAATTTTTATAAAATTAGAATTACCATTTTTCATATTTTTTTTAAGATTTTTAAATGAATACATTTTGTAAATTTTTAAATTAATATAGTAACAGTTATAATATTAAAAAAAATATTTATAAATGTACACAATTAAAAATGATTAATTAACTGTTTTATTTCTTATATTTGAAATACCTGGTATTATATTTATATATATATATATATATATATATATATATATATATATATATATATATATATATATATATATGTGTATATATATATGTATATATATATATATATATATGTATGTATATATATATATATATATATATATATATATATATATATATATATATATATATATATATATCTCCATACATACACACATATACAAACACACACAACTCAATCCGTTGACAATTATACAAGTTTATATATATATATATATATATATAATTTTTTTAATTATGAATATAACTTAAAATAGATATAAAAATATTACCGAATTAAAAACAGAAATATAAAATAATTTTAATAGTATTGTACATAGTAAAAATTTCATTTTTTGAAATTATGAATTGATCTAGGTCATCAGTATTTTGCATGATGTGTGTTCTATATTTATGACATTATGCACCATGAATGTATTTTCAGGCATGTTTCTGCTTCTATTAATACTTGACATTAACATACAAACTATTTTGTACACTCATATGATATTTGGATATTTTTACTTTATTTCACGAAAATAACAAAAATATTTATATTACAGTATACATTCATACATACATTTGAACATGAAGATACCAGATATTATGTATATGTGTGCACATATGTATGTGTATATATATATATATATATATATATATATATATATATATATATATATATATATATATATATATATAAATAAATATGTATAAACATATGTGTGTGTATATGTATATATACTTTATATTAAATGTAATATTTATATATAAAAATATATTCACAAATATAATCATAATTAAATATCACCACATCACAGATTATACTAAATATATATATATATATATATATATATATATATATATATATATATATATATATATATATATATATATATATACACCATATTAAAAATCCTTTTAATAAATTCAAATTAAAATATTTCTTGTTCAGTTTTTGTGTGTAAAATCAAATCTGAGATTTAAATAAATTGATGTAGAAATGACGCCGTGGGCGGAAACAAGATTGTCACATACCCAGTTATTTTGCTTCTTACAATTCTATCGTCGAAAACTACGAATGACGTTACTATTTAAAATATATTTGAATTTTATCAAAAGAATTTTCTATTATTATTTATTCAAATTTTCAAATATGAATTTAGAATATCACAAGTTATATATATATATATATATATATATATATATATATATATATATATATATATATATATTGGCTTGATATTTTAAAATTGCATAAATATTTTTAATAAATAGAAAATTATATAAAAAAATAAGGTATTTCTATATCAAAAATTCATTTAATATGAAAACACTGCATTCAATTTTCAATCATTTTGACCATTCATTAAAGTAAATTATAAAAGAATATTTGGCTAACTTCCAATTTTCGTTAAACTTTTCTACCTGGAATAAACAGTAATTTTGAACTTTAATATTACAACAACGCAATTGAATATAACACTGATATATATTTTTTCGTGTCGTCTTTTTCGCAACTTTTATTTGTTATATTAATAAATAAATGTGATAAAAACACGTAAGGATCAGTTAATTTTTCAATATTCTTTTTAATAATTACAATTTTTATCTGCAATAATTTAATAAAAATTTTGTAAACTAATATGTACTTTCAATTTAGCATAAATTATAAATATTAATAACACATCTTAATTTGAATTTTATAAAACTGTTTTTAATTTTAATTCTTTATTATTTACATACTTATTGTTCAATTTAAGATGTTTTGTAAATTCGTTCATTTTTTAAAACAAATAATATATAATTTAAAAACTTTATCTTCTTTCAGAAGTAACGTATAATTACAACTTCCATCTTTAAATTAGCAAAATATATTCGTTATAAAATTAATCATATTCAAATATTTAACATTCAGTACTAATCAGCACCTTTCGAAGTTTTGGAAAATTGATAATTAACAAAATATTATAATTATTAAACAAAAATAATTGATTTTTCAAATACCAACAGAAAATATTTCTTTATAAAATAAGAAAAAATATTTTTACATTCTATTTAAAATAAAAACTATTAAATATAAATTGATCTTTTTTCAACATTTTTTTCTTAAACGAAATATAGTATTATACATATTAATGTATAATTTTATATTGTAAAATAAATTCCTCAAATTTTATAATGCATACAAATTTAAATATAATAAATATTAATAAAAATCATCATTGTACAATTTTTAAAAACCACACTGAAAAAAATATAATTAATGTATTAAAAATATCTTATAAATGAAATTATATTAATATTGAATATCTATTATTAGTTATTGATTATTTAAGTTAATAAGTTTGTTACTTATCATAAATATATATATATATATATATATATATATATATATATATATGATAAAGAAAGAGAACTGCATTTCTTTAAAGTTTTTAATAGCAACTACGATTGTACCATCAATAAATAATACTCATTTTAACAATAATTTTTGTGTATAAATACATGCATGCTTCTTTGTGTGGCTGTATTTTATTTTATTTTTTATAAATATTTAATTTTTTATAAAACTAAAAATTCAATATATCATTTCACTAATTTGTGTTATTGAATAATATTACTTAATCTTACTTTTAATTATGTTGTTTACTTCGATTTTTATCGAAATACGTTTGGCAAGCTTTAAAATAGAGCATTGAAATTCAAAGAAGTTAAGCGCCTATTTTATGGCCTTTTGCCAATATCGCAACAAATTAAACCTAAAGAAAGTGATGTAAATTATAAAATATCTATAATATTAAAGTGACATATTTTATAGATCAATTTCATTTTATGCATTTTTTGGTATCGTTGACATTTGATTTTGGCAAAATTCATTACAGATGTTCAGTGAAATATTAGGACTACTCTTTTGTATTATTGCCAAAGTAAATATTTGATTTAGTTTTCTTGTACAATTACCCACTAATTTATATATATATATATATATATATATATATATACTATTATTTTTGAAAAAATAAAATTTACTGAGCACTATTTTGGCAGCGTTTATATTAACTGAATTCAATTTAAATGTTTCTTTATCGATTTGGTTAAGAATAAACATTATAAACGAATATCCCATTACATTGATATATGTATATATGAATAAAAATAACATTAATATTATAATGATTTTTTCATTTGTATTTTTTGATTATTTCATATACTTGTTTGTATTTCATCGTATAATTAACAATTTACAATTAGTGATTAAATCTTAATAATATATAGATATAGATATTTAAATATATAGATAAAAATATACATATATGTATACATAATTCATATATATATATAATTCATATATATATATATATATATATATATATATATATATATATATATATATATATATATGAATAAAGAGAAAAAATAATTTTGTAGTGGTTATTAAAAAATAAATAAATCGCATTTGAACATAATACTAGACAAATTCACAAATATGAAAATAACAAAATTGTGATTTTTTAATAATTTATTTTAAATAAAATCTATGGTTAATTTTTTTCTGTTAGGAGCTGGTAAAGTATACTTGCTGGTTACAAGAAGATGCCAATTATCTTCAGAGGGCTTTAGAGTTGATGCTCAGTGTCCCTCATAGGGCAATAGATGATAAATTCACTAGTAATATTGAAGGATATCGTGGAAGTATTTACAAACTTGGACGTCTTTTAGCCCATGATTGGTATACAGTAACTAAAACAAATCCTCCAGTTAAGAAAGAACGTTACCTCTTCTTATTCAAAGCAAGAATATTAGTCTGCAAAGTTAAAAGGATATCTGAAGATAGATCTGTATTCCAATTGAAAGATATTATAAAAGTATGACTTATTTAATTCATTATTTTTATTATCAGAATTCAAATGCAATCATATATACAATTTTAGTTACCTGAAGTCGAAGTTCATGATTTTCCAGACGATTCTAGATCATTTGAATTACATCACACTGGTGAACTTGGATATCCCCTCACTTTAACAGCGCACAGAGATTTAGTTAAATTATATTGGTTGGATGAAATTCGACAATATTCTAGCGACTTAAGTATGTTCTTTTTTCTGTTTTAGATTATTTCAATATTTTTTATGTCAAGTTAATAATAATACTAAATGGATTTTCAACATATTTGATTATTTTTAATATCATTTTTAGTTGCTTTGGAAGAACATGCTGCAGATGATTTACAAATAGATGAATATACTACTGAATCTTTAAACTATTTACCACCAAAACTTAAAGTAACATTTGATACATCAACTGAGCAAACCACTACTACAGACTTTACTTTACAATCGCCTACTAGTGAAAGTTATAAAACAGCTGCTGAAGGAGATATTTCAATTTCAGAAGAATTAGAAACGACACTTCAAGAAACTATTTTATCAGAAGCACGAACTGTATTAGTTCAAGCAAAACGAGCAGTTGTTATTCCTGTTGACGAGCCTTTACAAGCTATATCATGTGTAGGAACAACTGAGAAAATCAGTGATGAGAATAACCAACCATATACTTCAGTCGTAGAAAAAAACGAATCTATAACAGAACACACACAACAACACACAAAAGAAATTCATAATAAAAGCAAATCTGAAATAGAAGTGAAAACCTCAGAGCCAACATCTAAAATTGTATTAGAGGAAATAAAAGATACAATAACAAAAGAAGAAGATAAAATAAAAGAAGAAAAAATTATAGAAAATAATTTAAAATTATCTGAAATCCAAGAAAAATCTAAAATATTAGAAAAGGACGAAACTGTAATTCATTTAACAAGAAGCCAAAAAGAAGAAATTAATAATAAAACTAAAATCAGTAAGAACAAAAAATCTGTAGATAATACATCTACTGAAACATTAGAAAACTTAGAAGAAACAAAACCTCTGAATAAAACAAATAATATTAAAGAAGAAAAATCAGTAGAAAACAACTCAAAAGAAAAATCTACTGAAGAAAAACCAAAAGATTTAAATACCACACAAATTAATGAAAAAGAAATAAATGACTTTAAACCAATAACTGAATTAAAATCTATCGACAATACATCAGAAGAAATATTAGAAAATTTAAAAATAAAAGAAAATAATAACGTAAAGGTAACACAAAAGGAATTAACGGTCCAAAGTAACTCTGAATTAATAAAAACTACTGAGGTATTATTAAATATAAAACAAGAAGCTGATTTACAATCAAATAATTTATTAAATACAATCACTGAAAATAAGACAGAAAAAGTAGTATTAGAAAATAATACATCTGTGAGCAGTGAGAAAAAATCAAAAAATAATTCCATTGAAGAAGGACAAAAAGTATTACCAATAGAGAGCAATTCAAATACAAGTGCAGTACAAAATAATAATAACGACTTGAAAACAAAATTCAAAGTCGATACAATTCCAACAGTTGATGATAAATCACAAGAAATTCAACCAGTAAAAAATACCACTGTAGAATTAAAAAACACAAAAGTCAGTGATATCAAAGAAGACTTTTCAATAAATGTACATAAAGAAAGTGAGTTACTGTCCGAAGAAAAAACTGAATTACCAATAGAAGTTAATAAAACTGAATTACCAATAGAAATTAACAAAACTGAATTACCAATAGAAATTAATAAAACTGAATTACCAATAGAAATTAACAAAACTGAATTACCAATAGAAATTAATAAAACTGAAATACCACCAATTCAGCCAGTTGAGCAAATCAAACAATTTGTTTCTGAAAGCCGTTGTACTTCTGCAACAGATACTTCAATCGAACCAGTAGTTAAGGAAATAGCTTTTGATAATAATTTATCAGAAATCAAATCTAAAAGTGACTCCCTTACTATAAAATTAAATGAAAATAAACTAGAACTAAATACACAAATTAACGAAAATAAAAACGTAAATCAATCTAATAACATCGTAAATGAACCTTTAAAATCTGATGAACTATTAACTGATACCACAAATAAATCAAATGATACTGAACTAGATTCTGATTTAAAAGAACAATTTATTTCAATTATCAAAAAGAAAAAAGTCGAAACCCAATCTGTAGAAAAATCATTGCAAACAGAAAAAAATCAGCCATTGACAATTTTAAAACCTGAAATATCCAATCCCCAATCTACAATTAGTAGCGAAAACCAAAATTTAGAATTCGATAACAAAAGAAAAGATTCGGTAAAATCTTTGTCGAACCAAATTGATAAAGAACAGATATTAGATAAACCAGTACCAAAAACATCAAAAACTATATCTAAAAAGCCTTTAAAAAAGACAGCTGCATCAGCTTCAAATAATACGAATAACAATTTAAATTCTGATATAAACAAGGGATTAACACAATTAGCTACAAAAGATCAAACATCTTCTAATTCATTAAATGCATTACCATTGTCAAATGTAAACGATCAATTGCCAAAAAATAATGAACATTTAATATCAAAGAAACACGAGCAATTAAATAGTGATAACATTGAAATTAAAAATTCAGAAACTTTTACAGATACACAAAACACTTCGACAGTTTCTTCTGCTGACCAAAACAAATTGCAAGTCAAACCTACACAGGAAGAAGAAAGTTGTAAATTACAAGTACAGAATAATACAAAAGATCCATCGGCGCAGAAAGAACCAACCAACAATATGTCGAAACGTACGAGTTTAACAAGCTCGTCTGTACGATCAGGTATGTAAAAATACTGAATATATTTTTTTTAATTTTACATGTAAATACAAAATATGGAAACAATGCAACCATATACAGTCAATTTTCAATATCAATTTTTATTTTTTAAAAAATCATAAAGTATATTTTATAAAAATAATAAAAAAATTAAATCGGATGCATTTTTATCTACACATTTGAATAACTTCATATAAATCAATTCATTAAAAATTTTATTCAATATCTACATAAAAAATACATTTTTTATTATAATCAGACTATATTATTTTTTCTCAAATCACCGTTTAACAGTTGTATTAGTCGCATGAAAATAATTTCTTTCCTCCTTTTTTCAAAAAAAAAAAAAAAAATTGTTATAAATAATTGTTTTAAAATCTTAAATTTTCTATGTAATTTTTATTATTTTCTTAATAACTAAAATTATACGTATATTAATTAGATTACAAAATGTATTGATGTTGTGTGTACATAAACTAGTCGTTGTAATTTCTTTTCTATATTAATTTTTATACCATTTTATACAAAGTACATATATACATACATATATATATATATATATATATATATATATATATATATATATATATTGTATATAAATATTTCACTAAAAAATTTTAAGAGTACTTTTAACAGACTTAAAATATTATTTTTATTTTTTTGGTTTAAAAGTGTATTTTAGTTTGTGGCAAATGCATTTGAACACAAATAAATCACTTATCCTAACACTAAAAAAGTTTATGAAAACATTCAATAATTACTTATTGTTCATTTTATTCATTTCGTTCTAAAATCTACATTATAACATTTTATAATGAAAATCGATGGAAATGATAAAAGATGTTGGCAAGGCTATCAAAATGCGTATCAACAAATAAACTAAACAATAAGTGATTATTAAGGACTATTTGTTTTTAAACTGCGATAAATTCACTTTAACACAAATTAATCTTCACCTCATCAAAAGATTTTATCATTGTCCAATAATCACTTATTGTTCATTTTATTCGTTTAGAAGTTGATGCAAATTTTGATGGCCATTCCATAATCATCAGAGCGCTGTATTATAAAATATCTTTATAAAATCAATCAGATTTTTAATATAGCATTCTGACGAGAAAATCCATCAAAATACGTAATCAGCTTTTAAGCAAATGAAATGGATAGTAGTTAGTGATTATTTGTGATCTTATGATATTAGGATGATGATTTATTTGAGTTCAAATGATTATTAAACATTTTTATAAAATATTATATTGGAATAAATAATTCTTATGCCTTTAATATTATTTAAATTTAATTTTCTTGATAATAAACAATTTATAATATTTTTACTAGATTTTATATAATATTTACAATATTGTTTTAAATGAAAATACAATGCATTAGAATTTTTCTTTATCCATTGCATAAAATATAATAAGAAATTTTATTTAGTTCACCTATTATAATAAAACAACAGTAAAATTACTCAAAGTATTCTTCAGTTACCAATGAATTTGTTTATATATATATATATATATATATACGTACGTATATATTTATTTTTTTAAATAAATACTTGTTTTTATTTAATAGAGTATCATGAAGAAATAACAACGTCTTATCAATCTTCTTCGTATGGACAGCAGTCAGTGAGTTCAACAATAACATCTTCTAATGAAGTTTCATCGATAAAAATTGGTGGAAGTCAACAAAACATTGATAATGATGGAACAATTTCAATTACAGAAATTACAGAGGTTTCTTCTGATTCAAGTGGTAAACCGACTTTCAATAAGACAATTGGAAGTTGTAATATAGAACGTAAGTAAAATTAATACTTCTTACTTAAAAATATATATAAATGTAATGATTAATATTGTTTAAAATATGTTATTTTAAGATTAATTTCCAGAGTAACTAATGCATTTATAAAAATAACTAATTCAATAAATATAGGTAATTAGTTTCTACAAAGTTAAGAAACATATTTAATTATTTTATATAAGATTAAACTAATGTTATCATAACATTGCATTTTAATATAATGTTTGTAATTAAAAATTCAACTAAGTTATACGTTTTATAAACATTTGGATTAAATTAATTTTATGTTAAAAAGCCATTACTTACAAATTCCAAATAGATTTCCTTAAGTAAATTAATGAAGTAACCTTATATTTACAACACATTAAAACAAAGCTAATTATGCTTATAGATTCCGAACAGTTTAAATATTCTAAATAAATTTAATGCTTATATATATATATATATATATATATATATATATATATATATATATATATATATAAACATACACACACACATATATTATTATCATCATCATCATTACAAAAACTTACATCAACCCACTGTTGAACAAAAGCCTCATCAAGTGTCATTTATCCTCTTAAATATTTTCCAAAGATTTTTCCATTATATTCCGTCCACGGCTAATTTCATCCAAACCTCACCTCCACTATACTTTAATATCATCCCACCATCCTTGTGAATCTATTCTTCGGTTTCTTTTTATCTCTTGGTTGCCACTTCATAACGATTTTTGTCTCACAATCGTCTTCTTTTCTTGCTATATGCCCTGCCCATGCCCATTTTATAATTTTATTTATTCTGTTATATCAGTCACCCTTATCTGTTTTTGTATTCATTTACAGATTTTCCGATCATGTTTAAAATTTCTTAACATTATTATAATACATACACACACACACACACACACACACACACATATATATATATATATATATATATATATATATATATATACACATACACATATACATATACATACGATTCAATCGATAACAATTAAAAATAATGAACTATATTTATAATTCAAAAAATAATTTCTAAAACAGCAATTTTGAAACAAATGAAGTAAGATAATTGTGGGGAAAATAAAAAATAAATGCATTTTTCTGATTTCATATGAATTAACAACATAGTTATATTTTTTTATAAAATTTCTTATTATTAATGTTTCCAATCTCTAGTTTACATAGTACTTATTTTACTATGTTTTCTTATGTTACTTTCTCTTATTATTAATTTATAAATAAATTATTTAGCTGGGGAAAATGCAGTATTTGAATGTGCTGTTCGCGGTGGTAAAACTGATAAATTAATATGGCTAAAGGACAATCGCCCTCTTGATGACAAATTAGCTGATCGTATAAAAACCACATCATCTCCTAAAGCTGATGCCTTCACGCTACAAATTCTTCATTGCTTGGAATCAGACAGTGGTACATACACAGCTATTGCTAGTAATGCTGCGGGAAAAGCTATTTGCACTGCTCGGCTTATTGTAGAGAAATGTGAGTTGCGCACCTTACCCTTCTTGGTAGCGCTATTAAAGAAACTCTCACACACATACATATGCACCTTTATTTCACAATCATTTTAGTGTTTCTGACTGCAAATTAAACATAATGTAATTAATAATTCCATTGCATCTTGTCAAGGAATAAATTTGTTACTAATTTTGTAGTTAATAGTATTGAAAATATTACCATAAACCTATTAATTTAATGTTTAGATATTTTTAATGTATCTGCACCTTTAAAAATGTTACTTTATCATATTTTATGTAGATGTATTATTATCTCTTCCATTTGCTTTTTGAAACCCTTTTCTTTTAGGTACAGATTATTGTGCTTCGCTCGATATTGTAATAATATATTCAATGTTATCGTAATGATCGATGGTATTTTAAAATATTTAGTAATTAACAACACGAATGTTTAAGAAATACTGTTATTTATGTGTAGATTGTTCATGAAATACTGTTATTTATGTGTAGATAATTGTAGTTGTAGAAATAATAACAAATGAATCGTTTTCTTTATTACAAAAAAATGTTCAATTCGCGATATAGAAAAAAATATATAAAAAAAGAAAAAAATGATAAATTCAATTTTTAAATATGATTTACATTTTTACTAAATGTTTAATATTAAAATAATAAAAAAATAGTTTATCTGTATTGTACTCTTTTATATTGATATTTGAAATGATATTAAAAATATTCTTTATCAAAGACATTAATTTATTTTTATAAAATGAGCACTAAATCCAAATTCTATTAAAATTTAATTATTTATTTTTTTCAATATTTTCAATACATATTACTAAAAATTAAACAATTTACTAATTTACATAACTATTGTAAAAAATACAAATAATATCAAATTATATATCTATAAAAGGTAAAATATCAATTCCAATAGGGTAATATGAATATTTATAAAATTGTATAAGAACTGTTGCAGCAAGAAGGAAACACTTATATACACAAAATTTTACACAAACAAATCATAATATTAATTTATTATTGATTTATATGATATAAAACATGATAAAATTACAGTAAGCTCAGAACAAAAATCGGAACAAGAAGAAGTTAAAGAACCTATATTTGTTGTTCAAATGAAAGACACAGAACTTCTTGAAAATACTTTCCTTCGTTTTATGATTAAAGTAAAAGGAGATCCAAAACCTAATGTTACATTGTAAGTATGATTTTATATTTGCAGAAAAAAAAATCCTTTTCTTTGATCAAATATAAAATTCAAATTTAAATTTTTCGAAAAACTCATTAAAAAAATTAATAAAATAATAGTAATAATGAGTTTTTCGAAAAATTACAACTAAACAAAGAAATATATAATGCATACAAACATTTTAAAGTTATATTTTTTTATAAAATTTTGAAATTAGTTTAATGTACTAAAAAATGACAATCCAATGTTCTTCTATTAAAATATAGATATTATTGTTATTTTTTAGTTATAAAGATGATAAGGAAATAACATCTAATAATAAACGTATTAAAATTGTTCGTGAACTTTCTGAAAAAGGATTTTATGAAATGATTATTGAATCTGCAAAACCAGAAGATGCTGGAAAATATCGCTGTGTTGCTGAAAATGAATTTGGAAAAATTTCTTCTAATGCTACTCTCACTGTTGTTGGTAAATATTTATTTTTATATTTTATTCGACAATATATTTTATATATATATATACATATATATATGTATATGTATATATATATATATATATATATATATATATATATATATATATATATATATATATATATATATATATATATATATATGTATGTATAAGTTTTTACATATATTATTTATATATTTATTTGTTCACTAGATCAGAAAAATATATTTGGAGAATTAGAAAAAAAGAACACTAAAGAAAAACCAAAGCCACCTGCAAATACTGGAGAAAAACCCAAATTTATGTGGCAACGTGATGGAGTCTATTTTGAACCTGATGAAAGGTTTAAAGTATTGCTTAATGAAAATCAAGATTCTTTAGCACTTGTTTTTGAACATGTAAAACCTGAAGATGCTGGTCTTTACACTTGTGTTGCTCAAACACAAAGTGGTATGGTTAGTTGTAGTGCAGAACTTACTGTGCAAGGTAATTTTAAATTGTGAAAACAAATAACTATCAATCTATTTACTTATATATATATATATATATATATATATATATATATATATATATATATATATATGTATATGTATATGTATATACATAATTGTCATACATGGAATTTATTAATATTTCATTTATATTTATTGTTTATTAGGTGCTGTAGCTATTAAAGAACCTACAAAACCCAAAGTTATGGTATATGCACAAGCTGTAGAAACATCAGTAAATGAATCAGCAATGTTGGAAATTCATGTAACAGGTTGGCCTCGCCCACTAGTTACTTGGACTCATGAAGGAAAACCAATTGAAACAGGTGGTAGATACAAGTAAGGAAACTAAATCATATAAATTCATATTATATAAATAACTTTAAACAGCAAACATATAGTTAATGAAATATTAACATAAAATGTATTTATTTTATAATCCTTAGATATTTATATGAAGATACTGAAGCAATGTCTTTGGTAATAAAAGGAGTCACAACAGATGATTCAGGAAAATATGAAGTAACAGCTAAAAATGATCTAGGAACAGACACAAGTACAATTCATCTAAATGTAAAAGGTAAAAGTTTATATATATATATATATATATATATATATATATATATATATATATATATATTCATTAAATTTATTCATTATATAATCTTCATTATATTTATTTTCAATTAAATATATTTTTTTAAATTTAACGACTTCATTGAATTATATCAATAAATTGCTTATGTTACCCATGTGTGCCATGACTTATGTGGGTCAATGTATATATATATATATATTCGTAATAATCATTATGAAAAAAATATTTTGTAGCACCACCAAAAATCACATCAAAGATAACAACTACTACATGCTTAGCTGGTGAAACACTTAAAATGTCAAATGAAGTTGAAGGAAACCCCAAGCCAGAAGTAAAATTCTTTAAAGATGGACAAGAAGTTAAAGAATCAGATCATATAAAACTTATTAGTGAAGGAAAAATTTACAGTATATCCATAAACTCTGCAAAGCTCACCGATAGTGGTTCTTATTCAATGTCAGCTTCTAATGAGTTAGCTCAAACATCACAATTTTGGAAAGCTAAAGTAGTTTGTGCGCCAAAAATAATAAAAAAAATGGGTGAAAGTAAAATTTGCGATCAAAAAGAAGATATTACATTCCAAATTGAAGTTGAATCTGAACCACTTCCAACTGCTGTTTGGTAAATATATATATATTAATATATATATATATATATATATATATATATATACATGTGTGTGTATATATAATTAAATATTATTAAAATACCAAAATTGCGATAAAACACACTTTATTTTACTTTAACACAAATTCCAAATATTTATTATATTTCAAATAATTTTCAAACACACTTTCAGGTATAAAGATGATAAAGAAATCACAAGTGACACAACTACCATTAAACGTACTCAAGATGGATCAACTTATGCACTTCGCATTAGTGGTACTGTGTTTACTGATTCTGCCAAATACAAATGTGTTTTAACAAATGAGCATGGCTCTTCAGAAGACAGTATTCGTTTAGATGTTACAAGTGCTCCTCAAGTAAAACAAAAAATGAGCAATATTACTGTAACAGAAGGTGATACAAATATTGAATTATATGTTTCTGCTGAAGGTTTTCCAAAACCAAAAGCTAAATGGTATATACTTTATTATAAAATTATGTTAAAAAAAAAAATGTAAACACTTACTTTATTATTTTAATTAGGTATTTGGGTGATATTGAAATTACAGAAAAGAAAAATCAATTTAGTTGTTCTGATGATAAAGATGGAAATTATAAACTTGTAATTAAAGAAGCAGCCCATGAATTAACAGGAAATTACATATGCAAACTTATTAATGATTTAGGAACTACTGAATCAAATTCCACTGTTACAGTTAACTGTAAATATGATTATTTATTTTAAATCTTAATATTAAAAAAAATCAAACAAGTATTGATTGTTATTATGATTACTAATTAAATTATGTTTGTCATACTTAAAAAAAAATTTCAGGTAAACCACGGCTTAAAAAGAAATTAGAAAATGCAATAGTTGATGAAGGAGGTAAACTTACACTTCAAATTGAAGTAGAATCATGTCCAGATCCTACAGTTAAATGGTACAAAGATGGATCTGAAGTATCAGCTGATGCTCGTATTAAAATTACACGTGATTCACAACGTAATGAAAATTATAATTTAACAGTTGATCTTGTAAAATATGAAGATGGAGGAGAGTATGAAGTAGTAGTCCAAAATATCCTTGGATCTGTGAGTTGTAAGAATACTGTCACAGTTCATAGTAAGTGCAACTGCCATAATTTATTAATTTATTTAAAAATACAGTTTGTTTTTAAATGTTCAGTGATTGTATTTTTTTTTTATTTTTCAACAAAAGTGTATTTGTCTATTTACTCTCATTCTTTATTAGTATTACTATTATATATATATATATATATATATATATATATATATATATATATATATATATATATATATATATATATATATACGAGAGTCGTTTTATAAGTATGGTAAAAAAGTAAGAAAATCTAAATTGAAAAATTAATTAAATTAAACAATAAATAAATTTACCATATTTATCAAACGACCTTCGTGTATATATATATATATTTATACATGAACATTTATATTTATATTGACAATATTTTTTTACTTACATATATTATTATAACATTTACACACTTTATCCAAAATAAATACTTTTTTAATTATTTTTTTTGATAATTAGAAAATTATAATGTTTACTGGAAACTTATTTTCTACCATAATAATTTTTATCGTCTTCATTTTAATTTTATTTTTTTAATATTCACTGTTTATCAGTAAGTATTTTTTTGCCTCATCATTGTGTAAATTTTTCAAGTATTTGTTTATATATGTTTTTGGGTGATTTTTAAATGCTTTAGTAATGTCCCCATTGTATTTTTGTCTTGAATATGTGTTGTGACGTCATTTTTTCTTGTGTATGTGTTTAGTATTTAAATTAAATTTTGCTAGCATTCAATGAGCACAAACCTACTTAGATGCTCAGTGATTTTGTGTATAATTTAAAAAATAATTTTACAACGTCTTTTTATAACAAGACTGCGTTGCAGAGATTATTGAAGCAACTAACAATGATTTTAAAGAAGAAAATATTTTATCCAGTGATGTAAAAAATTCGAATAAAATGACTTTTGAAATATATGATAATCAGTCGTCTAAACCAGTGTTAGTTGA
>CP092088.1:40095006-40120006 GCA_029203775.1 Neoneuromus ignobilis
ATTAGGAGCTACAAACGATGAAGCTCCAGAAGAAAAACCTGTGTTTCTTCAACCTTTACATGAAACCGTTACTGATGAAGCACAAGAACTCAAGTTGGAAGCTCCATTTAGAGGAAATCCTATACCAACTGTAACTTGGACAAAAGATGGAGTTCCAGTTGAACAAAATGGTAGAATATTATTGACCTGTGATGGTACAAGAGTAAGTTATTTAAAGTGTTCTTTTAAATATCACTTTTAAAAATGTATATTTTTTTGTAAAAATATTAAAAAACCTTAAATCAAATGTATGTATATATGCAATATGTTATTCCCAACGATAAAATTAAAAAATTATTTGAAAAACAAAAAATATTATAAATATTAATAGTGTAGACATTTTTCTGATATTTAATATATTCTATAATTTTATTTAAATATTTTAATCCATTATGAAAGTAAAAATAATACTCTTATTCTTAATAAATCAATTTAATTTATAATATGGAATATTTTTAAATTTTTTAGTTCACAAAATTTAAAATAAAATCACTATCATTATAATTTTAAATATTGTTGTTATTAAAATATTAATCTATTTAATTACAGGTTGGACTTGTAGTTGATAATGCAAATCCATCTGATTCCGGTACATATAACTGCAAATTGACTAATCCATTAGGAGAAGATAGCAGTGAGGCTAAAGCAATAGTTCGCAAGATTTTCCAACCACCAAATTTCATACAGAAATTCACAGATCTTCAACAAGTAAATTTTTTTTTCTTTCTTAAAATATAAAATTATTTATTTTAAATAGAAATAACATATATCCCAAATTTAAGTTTTATGTACATATATGCAATATACACATCTTCATTTTATTTAATTCTTCATTAAAATAAATGATCTACATTATTAATTTCTTTAAATTTAATGTTTATTAATACTAAATAAATTTGCATCTAGATAAAGTACGCATAATAATATTTATTTCTAAAAAAATATTTTTAATTATCTTTCATTCCCCTAAAATTTAATTCCTTAATTAGCTGCCTGCTTGTGATGCTAAATTCTTATGCCGAATATCTGGTTTGCCTACTCCTACTGTAAGCTGGTTTAAAGATGGAAAACCTATATGCGAATCTGATAAATACCATATTAAGCATGATGGAGAAGCATATTGTTTATATGTAAAAAATTGTACTGTAGAAGATAATGGAAAGTATTCATGTACAGCTAAAAATAAAGAAGGAAGTGCAAACTGTGAAGCAAATTTGCAAGTTGTTAACAAAATGTAAATATATATGTTTGTTTATAAATATATATATATATATATATATATATATATATATATATGTGTGTGTGTGTGTGTGTGTGTGTATATATGTATTATGATCATAATTAATTAATGAAATATTTTAGAGGAAACCGGGAAAGAATGGAAGCACCATCATTCTTAAAGAAAATAGGTGATACAGAACTATATGAAGGTATGACTGCAAAGTTTACAGCATGTGTAACTGGATATCCTGAACCTGAAATAGAATGGCTAAAAGATGAAACAAAAATATTCCCATCTGATCGCATTCGTATAGAAAGAGATAATTCTGGACTATTACGTTTAACTATTGCTGGAATTGATTCTTATGATTTAGGAAAATACACCTGCAGAGCTGTAAATTCACATGGTGAAGATGAATGTCATGCTAATTTAACATTTGACAGTAAGTACTTTAATTTAAAATATAATGTTCATTTCTTAAAATTATATAATTCATTTAATATTCTTTAATACATTCATTAATATATATATATATATATATATATATATATATATATATATATATATATATATATATATATATATATATATATAATACTGTGTTTTATTATTATTTAGTTATTAAACATTATATTCAACTTCTTACAGCATTAGAATCACAATTAAAACAACCACTTGCTGATCTATACAAAGATTTAGATACTTATAAATCAACTGGTGCCCCTGTACCTCTTTCTGATCCACCAATAATTTCAAAAATGTCAGATCATCATCTTACCCTATTTTGGAAACCTTCTATTCCCTCAGGACCTCGGTTTCCTGTTACCTATCAAGTTGAAATGTTGGACATGCCAAATGGTGATTGGCGTACATTACGGTCTGGCATAAGATCGTGTACTTGTAGTGTTCCCAACTTAGAACCCTACAAAGATTATAAATTTAGAGTTAGAGTTGAAAATAAATTTGGTGTGAGTGATCCTTCACCATATGCTATGACATTCAGGTAAATTAAACTATATACAAGTGTTTTTAATTATTAATTTCAATTAAGTTTCAATTTTTTCTTTTTAATAAATTAATTTTTATTTTTAGACATAAACTTCAACCAGAAACTCCTTCTTTCCCACCATATTTGCCACCTGATAGTACTTTCAGCCTTGATTCATCACCATACTTTCCAAAAGACTTTGATATTGAAAGACCTCTTCATGGAAATTTGAATCAAGCACCAGTATTTTTACGACGTGAAAATGATCATCATTATGGCACTAAAAATCATAATGTACATTTGTTTTGGTTTGTGTATGGTTATCCTAAACCTATAATTAGTTACACCTTTAATGGTGAACCAATTAATATGGGAGGACAATATGACTGTAGTTATACTAGAAATGGACAAGCATCTCTATTCGTTAATAAGTAAGTTTGTGAAATGTATAAGAAAATAAATGCCATTGTTGTTTAAAATCATAGAAGTAAAAATTATAACTAATCACTTTATAATAATTTTACATATACAATAAAGTAAAATTTATTTAAAATAAAAAAAATATATTATTTTAGAATGCTTGATCGCGATGTTGGTGTTTATGAAGCTATTGCGAAAAATGATCATGGTGAGGCCAGACAAAAAGTTGAGTTGGCTATTGCAGAACTTCCTAAATTTTGGAAACGATTAGATGAACAGTTTGTCATGATGCGTAGACCTGCACGATTAGATGCTAAAGTAACTGGAGTTCCATATCCTGAATTAAAATGGTTCAAAGATTGGCAACCACTTGCAGCTTCAACCAGAATAAAGGTCAAAATATAAGAATTTTATTCCATATATTTATTTAATTTTTAAACATTTGTTTTATAATTAAACAAATATATGCAAAACTAAATATTACTAAAACAAAATAATTCATTTAAAAAAATTTAAAAATTGTAACAATTCATATAAAATATTAGAATGTGATCAATTTTTCTTAATAGTTATATTAAAGTTAATAATTAAATATAAATCTTATTAGTTAATAATAAAATGATTTAATTTCTAGATCCAATTCATTGAACCAGATATACCAATTCTAGTAGTTAATGATTGTATTGTAAAAGATGAAGGACTTTATTCACTTACTGCTCATAATGTTGCTGGTTCAGTATCATCAAGTGCAATGATTCATTTGGCTGAAAATGAGTATGAATATTCACAACATAATTATGTTCGTCCAAATGCTGTTAAACCAAAAATAAGACTATATGAAGATGTTTATGATCTTGGTGATGAACTTGGAAGAGGAACACAAGGTGTTACTTACCATGTTGCAGAAAGACCAACAGGTAAAATAAATGTAATAAATAAAGATAATCTTGCTTTTAAGTATGAAAATTATATTTATACTTTTTTAATTGAAAATTTGAAAAATAAAACATGTTTTTCAACTATTTTTCTTAATTGTAAAATTTAAAAACTAATACAAATAAATATTATTCATATAGGTCGTAATTATGCTGCTAAAGTAATGCATGGTCGTTCACAACTAAAATCATTTATGGTTAATGAGCTAGAAATTATGGGAGCATTAAATCATCGTAAATTAATTCGATTACATGATGCTTATGAAAAGGATTCATCAATGGTTTTAATAACTGAATTGGCTAGCGGAGGAGAATTAGTTAAAGATACATTACTTAAGAAATCTTATTATACAGAAAGTGAAATTGCTGGATATATTAGACAATTATTATGGGGGTTAGAACATATGCATGAAAAAAATATAGGACACTTTGGTCTGACAGTAATTATTTTACTTTTTATATCTCTATTTAAAACATCAAGAATATATTTTTTTTATAAAATATTTGTTCACTGTAGATTGGAGATTTGTTGATATCGCATCCAGGCAGCACTGATTTGAAAATAGGAGATTTTGGTTTAGCACATCGTATGCCTGTTGGCCGATTACCACCTCTTTATTATGGTGTGCCTGAATATGTAAGTCCTGAAACTGCCAAAGGAGAAGGTGTCACATTAAGTACAGATATGTGGACTGTTGGTATAATAACATACATACTGTTATCAGGAATTTCACCATTCCGTGGTGAAAACGACAGAGAAACACTAAATAAAATTCGAGAAGGTATAAAAATAAAATAAAAAATGAATATAAACAAGTATTAAAAATGTATATATAATAACACTTTTTTTTTTGCAGGAAGCTGGGTGTTTACAGATGATTGGTGGATAAACATTAGTACTGAAGCAAAAGATTTTATACAAAAACTTATTGTTTATGAACCTGAAAAACGTTTGATTATTAGGGATGCTCTCAGACATCCTTGGTTACTTCGTTCTGATAATATTCCAGAAAATGAATATCAAATCAGTGCTGATAAATTAAGAAATTATTATAATTTATACAGGTATCATTAGACACATAAAATAATTTAAAATAAATACTAAATTTAAAATTGTAATAAATAATAAAGTAACATATATTATAAATTTCAGAGAGTGGTATGACAATGCATCTTGTAGACTTTGGTATCGTCGTAATAAATTAAGTACTGCAGATGAACATCCTTCAAAAATGGTTTATCCACCTGGTGAATGTTATACACCACAAGCAACACCTGAACGAACACCACGTGTACCAGGAGTTTGGGAACAAAAAATTCCAGACAGACCTGATCTTCATTATGATATAGGAGTTGTCACATCAGAAAGCCAGTATGATTTACTTTGTGTATATATATATGTATATATATATGTATATATATATATATATCTATATATATATATATATATATATATATATAAATACAAACATATTTACTATTTTTCAGTTATCAAAATGGACCAGATACCTATCTGCTACAGTTAAGAGATACTGATTTTCCTGTAAGATTAAGAGAATACATGAAAGTAGCATCACAAAGAAGTCAAAGCTTTAATCAATTTAATGATTATGACTGGAGAGTAAATAAATTATTCATTAATATCTTATAAATGTAAATTAATAAATTTAATACTCAAATCATTTTATAAATTTTAGACGCCAATTATTCATGAAAGACGTCGTTTTACTGATGTTATGGATGAAGAAATTGATGATGAAAGAAGAGATCGTATAAATAAATATGGATCTGCTGATGTGTACTCTTTACGGCGTTTAAAACATGAAGTAGGTACTCGATTAGATGCTTATGCTGAAGCAGAAGCAATGATTGAAAGCAAACAATCTGGGTTTTTACCATTCTTCCGTGAAAAACAACAAATTGTACCCATAGTTGAAAATCAAGAAGCTGAATTAGTTTGTTTTGCTGTTGGAGGACCAACTCCAGTGGTACAATGGTTTAAGTATGTTTTTATTTAACTCAAAATATATATGTATAAAATATTAACATAAAAATTAAATTTTAGAAATGACACTATTATTGGAGAAGATCATCGCATTAAAATTATCACTGATGAAGATGGTCGTTCAATTTTAAAATTCTGTCCAGCAATGGAATTTGATGTAGGGCTTTATAAAATTGTAGCTCGCAATCAGGTGATTCACTTTTATTCTAGTAACAAAATAATATAATAAATATTTAAATTAATATAATAAATATCTTTCAATTTATATTATTTACACAAAAAATAAAACATTTGTGTCTATAATTCACTAAAATAATTTTTTTTTTTTGATAATTTATTGAAATTAAATTATTATAAAAATATATTTACATGCAAAGTATTTCTAAATCTATTAATTAATAACATTTCATTAAGTTTCTCTTCTAAATTAATATTTCAACAAAGGTTTTAACTTAAAATAATATTTTTTAGGTTGGACAAACATTCACACGTACTCGTGTAGTCTTAGGATCAGCTCCTGATTCTCCAGATCCACCAATTGCTACTCAAATATCAGATACTGAAGTACTATTATCATGGCGGCAACCCAAACATGATGGATATTCACCAGTCCTATGTTATAGTTTAGAGTATAAACCAGTTGATGAAGTAGATTGGAATCTATGTGCTGATAACATTGATCATGAATTTTATCTAATTAAAAATCTAACTCCTGAAAAACATTATGTATTCCGTTTAGCAGCAAGAAATGCTATAAGATGGGGAGACTTTAGTGCTCCCACAGCAATAATTAAGACAATGCCAGAAGGTAAACTTTTTCTTAAAAAAAACTGAAATTTATTATTTTTTATATAAAAGAAATTCATGAACCATAAAACAATTGAATATTTTATTCTTAATATAGGTGGAACAAAAATTGCAATGAGTCGTGCAATGACATACTTACAGCAGTTAACAGATTCTGGCCGTCAAATAAAAATAGAAGGCAATATAAAACTCGATTATGATACAGAGAAAAATCCAATTGAATGGAATACTGAAAATAATGTCACTGATCAGTACAACTTTATTTCAGAAATAAATAGGTATAATTATGTAAAACTTAATCTTTTTTTAAAAAATATACATTTTTTTGAGAAATACTAAGTAATATCATTTTAAATGTAATCATATACTTAATTATTTTTTTATTAAAACGCTATATTATAAAATTAAATTGAAATATTTTTTTAAAAATGTTTGATTTATAATACAATAAAAGTGAAACTATAAAATGAATATTTATTTTTGTTCATTTAGAGGTCGATTCTCTTTAATTGTGAAAGCTATCAATAAAAGCACAGATTCAGTTGTGGTGGCAAAATTATTAGAAAATAGGCTTGAAACTGCATCCAAAATTGAAAGGGAACTAAATGCTTGGCGCACTCTTAGACATGAAAGAATTGCTATTTTATTAGCAGCTTACAAAAAACAAGATGGACCAGTTGCAGCTTTAATTTCAGAACGACTACAAGGAGCAGATGTGTTAACTTATTTAGCATCAAAATATGAATACTCTGAACAAACAGTTGCAACTATTATTTCACAGGTAAATTTATATTTTCTTACAAAATGTGATCAAAATAAAATTTTAAATTTAAATTATATACACAAATATTTTTCAATTCAACAGGTTTTGGATGGTTTACAATATTTGCACTGGCGTGGTTATGCTCATTTAAATATTCAACCTGATAATGTAGTATTGACAACAGTTCGCAGTGTCCAAATAAAATTAGTAGATTTAGGATCAGCACAACAAGTCTCTAAGCTGGGTTCAGAACTTGGTGATGTAGATAGTCACCTTGAATATACAGGTAAATATATATATATATATATATATATATATATATATATATATATATATATATGCATGTGTGTGTGTGTATATATATATAAACTATTTTATTTATAGACAATTAATTTTATTTCAGCACCTGAAATTTTGAAAAACGAACTTGCCTACCCACAGACAGATTTATGGTCAGTTGGCGTTTTGACATATGTTCTATTATCAGGAACATCACCATTCCATGGAGTGGATGTTGAAGAAACTAGACAAAATATCTTATATGTTAGATATAGATTTGAACATTTGTATAAAGAACTAACTCAAGAAGCTGTAAGATTTATAATGTTATTATTTAAACGAGCTCCAAGGCAAGTTACATATTTATTTTAAAGTGAACAAAATAATATATTCAATATAATAGCTATATTAGGAATGGAATAAATTTTATAATTTTTTTAGTAAGCGACCGACTGCTGATGAAACTCATGAAAATCGTTGGTTTATGCCAACTGATTATATGATCAAAAAACGAGAACGAGCAGTCTTTCTTGGAAATCGCCTTAAAGTAATTATATTTTTACATTTAATAACCAATTTAATTTTTGTCTCAATGATTTATTAAATATTTATTTAGGATTATTGTGATGCATACCACATGGAAAAAATGGAAGCAGCTCATGCAGAGTCTCTTTCTACATTAAGTGGTACAAAAGGTCCCTTAGGACGTTCAAATAGCATACAAGAAGAATTATCTGCAACTCCATGATGATGTTATGGATTTTTAAGTCATTTTAAATACCTCATTGATTATATACATATATATATATATATATATATATATATATATATATATATATATATATATATATATATATATATAAACACACATACATATCTATTAACATTAAAAGTTCCTTTCTTTTAATTTTGAATCTTTATAAAATTATCAACTAAATCGATTTACATTTTATGAACAAAATGTATATATATATATATATATATATATATATATATATATATATATATATATATATATATATATATATATATAATATACACACACACATATAAACAAGTCAGTTTTTTTAATTTTATGAAACAAAAAAATATATTATAAAATGCTAAAACTGGAATATGCATGTTACATATATATTTTCTGCATAATTGTGGTATTCATACTGAAATTCTGGATATAAATATCGTTTTATTCCCCGAATATTATGTTTTATTCAGTTTACTTGGTGTTTATAAATTAAAAAGTATATATAATTTTAATTTTTGAAAGTTACTTATTCTCTTTAAATAAAATGTTTTGATAAATCATTTATTATGTTTTTCTTTAAATAAAAAAATGTACATTTATCATTAATATTAAAATAAATATGCACATTTTTTTAAATTAAGCCCAATGATTATATAAATAATATAAAAAAAATACAAATTTATTTATAATCGACCTTTTTTCAGCAAGTATATTATTTAGAAAACAAAAACAATTTTTATTAAACTTATATGAAACATTTACTACAATAAAAACAATAGTTTTTAATTTTATTATTTAATTAACTAAATATAATAGTTTTATGTAAATTAAACCTAATTTAATGTTAATTTTAATTTGAACATAACTGAAATAATGGAAATCATTTTTTTTATGTACATGTTGAATATTACATTTGTTATATTCAACACCAATGAAAATGAAATAAATTTGAACTTGACATGTAATTTACATAAAAGGATTATGTATGAAGATATACAAAACAACTGCTTGAAAAAAAAAATAAACAAATATTTTCTATCCTCAACATTTAATTCCTTTAGCATTAGAAACACTTTCTCATACAAATGATATGAATATACACTAGTATTTAGCATAACCTGAACATAATTGTAACAATCTATTATTTAATGGCCGAAGTATCGTAATGGTTACCGGTTAAGAGATATGCATTTATTACTTAATTTTAAAAATGTATAAACCATCATTAACGCTAATATTATCAGGATTATTTTTAGCATATATTTTTCATTCAATCTGGAGTTTAGCACAATTATTCATTCCACCTAAGTGTGATCCTCAGTCATCTAAATTATGTTTTCGGTCATTTTTAACCACAAATCCTAATTTACATTTATTATTATATACCTCTGCAGTAAGTAAACCTGGACAGAATCAAGTAAATTTAATTTATAATCTAACATCATTTGATTTTCAACAACCATTTGAACAGTAAGTGTTTTAATACTAATTTTTGACATTTAAATTATATATTTTTAACTTTTATATATTTGAACTAGATTTTAAACAACAAATAAATATTTTTTTTAGAGAAATAACATTAGACATTCCTTCAAAAACATTAAATAATGGATCCCTTTTTCTACATATAATAGTAATTGGTCATAATAATAAACAATTCAAAAAAGAATATAGATGGAGAGAAATCTATTCAATTCAAGAAGCAAATAATATAATTATTCCCTTAACTCAATATGCGATACCACAATTACAAACATTTAAATTATTGGAAGAGCAGGTATAATATGTAAAAATGGTATATATACATGAGTATATATAGATAATCATTATTATCATCAACATCTTTCTATCCACTGCTAGGTGTATTCTTCCAAAACTTGTCATTTCAACTAATCTAAAACATTTCTCTTCTACTTCATTTTGATGATTTTTTCTGTCTTTGTCCTATTATATATATATATATATATATATATATATATATATATATATATATATATATATATATATATATAAAATGTATATTTTACTTTTGTCTGAGTATTATTTATATATTCTTAATTTGCCATTAAATCAAGTAAAATACTTATTTTCAGAAAAAAGAATCAAAGCCAAATATAAATTTTAAACCGGTTACCCATTTGCGAAATAAAGTGACTTTTGGAATATTTGGAGATTTGATTTCATTACCTGCCGAACAATTACCTGTAGAACTAATGAAACTAATTATGTATGTTTAAAATGTATAAAGTTACTAGGATAAATACAAAAATTTAAATCATTTTCATATTTTAGAATAACACCAAAAGGCGAATATTTACCGATTATAAAATATGATTTTTTACAAACACGTTTACGTGATTTGTCTCTATTGACATCTCAGAATAAGACTGTTAATGTTACAATTTCATATACACCTATAGGTATAGGAAAACTACGGTTATTAGTTCAGTTAGAAACAGCTCTTGAATCATTGTTAAAATTAGGTTTTACTGAAAAAGATATTGATGAAGTGAAAGGTGTATTTGCTGATACAAATATTTATTTGTTATATGTAACTGTTTTTGTTGGTAGTATTCATGTAAGAATATTAATCACACTCATTTTTACTGATTTATTTTAATAGACATTTTTTATCTTAGCTTTTATTTGATTTTCTATCCTTCAAAAATGATGTTGCATTTTGGAGAAACAAAAAATCACTTGTGGGTTTATCAGTTCGTACAGTTTTGTGGAGAACATTTAGTCAAGCCATTGTGTTTTTATATTTACTAGATGAAAAAACTTCCTTTCTTGTACTTATACCTTGTGGTATAGCTACATTAATAGAGGTATTAATTTATTTTATAATAAGATTCTTTAATAATTTCCTAATATTAATAATTGAAATACTAAAGTAAAATAATCATTGTAAAGGCCATAATAATAACATATTAAAAAAATGTCATTGTTAAAATTTACAGTTTTGGAAAGCTACCAAAATTTTCAAATTAAATGTGATATTATCTAATGGACTTCCTCGGATAAGTTTTAAATTAAAAGGAACAACTGATGAAGAAAAAAAAACACAAATGTATGATGCTGAATGCATGCAGTATTTAAGTTATGTCTTGTATCCTTTATGTATAGCCGGTGCTGTTTATTCTTTAATTTATGAACCACATAAAAGGTACAAAAATCTTAATAATTCTTTTTAAAACAAGGTGCCATTAAATTTCTATATTTTAGTTGGTATTCATGGACTATTCATAGTACTGTGAATGGAGTTTACGCTTTTGGATTCTTGTTTATGTTACCACAACTTTTTGTTAATTATCGATTAAAGTCTGTAGCTGCGTTACCTTGGCGAGCATTTACTTATAAAGCATTTAATACATTTATTGATGATTTATTTGCTTTTATTATTACTATGCCTATTGCACATCGAGTGGCTTGTTTTAGAGATGATGTAGTTTTTATTGTTTATTTATATCAGAGATGGTAAGTTTATTTTTATTTTTTTTACGAGTTTATGTAAACCTATTTATATGTATTAATATATATATATATATATATATATATATATATATATATATATAAAATGAACTTTTTAGAAAAAAATATATATTTTAATTTTAGAAAGTTAATGTTTGAAAATATGATTATATATTTTTTTCTCCAATATTTGTTAACTGTTATGAAAGGAACACTAACTATTCATTTGATTATTTCTTTGTATATATATAATATAGGTTATATCCAGTTGATTCAACACGTATGGATGATCCTGATGTTCACAATATAGACAAAAATATGGTAAATGAAGAACAGAAGAGGAAAAGTGAAAATTTAGATCAAGATAAAAAAAATAATACATCACAACAAAAACATGATAAAAAGAAAAAAAATTAATTCATAATATATTAATAATTTGTTAACTCTTTTTAAAAAAATCTAATGTGAAATGTTGGTTAATAGATATTTGGAATGAATATTGACAATAAATTTTAAAAAACAAAATTTTGTTTTGTAACCTAATCTTTTTTCTAACTTAAGTGTATTTCATTATCATTATTTATTAAATCTAACATATACTATGAATAATAAATAATCATAGATTTGTTTTTTCTTTATTAACATTGAATAAATGTTTCTGTAATGAATTATATTTTTTATAATTCAACAATATTTCTTTACTTACTGATGGAAAGGTTGTTTAATAAAAATCGAATTATTATAATTTTACCATGCTAAATCTAAATAAAAAAATCATATAAATAAATGATTATTAATAAAAAAATATATTAATTAAGAAATAGAAACTGCATGATACATTTTTAAAAAATCTTTAATAAAACTATATATAAAAAAAATTATTATCCCATGTTTTTATCTAAAATTTGAGAACGATTGTTAATTGCAATATTATTGTTGCTTTATAATTTATCTATACCAAAGGGTTAATATATGTGTGTGTGTATATATATATATATATATACACACGCATACATATAAATATAATTTTTGAACTTATTTGTTTAGCATTATTATTTTTTTATATCTTTAATAACAAAATAGATCATCTTATAAAATACATGTGTTTTATTTCCAATTTATTATTTATTTAAATAAGATTTTCAGAATTTTTAAAAAATTCTGAATATATATGTTGCATATGCATTTTTACATGAAAGATGTGTTAGATACAAAAATCTAATTCAGAATTATTATCAATATTCTTAAAAGAGATATTCAAATTGCCCAATAAAGATAACATTTACAAAAGGTCAAACTTTTGTGTATAAAATAATTACCTATATAAACATTAAGAGTCCACTTGAAGTATAAGGACAGTATTATCAATATGTGCATTAAAGTATTAAATAGACAATAATCAACTGTTAAATATTTTAACGTAGGTAATTTTGCATTTATTTCTAAAGTAATATTTGTTTATTTTACACATTAAAAAAACATTAGCGTAATTTTGGAAATATATGTGTATTTTTTAATCAAGATAATTCTTTCAATTAAAAAAATAATATCAGTTTTTCTAAAATTTGCACTTATGCTATTTTTAAATGTATATATTTATTTTAGACAAAAATATATTTAGTTAAAAAATTCTAAATATATACAAATATCTATATGGCATATAATAATATTGAAATTAAAATTATGAGTTCTTATAATTAAAAATAAATTTTTAATTTTAAAAACTCATTAATACATTTCAAATCTTCATTCTAAACATAAAAATGTGACTTCATATATATAGTCATATATTTTTAATTTATTTTCTTTGTGGACACACAAACATATATATTTATATATATATATTAGGAAATACCAAATAGCAGTACTAGCACTATTGGTTTATGGTACTATAGTTAATTTTTTTATACATATATCACTCACTCCAACCTTAAAACATTTTAAAAATATTCTATAATTACTTATTATTTACTTCATTCTCTAGTATTCAATTCAGTGGTCATGTCATCATCAGAAAGGAACATTAAAAAAACTAGATTTTATATCTTGTGACTTGATTGTAGAAACGTGCATTTACAAATAAAATAAATGATGAATGATTATTGCACAGTACAAAATCTTATGATGTTGAGCTGAACAATGTATTCTAACAAAAAAATACCATTTAAATCGAATTAAATAACTAATTTAAAAAATATTATTTTTGACGAATAAATCTACTTGTGCTTATATAAAATTAATGGAGTTTTTATCTCTCACACACACACGTATATATAAATATATATACGAGGTCAGACAATTAAGTAATGCGACAAAATTCAAAAATCGAGTATATTTAAAAATTAAGGTACATCGCTGCGATCCCCTTCAAAGTAGTCCCCTCCCGCATCTATACACTTATTCCAGCGAGTTTTCCAGTTTTCGTAACAATTCTGGAACACTTCTTGTGGGACCTCTCCGAGTACCCTCGTCACAGATTCTTGGATATCTTCAACGGAGTCAAAATGTCGACCTTTGACGAATTTTTTCATATGGGGGAATAGGAAAAAGTCGCAGGGTGACATGTCCGGTGAATAGGGCGGTTATGGTAACGTTGCGATGCCTTTAGACGCCAAAAACTGAGAGACACTGAACGCACTGTGACAGGGAGCATTGTCGTGATGCAGAACCCAAGTCTTCGCGATCTCTGGACGCACTCTGAGCACCCTTTTTCGTAATTTTTCGAGCACATTGCGGTAGAATACTTGATTTACGGTTTGTCCAGGTGGTACGAACTCTTTGTGAACCACCCCTTTGCTGTCGAAGAAGCAAATCAACATGGTTTTCACTTTGGACTTGCTCATTCTCGCCTTCTTTGGCCTTGGTGCTCCAGGGGACAGCCACTGTTGGCTTTGTCGTTTAGTTTCGGGGTCATATTGAAAGAACCAACTTTCATCACCAGTAATAACTCGATCGAGAAGAGTAGGATCACTTTCAACCTGCTCGAGACAATCTTGAGCGATGTTCTCTGTTCCATTTTCGTGACATGCACTACTCGCGCGTTGTTACAAAACACTAAACAGCTGGCGAAGAAATTATCGTACGAGGGTGGTCAAGGTCTCAATCGAGAGAGTAGGGATCTGCTATTACGGTGGCGGAGTTACAGGTTCGCAGTGTTACCACAGGCCGAAAAAAATCGGTCGCATTACTTAATTGTCTGACCTCGTGTATATATATATATATATATATATATATATTACGTCAAAAAATTAAGTGTAAAAGTGTGATTTTTCAAAAATCGTATTTAAAATAATAGCAGGCTGTTTAAGATTGCAAGTCCAAAATAAACATTTTGAAACAATATTTATTATATTTTACTCATCTTAATCTAATTTTTAAAAGATTTAACTGAGAAAGAAAATCTTTTGAAAATACTAGAATGAAGAGCATTCCAAATCCGAGCACCTCTATGAAATATTAAACTTTCTCCAATTTGTTTTTTGCAATTTCCTAATTTGGTTTTTAGCACAAAATCTATCATATAAAGAGAAACTATTCCTTGATTAAAATTTTTCCAAGCCTGATACCTCATAAAATAAAAGTAAAATAGAATATTGTTAAATAAGCAAATTAAAATAACGAGAGAAAGTTTCTAAGCTCTCCTATCCAAGCTACTCTATCATTTTACTAGGATAATCAATCCAGAAATATCTATTTAGCCTAAAACGTGCCACTTTTCGATTTTTTCTGTATTTTCGCGCTTTTGTTACTGAAAACATATTCCATACACTATACAGAACCCAAGCAAAAATCTCACTAAAGTCAATATTTTTATTTAACGGTAATACGCATCTCTAAATTGTTATTTTTACACTATTTATATATAAATGGGGTTTGCTTACAATAATTGAAATGATATAGATGACTAAAATTTTCGTAACAAATTTAAAAAAAAATAAGACAAGAATATTTTTTATTATTGAATTATATATATATATATATATATATATATATATATATATATATATATATATATATATTATAATAATAATAAATGTAACATTAAATTAATATTTAGTTTTATCAAAAACAATATTTTTTACTTTGAAGTAATTCAATGACATACTCGTATGTTTGTTTGCTTTTTGTATAATTATACCTCTTATCAAACTCAAATTAATATTATCGGTTAAAAAATATGTTAAAATTAAGTATTTTGAAATAGTTAATATTAGAATTTATATACATTTTCATTATTTTTAGTATACGTTTTGTAAGATGGAATAATTTGAACATAAGTAATTTTATACATATATTGGTATGTTTAATATTATACATTTTTAAAACATTTTAATAGAGATTTAAAGCCATTTGATATTTAAAAAGATATCTAGTAATTTCATTACTAATAAATATATTTCATAATGTAATAAAATTAATGATAATATTGTTATTTATCCAATTCATTTTTAATTTCCACTTTTTTAATTAGTTGTCTAATATTATTTCATACATTTAGTTAACATTAATTTCCTAATCTAATTATAAATGCATACGTACATATATATATATATATATATATATATATATATATATATATATATATATATATATTTCACAAACCTTAATAAACATTTTAAATAAATCTTATTTGAATAACATTTCAAGACTATCTTATATTCAATTGAACTGTGTTGTGTGCGAAAATTGCCTTTTCTTATTATATAATAATAATAATATATGTACATTATTAATAATGATAATTGACTGCCCTTTTTTATTAATAATTAACAATAATTTGGTATTATTTTCAATCGATATAACATGTATTGATAGAAGAAACCACTGTAAAATAGTTAAAAGAATAGTCGAAACAATTTTTAAAAATTAAAATTGCCATAGAATTTGATTACTTGTACCATTTTAATTAATATTTTACTATTGTACATGTTATTAAGATATTAGTTTGTTTTTAAATTTGAAAATATTAATGATGAAGCATATAAAAATATAAAAAATATATGAATTTAATATTTATAAGGTATTATTATTATAAAAATGTGTAAATGTTAAAATAACTGAATTTTCATTTTAAGAGCATTTTAATTTTTCAATTCAGCCTATTAATATTTTTTATTATATTTTTTCATTGTCAGTATCCCAATAAAAAATAATGAAACGCATTACCTTAATAAAAATTATTTATATATTTTATATCTTTTTTTTAATTATACATTATCTTTTTCAAACATATACAAAAAGCAATAGCTAAATTTTATAAAAAAAAAGATAAGAAGAGTACTTGAAGTACAAATGCAATATAATAATCTTTTACATTCACTTATTCTGTACTAGATTAACGTTGAAGGTGTAATTTTTATAAAAAATATTCCATTTAATCTACTGTGTATAATGGATATGTTAACATTAATTCTTGAACCATTTTCAATATTTTTTATAATATGCACGTTTTTAATTTTGTATAAACAAAGAAATAAATCTAAAAACGGTTACTATAACAAACCAGGTAAGTAATATTATCTTTGTAATAATAAATACCCAATAATAAATATTTAATTTTCAATAAAATATATTTAAGACTGGAATTATGTATTTAAAAAGTTTGTGGCAAAAAAATATATTGAAAAATTTCAAAAGTTGAAAAAACCTACAGACTGGTTAAATGAAGATCAAGAATTAGAAAAACCGCAAAAATTGACCGAAAAAGACGTAAGAAACTAATAATTCTTATGACATATTTTTAACATTTAATTTTATATATATATATATATATATATATATATATATATATATATATATATATATATATATATACAATCTCTTTTACATACGAAGGTCGTGGTAAATTTATTTATTGTTTAATTTATTTAATTAATTATTTTTTCCAATTTAGTGTTTTTTACCATACTTATCAAACGTCCCTCGTATATACACGTATTTTTTCACATACGCACAAATATACTTGCTTTACTTTATTGTTATTATTATTAATTATATATAAAGTAAGTAGACAAAAACCTTTCTATTCTTGAGTCTAATCTTAGAATCTTATTTTTATCCATATTAAAATTGTCATACACCAAATGCAAATAAATCTAAAATATTAAAAAATTGTTTAGTATCTCACTAAAAAATATATTATATTACTCAATAATAGGTCTTTACAAAAGAATGGAATAAATAATATATATATATTTACAAAATCTAAGATCATAATAAGTATTTTATAATTACACAACTACAAAAATATCTAACATTCTCATATCATGACATAAATCAACTTAATTGAGTTTTTTTACGATCAATAACAAGACTTTAAATTCGTTCCATAAAATTATTTTTTAACATTTATTTAATTTTAAGCGAAAACAGAAAATTTAACTGCTTTAAAATCTATTTACATGCATAAAGAAATGTATACCTACGCCTATATTTACATATATATATATATATATATATATATATATATATATATATATATATATCATAAAAAACATCGATTATGTAAACAATGATAATATTAATGTGATAAGTTAATATTCGTAATAAACTTATATAAATTCATTACAAGTAAAATAAGAAGCTATCAATTTAAAATGTAATCAGTATCTAAAAAAATAATAACAAAAAAATTAAATTAAAAAAATAATAATTTCGTTTTTTACTTAGTAATACCTATTAATATCTTATATATATATATTGTTAAACTATTAATTTATAATTCTACTTACGATATTTCTAACATCGTTCATGTCAACAATATATAAATATATTAAAATTACTGATTTTGATATATACTTAATATAATCAAAATCAATAATTTTAAAATTAAAATAATCCCATTTAAAAAACATATTTTTTAGAGTTTCGATAGCCAAGTATTCTATGGAATAGATCAAAATGGAAACATACTAGTTATTAAAATTGAAAGAAGAATAACAAATGTAGCAATGACATGGCTTCAGCTAAAACTAAGTGACGGATCAATATATCAATTACCAAGTTAATATTTTTTTACTTATTTCTTATACATACATATACACACACACACACACACACACACACACACATATATATATATATATATATATATATATATATATATATTTATAATAAATCGTATTAATTGATGAAAACTTACATTTTCATTTATTGCTTCAATATTTATGTTTTATTTTCATTATAAATTTAACTTATTTTAAAATGATATTAAATAAAAGTAATTAGTCTTATTTCTCAGAAAAAATTTAATGTTAAATAATGTATTCTGAAGCTTTATTTATAATACGAAATATCAATAAAAAATATGTGTAAATCAATTACCATTCTGGCAGCTTTACTATTGAAATAAATTGATTCTGACATGTACTTAAATATATGCACATTTCGATTTCTTAGCTCAATAATAAATAACTTATGATTAGCTCACCCAGATACCGATTTCCACAAAATATCTGAGTACTTAATATTATTAAAAATTAATTATTTATGTATTTTGAAATACTTGTTTTATCTTATTTACACTTATATTTCAAAAAAATATAATTCCATTATTCCTTTCGCAAAAAGGATCGATTTTCCAGAAAGAAGTCGTATTTAGATGTGATGTTATTTTACTAGAACGCTGAAAGAATTGGTTAAATAATTATATAATATTTAATTGTGTCGTTTTTTAAAAAAAATAAATTTCGAGTATTAAATCCGTTTAATTTATTTATATAAATATATTTTACAAATATTTTAGACTATCCAGATACTACAATTTCGAATAATAATACCGATTCTTGGTATGCTGGTGGAATTAAATTTAGGGTTTTGGAACCATTCAAACGTTTACGTATCACTTTTAATGGTTTATTAAGAAAAAATCCAAAAAACAATTACTCTGGGGATAATTCGGAAATTGTACACTGTAAATTAAATTTTATGTAAGTTGATAAATATTTATTAATTTACATATATATATATATATATATATATATATATTAGGTTGGCAAGTATCTCCCTTCCGCCTTCTGGTCTTTTGAATTTCGCAGCTTTGTACAAAAAAAATAAATAAAAAAAAAAAAAAAAGCGGAAGGGAGATACTTATATAACCTATATATATATATATATATATATATAGGTTGGCAAATATCTCCTTCCGCCTTCTGGTCTTTTGAATTTCGCAGCTATGTACAAAAAAAAAAAGCGGAAGGGAGATACTTGCCAACCTAATATATAGATATATGTGTATATATATATATATATATATATATATATATATTCATGTATTTTAGATGGTCTTCTTGTTCACCGCCTCAAGAATGGCCAGTAGATCAAAATTCTAATTTATTAGCCGAATCAATTTCATTGGAAGTATGGAAAAGTGGAAATTGGTTGAAAACAGTGTAAAATTATTTTTTATCAATATTCTATTTATTATTATCTATAAATATTATTTAATCTTTAATTGTCTCAAATTATCTTGTTATGAAATTTGTAGATCAAATCCAGATATAACTGGATACGACCAATACGGTGCTCTTCTAGGAACAGTTTTAATAAACGGAAACGATTTGCCTCTTGAATTAAATTTGCCAAGTTTGAGAAGCAGACGTACAGGACAAATGTTGGATTTGAGAAGAAATGTAGAAATAATAGGAAGTTGTCGGAATGGCACTTTGTTTCATTTTGGCGCTTATTCTAGGAAATATGGTCCAACTCAGTATGTATAAATTTAGTTATAACTAGATGGGAACATGTTAAATATTAATGAAGATTCACAAAAAAAAGAAAATATTAATAGTATAGGAATTTTTTTCATATAAATGATGAAAATATGAATTTTTGTTTTTTAACATCAGTTACAATTTAACATTATAAATAAAAATATTCATTTTATAATATTTAAAAATTATTTCAGAACTCTAATAATATAAAATTGTTAATTAGCTCACATAAAACAATTATTTTGTATATTTTTTTTAAAAAAAAGTGATTTTTATTAATAGAGCTAAAAACAATCGTTTTTAATTAAATTTACAATTTTGTTAAAAAAATACTGTGTTTACCAAAAAATATTCTGAAATAATATATATATATATATATATATATATATATATATATATATATTGTTGAATATATATTGTTTTTTATAATTATATAAAAATATTTTTGTATATTTAAAAAAGTATTTGATATCATTCATTTACTATACTGATTATCTTGACAAATATATCATCAGCAATATTTTAGCTGTAAATATGGAAATGTTAGAGAAGCTAGTTCAAAATTGGCATCAATTCAAGAATGCGATATTCATCTTTCAAATCTAGCGGAAAATTCTGAAGAAGTCATACCAAACATGTGTATAACTAAACTTAAAAGTAAGTTTATTCGTTAATAAATAAAAATTGCTAAATTAATTATGAACTTATTAATATTTAGCAAAAGAAAAAATGTACACATGCTTAACTTACATACAAAATAAAAAATCTACCCAATTGTTCAGTGGTAGACCATGGAATTCTCAATACAATTTAATTCCTTGCGAATTTCAATGGAATTCACAAAATGCAAAAGGACTAATAATACTATGGAGAAAAAAGAAAGGTATTACATCGATAATTCGACTGTAATTGCCATTTAATAATGAAATATATATTAAAATTTATACAAACATAACTTTTTCAGGTCTATCCAATATGCCTTTATTAAACTCTATTCAGTATTTGTGCCAGTCTAATTTAAAACCTAACAGCCAAATAATCGTACCATTCACTGATAAAATGTGTCAGTCTACTTTAGTTGTAGGTGGAAAAGGTTCTTCTTTAGGTTTATTATCATCGCTGAATTCGACATTAGTAAGAAATATTACTTTTAATTTTTGGTTAATAAAAAGTTATATGAATAATTTAAAATAGTTCATTTAATGTATTTGTAAAAACAAAAATATTGTTAAATACTTAATTGATGACAAATTCACATATCACTTAATATTATGAAAAAAATGCAAAATGCAAAATACGTATTGAATATTTAATGAGAATACAATTTTTATTTAAGATGACTGTTTATACAAAAAATGCATATAATTAAAGAAAGTAAATTATTACTTTTTCAGTTTAATGTCCCTAGTGGATTTTGTCTTACAATATCTGCTTTAGAGTTGCAACTGCAACAAAATTCCGATATAGCAACTTCTATTGAAAAAATTAATCTCATTTGTACAAAACAAGTCGATGGTGATCTTGATTCAATTTGCAAAAAGTAAGGTACCGAAGAACTAAAGTAAAAAATTATCAATTATACCTATAATTGAATACTTTTATAGAACTGTGCAACTTTTCCTTAAAACACCTGTACATGATTATATTGTCGAACAAATCAAAAACGCTTTATTTGAATTGAGAAAAACGGATACAGAAAATGGATTAAACGAATATCGTTTCGCCGTGCGTTCTTCTGCCGTAGAGGAAGATTCCGAAGAAACATCAGCGGCAGGACAAAACAAAACCATACTTGGATGTAAAGAAGATCAGGATATAATACAAGCTGTGCAAGAATGTTGGTCATCTTTATACACATTCCAAAGTGTTGAATATAGAAGGTGTGAAACGTAGCTTTTTAATATAAAATATTTTATTTACATTATTTTTATAAATCATAGGCATCACGGGTTGCCAATTAACACTGGATTGAGTGTAGTAATTCAATTAATGGTACCTTCAGAGATATCAGGCGTAATGTTTACATGTCACCCGAATACAGAAGATCCTAGTAAAATATTCATAACAGCTAATTACGGTCTTGGAGAGGTAAATTCTTCAATTATTAAGTAAATAACAATAATAATAATAAATAATAGATGAAGACATTAAAATAAAATTTCATTTCCAGAGTGTTGTTTCTGCTCTAATAGAACCGGATACCGTTATAGTTAATCGTTCTTGGGATGATAAACTTTCTATTGATTCTAGCGAAATTGGTTCTAAATTGGAATTTATTACTATGTCGAAAGAAAAAACTGAAATGAATAAATCGACAACTGAACAGATGTCCAAATTATGTTTAAGTAGCGAGCAGTGCTTAAAACTTGCTGAAATAGGTGTACAATTAGAAAAACTTTTCGGAGGACATCGAGATATTGAATGGGCGATTTTTAACGTAAAATTTATTCAATAATATATATATGTGTGTGTGTGTGTGTGTGTGTGTTTATTTCAAAAATATTTCTATAGTTATGTATTTGAACTAATATCAGTCTGTTTCAAATATATTTAGGAACAAATATA
Organism: Neoneuromus ignobilis; assembly: GCA_029203775.1. NCBI lineage: Eukaryota > Metazoa > Arthropoda > Insecta > Megaloptera > Corydalidae > Neoneuromus > Neoneuromus ignobilis. The sequence goes on from CP092088.1 coordinate 40,117,957, forward strand.
TTTACTTCAAGCAAGACCAATAACATCAATCAATGCATTTACTGATTTTGAACTAACGCATGAATTCGATACACCAGTTTTAACAGATCAAGAGATAACCACTATAGGAAATGCCGGAGAAGTATTGCCGGGTGCTATGAGTGTATTAAATTACTCAGTAATCGTTAACAGCATAGAACACGCTGTACAAAGACAAAACAAAGAAGTAAACATTGCAGATTATTATCACATGAAGATCCCTTGTTTTCAGCATCATATGACTTTAAATGTACTATCAGTAAGTATAACAAAGTCAATCGCGATAATAAAAATAATAATCAAAACATTCAAAACATCTTTTTAATATGAATATTTGTATAAACTCAAATATTATAAAAAATGTGCACTGTTGAATTTGTTTTTAATTTTTAGGTATTATTATCAAATGTAACAAAAGAAATAACAATTACTAATAAAATGAATGACTTAGCATTATTTGGTCATATAATGATTACAAAAGAAATACATCAAATTGCAATAGAACGGTTTGGTGTTACGAGTGGATTAAAGAATATTGTGATGTTCTGTCGAATTTTAAAGGTTTTTAAGTTGATTTATCTTTTTAATAATTATAAAATGTATAATCATCTACATAATATAATCATCTTTCACATAATTTCTATATATATAATATATACTTTCACACAACTTTCAGGGTCTATTTTCAAATCAAAAAATAAAAATATAAAACTATAAAATAGTGATATATATATATATATATATATATATATATATTAATTTTTATCATACTAATGTTTCACTAACTAATATTTTTTATGAACTATTGACTTTAATTGTTATGATGGAAGGAAAAGAAGGTATTTTTTAAATAATTTTAAGCGTTTTAATGTAAAATCTATTAATCTATTTATACATAAAGAAAATTAAAATGTTATCAAATAAAATATTATAATTTTTATAATGTATGTATATACATATATATATATATATATATATATATAACAATAAAAACACAATAATGAAAATTTTCTTTTAGACTAATATTCAAATATTGTTAAGCAACAAAAATGCAATTATAAATTACACTATTCATTTCTTGAAGAATTTTAATTCTATTTATTTTTTTTATAGATATTACAAATGAACATTTCGAAGATATATCAATGTTATTATCTTCATGTAATAATGTCGTATCAGCAAATTTATCAAAAACATTAAAAAAAATTGCACTAATTATTAACAGGTCTGTTTTTAACTTTTATCATATATATATATATATATATATATATATATATATATATATATATATAACTAATATAAATTTATTAACTATTGACTTTAATTGTTATGATGGAAGACGAACAACAAGGATTGTTTCTATAAAATAATTTAAACAAACGAAATAATGTAAAATGTTATTAATCGTTGCTATTTTCATACATAACGATATAGAAAATTAAAATGTCTTCAAACCACACCTCAATGCCATATCTTGAATTTTTATAATGGTTTGTAAATTTTATTTTGCAGAAAGTATCATCTGTATCTTTATATATATATAAATAACATATAAATCTTAATATGATATAAAAATATATATAGCCAACAAGTTAATTTTTCGGCTTTATCATCTAACTTTCTCCTTTGCTCCTTATGGATTTGTATATAGGCTATATACTGCTAAAAATATGTAAAACTTACATCTGGTAATGTAATCTACAGCCTTTTAGCCTTTTTGAATAAATATTCAAATATTGTTAAGCAACAAAAACATGCATCGTATAATCTTACATCTATTACTTCGCTTTCTTTAAGAAATTTAATTCTATTTATTTTTTTTATAGATATTACAAATGAACATTTCGAAGATATATCAATGTTATTATCTTCATGTAATAATTTATCATAAAAAAATGTTACACATATCATGATTAATTTGATCAAAATACATTAAACAACAATGATTGCACTATAAAATTATTAAACAAACGAAATCATGTTTTCCTAACTTTTAATATTATCTAATTTATATATATATATATATATATAT
>CP092088.1:40122506-40192506 GCA_029203775.1 Neoneuromus ignobilis
CTACAATCTAACCTTAGACTATTTTTTATATAGAGCGGCCAAAATGAGACTGAAGGATGGTAGTAAAGAATAGTAAATGGTAGTAAGTAAATAAATGTATATCTAAACCGTTTAGTTTCATTTGGACCACCTATATTTTAAATAAGTTTTAGATTATAATCAGTGTAAATAAGCAATATGTGATAATCATAACAAACATTCCAACTGATTTGGCATAGAAAATAGTCCAATTTTAATCAAAAAAATATTTTATTAGAATATTCAGTAATCATTAATGTTTACTTTTTCGCTTATGCGTATTTCGATAGCTGACAATCTTCAAAAAACATAATTATAATATCTGATTTTTTAAATTAAATCGCTCACTATTCTAAGTTAAATTTATTAAACTATCCTTATAAATAGAATTCGTCTTATAATTATTTTATATTTTCATAAGTATTTCAAAATAATTTTTTTTAATTATATTGAAAATCATGAAAATATACTTGAAAATTTAACATACATTTAATATATTTAAAAAATGGCATTATACGAACAGAGGTCACATTTTATAAACAAATTTATATTAACCCTTTGACTATGGTGTGCTCTGACGTATATAAGATGTTTATTTACAAATAAAATATAATGGTAATAAAATTTAATATTGGTGATAAAGTGCACTTAACATATAATTATAAAAATAAATTAACTATATATACGGTTCACTATAGCATTTACAATATTCCTACAAAAATAACGAATGAATAAAAAAAAATAATTATAAAGTAAAATAAATAAACATTTACATATTCAACTAGATAATAAATCAACATGAGATAATTCAGTCATTCAATATTATATCAGTTTATTAAAACAGTAAATATGTTGTTTTGACCAAAATTTACTGGGTCGATACATTCGCATATATTAATAGGGATGTGAGAGTATATATATATATATATATATATATATATATGAGGGTCGTTTGATAATTATGGTAAAAAGTAAGAGAAACTAAATTGAAAAATTTAATTTAATTAAACAATAAATAAATTTACCATACTTATCAAACGACTCTCGTATGTATGTATATATATATATATATATATATATATATATATATATATATATATATATATATAATAATAATAATAATAATACGGAATGATTCATTTGAGAAAAATTATTTAAATGTAGTATCAAACAGATGCGCCAGTTGTGTTAGAAATATTACTTATATTTAGAAGTAAAATTTAACTTCAAGAAATAAAGAAATAATTTAAGGAATTTGAACCGTTAAATAACAGAATAGTCAATTTTTATAAATGTAGTATAATAGCCAATCACACACACATCACAATACGCGCCAAAAATATTTCTACTAGTAAGCACCAATCCATTCAGTACTTTCAAATTATAAATTTCTGCAACAAATTGAAATGATATCAATTAAAGGTAAATTTTATACGTTCTAAATAATAATTATTTTTCTATGCATTATATATATATATATACATATATATGCACATACACACACACACGCATATATATATATATATATATATATATATATACACACACACCCACACACAACAACAATGCACATAAGCAACACATAAAAACAACATACACATGTAGATAAATATATTTTGTGTATGTCATTTTTCTTCTATTGGTAACGTTGACAATTTTCAAGCAATACAAATTTATTATAGTATTTTATTCTATTAGCTGTACAATTTTTGTGTCAAATTTATGAATATATTTATTTACCTTTATTTTTTTTTATTAAAGTTACAATTAAGAACTATAATAAAAATTTATAAATGCTTTTTACCGGCTTAATGCGTACTCCGTCTCATTCTAATTGAAATTTCACTGTGGATATGCAAAATTGTTGCTATTTTCAGCTCAAAGTAATCATCTTCAATGTGTGAAAAAGATCTTATTTATGTTAATTGTTTACAAAAATAAATTGCAAAAAAGATGGTTATGATGATTAAGAAAATACTTATTTAATATTACTATTATTTAATAGTGCTTTCTATATGTATTATCGGTGATTTATATAACCACAAATTCTCTCAAAATGGTTCATATAACTACTTGCAGATTATGTGGTTCTGTAGATGCTCACATGGTTAGCGTTTTCAAAAAAGATGATAACAACATACAGTATGTGCAGAAAATTACAGAATGTATACCAGTTTTGGTATGTTTAAAATTTCTGTAATTTGTTAAAAATGTATATATATTCTAACAAAAATACTTTTAGATTTACCGTACAGATCCTTTGTCAAAAGTGATATGTGAAGAGTGCATTTCTCAAATTGATGCATTTCATAAATTCAGAACATTGGTACTAAATATCACAGACCAATACATATTACAAATTAAAGATAATTCGGAGAAAAAAAGAGTTCAACTGTATTTAAATGCACTCGACGGTGTATTTGCACCTGTAAGTATATCATTTATAAATGATTTTACATCATATCATGAGATCATTAAAAAATTGAGCAGTATGTAAATCTGCTTTGTTTTTTAGGATAAACATATAGCTCCATCACCAGTTGTTTTAGATGTTAATGACTATGAAACAAAATCAGATGATTGTAAAATTACATCAGATATTAATGAATATGAAACAAAATCAGACGATTGTAAAATTACGTCGGATATTAATGATTATGAAACGAAATCAGACGATTGTAAAATCGTGACGGATGTTAATTCTGACAAAACCAAAAAAAACTATGTTAGTCAAACTACTCTCAAAATTTTAACTCCGTCGTATATAAACAAAACCATTGAGGATGTGTCTTCAGAAGAAACTATCGATGAAGTAATAGAAATTGACGATTATGAAGACACAGAAACGTTATTTCAGCCTTTAACATTACTTCAGTGTACCTTACGAGTAATCAATAAGGTCATTCAAACAAATTCTGTAGAAGAAGAAGTTTGTATTGTTCAAAACCAAGAAGATGAAATCGAGGCAATATTAGAAAGTCGTAAACGAAAATTGGAAAACAATGCTTCAATTTTAGAGCATTTACTTCGTTCGCCTGATTTAGGTATAAAAAGAATCAAATTAGAATTGTATAATTCATCAAAGACAAGTATTGATATATCGATGAAAGATCCATGTGATGAAGATTTTAATGAAAATTTGAATCATAATTTATGTATCAACTTTAAAAAACATAGACTCAACTGTAAATATTGCCCAGAAAAATTCAAAAATATATCGAAATTAGCATACCATGAAATCAATCATATGCATGTTTTCTTAGGTGCAAGAGTCGAATCTGTTCATTGGAAACATAATGAAAAAGATGATGTGTTATTAAGAAATGATTGGTTGTACCGAAGTAATGTTTTAATAGATCCATTTACCATCAAAGAGGAAATACCTGACAGTGAAGAAATATCAATTCTTGTTGAACCAATGATATATGATGAATGTCAGTCAGAAGAATCTCAATCTGAACAAATTGATCAAGACCAAGAAAATATTACAAATGAACCAGAACAAGAGCCAGAACCAGAAGAAGAAGAAATTCCCACTTCTGTCAGTCCACCGAGTTCAGTTATACCTGATTCTGATAGATTAATTAACGGGATACCATTCCACAAACTTAAAAAAGATGAGCGATATCCACTTTATGGGTCCGTATTAATTGACGGAGTCAAAAGAAAATATTGTCGTTTTTGTAAGCGTGATTTCAAAGATACGTATGCTGTTGATATGCATTTTATGAAAAATAGATGTGTTAGAGTATGTAAATTTTGTGAAGCATATTTTTTGAAACCTGATTTATCTTATTTCGATCATATTACTACGCATAAAGATAGTCCTTACTACAACGCACTGGTAAAAGGTGAAAAGAAAAATTATTATATGCAAAAAAAATTGAATAAAATTAGAGCAGCTCGACTTGAAATGAAAAAAGTCAAAGAGAGCAGTAGTAGTATCTCTCCAATAAAAATGAAAGAATTATTTGAAAAACGAAATTTTGTACCTGCAATTGTTAAAAGTGAACCTGGAACAAGTAATGACGGTTATTCTACCATCCAAACTCGACAATATTCTCAAGCGTTATTATATAAAAAACATGCAACAGTAACAAGTACAGAACCTAAACCACCAAGAACTCAGTATTGTCGAAAATGTTTTAAAATCTTTCATGATCCTGATCAACTAGATATTCATTATGATCAATGTGAAGATAATTTCAATTATGATGTAAGTTTAGCAAAGAAGAATCTTACAAGTAGTGCATCCATAGTTCCACTTTCTCAGAGAATGATTACTTCACACACTGTACCTCAAAAAATAATTTCATCCAAATCACATTTCAAAAGTGATTCCACATACAAATGTTCAATTTGCTACTCATCTTTTCCTAACTGGCAATCTCGTAACAGTCATATGCGAATACACAAGATGCAGAATCGAATTAAAATTATTCCACCTATTAATGTATCACCTCTCAAATCAATTTCTTTACGTCCAAGAGAAATGGATGAAAATCTTGCCAGACTTGTAAAAAATCCACAAATTACTATAAGACCAAGTAATATAAGTGAAATACAATCAAAAATTACTGAATCATCTCTATTACATAAAAATATATCATTAGAAAATATCAAACAAGAGGATACTCAAGACTCAAGTCGAAAATATACCTGTATTCCTTGTGGGGAATGCTTTCCTTCAAAATCTTTAATGTACACTCATAAAAAGTCTCAGTGCAAAGGTGGTAGGTCGAATCCAGAACTCATAACATCTCCAAGCAAAAATGGATCATTACATGAATCTGATTTAGACAAAAAGTATAGATGCGTTCCTTGTAATAAAAGATTCCACAATAAAGCATCATTATATATTCACAAGAAAAACTCATGTAGTAAGACAAAAGTGTTTGAGTGTCCATTTTGTAAAAGAAAATTTGGTACAGAATCTCAGTACACTTCACATATACTCTACAATCATCCAGAGTAATTGTATTCACACATTTAAATTGATGGTAAAACTTATGTGAATGAAATTTTTAGATATATGTAGATACTGCAGGCACTACTTAAAACTACATGTATTTATAAAATTTATGAACTTTTTTGCAATTTTTATTGTTTTTCACCTATCATAAAATTAAAATCATCTCTTTAATATAGAATTTTCGATTGTATTATATCATTTTTATTTCTTTATAATTAAACTAAATAGTAATTTTAATACATAAATATATTTTTTTTATGAAAAATGTGTCAGTGGCATTTCATGCCCGTTGACCAATAAATCTGGAATAAACTCACGTTCTATTTGAGAAAATCTTATCAAAAAAAGTATTTTAATAAATTAAATAATGAATCTAATGAATTTATTGCAGTTAAATCATTTATATTTATTTATTGATATACGAGTCATTTCTTTTATAAAATGTGCTTGTGTCCAGTTAATTTTCATTCTCATTGAATTATTTTATATATTAGTATACTGTATACTTGGATTTAAATAAATAAGTAATTAAATAAACTTATTCTTTATTAACACAGATTTTTGGGTAATAACATATATATAATGAAGAAACTTTATAATTTATATAATACTCTTTTCGTTCAATTATATTCTCAGAACATAAATATTTTTTTCATAAATATTAACTAGTTTAAAATATGTTATTTACAAAGACACTTTATTAATTATTAAATCTACTGCTTCAACAAAACTTGGACAAACTTCATTAGGTGAAGGACAAATTTTATTTTCATCTCCTTGCATATACTTTCCAGTTTGAACTAAATAACCCTGCATACCTGCTTCCATTGCTCCTTTTATGTCATCCATAACATCCTAAAATCATGACAAAATATTACTATAATTTTATCACATTAAAAATACAGTACATTAATTTTTTAAAAATAACAAATAATAATTAATGTTTATCTATTTCTTACATCTCCAATCATAACAATATTTTCTGGTAATACATTTTCAAAAATTGCAGAGTTAAAAAATGACTGATTTGGTTTACCAACCAATTCTGCTCGACACTGAGCTGAATATTCCAAGCCTTTTACAAAACATCCTGGTCCTAATGCTAATCCATCTTTACGTTTATAATATTTTCCTGAATGTATTGCAATTAACTTTGCCCCATTTAAAAGAGATCTGAATTAAAACTGTTAAAATTCAAGTTATTCACATTAGTACTTGAAAAATAATACCTAAATGCTGTATTTAGTTTTTCATAATGAAATTCACTAGGTGCTAATCCAATTACAACAGCATTTGGTTCCTCATCATCAGTAATAGCCAAGCCTTCAAAATCTTCCATGGCTTCTGGAGATAAAAAAAGCATTGGTTTCAAAGCTCTAGAAAGAATTAATGATCGAGCAGCTGCCAATGAACTATGAATTTCATTAATATCAACAGAAAATCCTAAATTACAAAGTCTTTCATGTAATATCCTTCTACTCTCTTTAGTCGTATTTGTAACGAATTTTACTAATAAATTATTTTTTCTTAACCTAAAATATATTAAAAAATCTTTATAAATTGTATATGAAAATTAAATACATATTTTACTTTTCAAGGGCTTCCACAGCTCCTTTAATAGCCATATCTTCAATGTGTAAAGTTCCGCTTAAATCAATTAAAACCCCACGAATCATTTTCATATACAAAATTTTAATTTTAGACCTTATAAACTTGGATGCTACATAACCTAATACTTCCAGCAATAGTTTTGAATAACTGACATACTCTGTGATATATTTTTTTGTAAAAGTAATGAGCGAATAATTTTTTTGAAGTATTATTTACTTTTCAATATAAAAATATGGCTTTACTACAGAAATTTAAAAATAAAACTGTTGTTCCCTGGTTTAATCGGTAATATTATAAAATACACATGCATACATACATACATATATATATATATATATATATATATATATATATATATATATATATATATATATATATATATATACATATATGCATACATATATATATATATATATTCTATTACAGAAATGAATGGTATTGTGTATATAAATTTCTATATAGTATTGACAGTAATTATGAACAAAAAAAAGAAGCCTTAAATATTTTAAAAATATGGAAAACTCGAACACCTCATTTGCCAGCTGGATTAGAAGGAACATATATAATTTTACAAGTAACAGTTGATCATCCAGGAGATGAAGAAATTCTTTCACATCATGATATACAAATATTATATTCAACAGCAATAATGAGATTTTTAAATATATGTGTAACACATGATTCAAAACAAGGTACCTTCTTTAAAATGGCAAGGAAAATGAAAATTCCTGATTGGATAATATCATTACGTCATGACGCTGCTCATAGTTCAAATGTGCCTCCATTAGCATTATTACAAAAAGCAACTAGTTTTGCCTTTGAATGGCTGTATAATGAATATTGGTACCCAATAAGTTTATCATTAGCTGACTATAATGTAAACATGAATGAGAATGAATGTAAGATAATTGAAGAAAAGTTACAATTTTTGATTTCTGTGTTCGAGAGTATAATTGTCTGTAGAATTTCACAATGTAACATAAAAAAAATTATTGATATACCGGATGTTGAATCTAGACAACAAATTTTAAATGATTTACAAGAATATGATCGATTTCCTAAAGTGACAGAAAAAACACATTTAAAAGTATTCATGAATATATTGAATATATATATATGTAACTATTTTAATGATATTAGTATTGAAAAATCAAATAAATGTCAATTAATAGTAAATATACTTATTAATGGTGACACGTTTCTCTGTGCACCGGAATTAATTGAAACTTTACTTGGAAGTAAGTTGATTTTCAGTGGAAAAAACATTTTTTTGTACCAAGAAATAAATTTATATTTTGAAATTATATAAAATTATAATGCCTATAATTTTAATTATGTTTTAGGTTCAAGTGTTGAAAAATTACCATGGAATTTTGTTAAGTACTGGCAAAATTTCTTTTTTCAATTAGATATATTAGATGCATTATTTCTTAGTTTAATTAAAATAACAACAACGGAAAATGAATCTCATATACGTAAAAGTATAGCCTGTTTATGGATAATAGAATTAGCTAAAGCTATAAATCATATGCATATATTTTCTTCCACATTACAGAATAATGTGAAAACAGTATGTACATATTAAATAATTTCATATTTTTAAGATAAGTTTATGCATTTTTAAAATTAATAACTTTAAATATTTCGTAACTTATAACCCCATAACTTTCCTATCACTAATAAAATTTCTACGATTGGAAAATAAGTTCAAATTTTGCTTTTTAAAATAAAATATATTTATTTTTAAATTTTAGACTGTATATAATGATGGTATTAAATCAAAGTTAGCAGAAGATTGCAGTATAAGTGATATTCAAAGTGAATATGTGTTAATGTTAAATATAAATCATGATTTACCAACTGTCATTAAAAATTTAGATATTTTTCAGCAACTAGTTCTTGAAAAACCTACAAAATACACAAAAAAATATTTACCATAGTAAGTTAAAAAGATATACTTTAATTTTTTTTATATAAATTAAAATAATATAATAATTTTCAGTTTATTGAATGTAATTAAACCTCCTTTATCAAATTCATCAAAAGATGCTATTCAAAAATTAGTTAATGTATATGTTGAATCAACAGATAATTTAAATAATGAAATTCCAAAGAAAATTTATAGTGGAGCTGACTTTAATCAATTTTATAATGAAAATGGCTTACAAAATAACAACAGCAATTCTGAAATAATTCAAACAAGTCAACCACAAGAAAACGATTTAATTATAACTAAAAATAATTCAAATCAAATTTGGGAAAAAGTGTCAGGTATTGTATTAAAGTATATATTCTAGAACATTATTTATTGTATTTATTATTTCAGATAATATAGATTTTAGTACTACTCCACTTGGTTTATTACCATGGCAGCAAATAGATAAAAATCCAACTTTAGTAATATAAGAACTTGTGTTGTAAATTAATGGAATATTGAAAAACTTAAATACGTAAGTTTGTCAATAAAATTAATCAAAATATCAAGACATTTTGGATTTTAAAATTAATCAGTTTTTTATTAATGCTAAAGGTTCTAAACTGTGTGTAAAAATGTTATAAATAATTTTAAACAAACTTATTATTCTGAAGTGCTTATGAATGATTTTAAAATGTACAACTTTTATGTATTTATGCAGGTGTGTGTGTGTGTTAATGTATGTATGTGTGTATATATATATAGAGAGAGAAATGACATTTTTTATTAAAAATTAAAATTACTACACTGCTGAAAAATAAAAAAACAGTATAATAAACACACACAATTGTAGATATGTACATATTTATAAATCATGTATATTGGTAACATAAATAGTTTATTTAAACACCATTACACCCTTTTACAATGTGTAATTTATATACATAACAAAAAATAACAAAAATAAATTCTATAATAGAAATAACCAACTTAATTCCTAAGTATATATTTTTTCTCAATTCCCTCATATTAAAAAAATAAAGTTTTTTTTAAATAAAAATAAATTATATAAGTTTGACGAAATATGTGCATCAAATGAAAATCTATATGTATGTGTGTATGTGCACAAACACATACACACACATCTATATATATATATATATATATATATATATATATATATATTTGTATTAAATAGTTATTTAATCTTGATAAATTAAAAATAATGTTCATAACAATAAGTTTCATAAAAATGAATTAATTTGTCATATTACACTAGTTAATATAAAAAATAATCAGTTGTTCAGTACTTTTAATAATAAAGGAACCAAAACATAATAACTGGTTTGTAATTAAAGTAATAGTACTTTTTTTAAAATTATATATTTTTTGTTTGATTCTATTTTTAATTAATTCATGACTAAAATTTTATACATAATTGTACACAAACAAATCTTCCATCAAAAAATATATATAAATATGCATCATTTTTAATTAAATATATAATAATTATAAGAAATTGAAAAATTACTACAAAAAACATGTACTAGTAGAAAAGAAAAAAGTGCATATGATATCAGTTCCTTTAGTATTAAATCCCAAACTTAATAAAAATATTTAATTTTTACTTTTTTTAATCACCATTCTTTATTTAACTAGGAAATGAATGATAGTGACATTCTTGTAATGAGTTATATAATTAATTATATCTATATATTCATGTAACAAAGCAGAGGTAAAAATTAGCAAAAATAATTTTACTCAAAATTCATTTTTACTTAAAAATAATACATAAATTAAGATGTAAATAATAAGATTTTTTTAATGTTAATGTAACTATATACTATTTTGTAATATCACATATACCAGTATTATTGTTAGAAAATGTTGTATAAAAACAACTATTACCAATTAAAAAAATCTAGATTTTATACACACACACATTTGTGTTTCTGTATGAATATTTATAAAAGTTACATAATCTTTTGGAAAATGTTTTTAATTTTTTATCTATAAACTAAATAAAACAATACAACAAAGTGTTTTAAATTAAGATTTTAAAATTTAATGAATATTCTGTTTTTAAAAATATTACATGAATATACTATTTTGAAGTGAATGTTGTTTCAATATACTAATTACGTGTTGACATAACTGGTTGAAATGTAATTTGAAAAAATATCAAAACTATAAATATACATTGTGTGTGTGTGTATGTATATATATATAAACTGTATGTGTATGTATCGTATACATACGTACACACATACACATATACACATTACGTATGATTAGTAGTCTTTTAATATTATTGAAACTTATTATTTATAGATTCTTATAATACAATAATGAATTTTATAGCCATAATATTTAAAAAGTTAACTTATGGTCGAACAAGATGTTTTGCATAAATATGTGTATTTGTACGTTTCATTGTTTCCTTCAACAATTCTGATGTATTCAATCCAAAAACATCTAAGGGTTCTCGAGCCATTGCAGCAACACTTAAAAAAATATATAATTTTTCAAAAATTCGATTATGTATATTAGTAAATGGTGATATATGTGTGTTAATAAATATGTACATATTTGTTTGTGTATAAATATATATATATATATATATATATATATATATATATATATATATATATATATATATATATATATATATATATATATATATATATATATATATATATATATTACATACACAGAAACACATTTTTCTTAACATGAAACTACTTATATTATTGAATAATTTATAAATAAAATATTACCGTGCCCCTGATAGAGTATGTAGGAATTTCCAATAACTGGGTCTTAAATTCGTTGGTTCTAAAATTGCAGCATGAAACAAAGTAGCTGTACTCAATGCATATAAAAATACTGTAAACCCAGGAAAATCAGATATAAAACCACGTTTGACTCCCATTGAATAACATCGCTGAAAAAAATTAAAATATTAATATTTTACTCAAATACCTTAAATTTATAAAAAAATTTCTACCTGTAACATTTTCCACATGACATATAGAGCAACAGTATTATCAGGATATTGAGTGAATGAGATACTAGCAACTAAACCAGCAGATAATGCATGGTAATGACTGTCTTTACCAGTTATCCACCTCATTAAACATGAAGTTAGCTAAAGTAAAAAGTAATTTATTTCGTAAATAAAATTATTCATACATATAAATTATAAATAATTTCAAAGGATTTAATATTAATAAAAATAAACTTCATGATGTCAATAGTACAAAAATAAACTACTAACCCTGAATAAAACTGAATATCCACCTAAAAATAAACCTAACGATATAATATTCCTATTATACAACACAATTTTCAGATGTTTAGGACGCTGTATAATACGTTTAAAATTTAATAAAAGCTTCAGACAAAGTTGTAATCCAAGTCCTACTGAAAATTGTTTTACACCACCCTAAAAGTTATATTAATTCAGTATTTTTTTTTTAATATAATGTAAACATTAAATGAATATGTATAAATGTTTAATCATTTTTGTAATTTCAAATTATATAGTAATTAAACACAGCTTACAGATAATATATAATAAATACAGCTAAACGGATGTGGGCAAGATTGATGTAAACTACCACATTTAATTTGATGAATTAAACGTTTATATTCTCTTATTGCTGCATTTATCAAATGAAATATGTTATTTTTATTTCTGTTTATAGTATTAGTTCTTGCTTTTAATATTCTTGATTTACCCATATTTGTATTTGAAATATTTTGAGTCTGTTGTTTGTAAAAACTACGCTGATTTGATCTTTTTTCAGCAAACCCTTTTTCTTCGCATGGCCCAACAACAAATCTATAATAGAATATGGAATGAAGTAAATTTTAAATAATTCCTAATTATTTTTATGTTAACATATTAGTTAAAAACATTTAACTTTTATATTAAAAATATACATATATATGACTATGTATTACCTTAGTAAATCAAACATTGAATCATTTTTTTCACCATCTTTATGTAATCCACTTCGAAAATGACACATCAATATAGCACTGCTTATACCAAATATAAGTACTTCTCCATACTTAATAGGTTTAACATAATTTCTGGCAACAGCCATTCTCCAAACAGTTTCTGTAGCAACATTTGCAACATATAAACTTAAAAGACTACGTCGAGAAGGTCTTTCAATCAATATTGACATAACACTAGATATAAATGATGGTATAAAAGAAATAGTAAGAAAATTATAATGGCCCATAATTTTTCTGAAACATTTTATTTTAGATCAATATTTATTATTAAAAAAATACATTCATTACTACCTTATTGCACAAAGACCATAAGAATAACTAAACCCGCACATCGACAAAAACGCTGTAGATTGTAAAATACCTGCTATTGTCTTTTTAATATCAGAAATTCGTGGTAATCGTCCTTTCATTATCATCGCTAACTAAAATTTTTAACAATTAAAATATGTTTCAAATCTATCCCACATTTATATCTTACAGTATAAACTGTTACATAAATCCTAAATGATTCTCGTATAGAATCAAGAAGCAGCCAGGCATGGGCATCTACACAGCTATTTGTCCAAGGATGAACATATTCCACACATGTGGTTGAAATTTTTGCAAACTTACTTGGTGCGGCCATTGTTTATTATTTAAATATATTTGGGGAATTATTTTAAATAATAATTTAATTATTACAATATGTATATTTATATATGTATATAAATATACATAAAACAAGTATTCAAAAAAGAAAAATTTTCTAATTTAAATTTTTTTAAAAAATTGAATTTTAACTATTTTCATACTTCATTGAAGATCCTGAAAACAATTAATTTCATTAATTTGAAATATATATATATATATATATATATATATATATATATATATATATATATATATATATATATATATATATATATATATATATATGTCATTCAAATGTGACGCCTAGATTTGTGTTTTATTAAAAAAAAAATACATGTGTATAGTTTATTTTTAATAAAACACAAATCTAGGCATCACATTTGGATGACCTATATATATAAATATATATACATTTATATATATATATATATATATATATATATATATATATATATATATATAAATGGACAATAATAAAATATAAAATTTATATATAAAAACATAAATAAACAAACAAAAGTTTTTATTTCAGTGCCCTACTTTTAAAGTTATGAAAGTAAATAATAACAAAACTTAAAAACTTTACACGTCTGCAAATAAACTATTACGGTAAAAAAATTAAAAAAAACTAATTAATTTTACAAAACCTTGAAGTTTAAAAACAATAAAGTACTTTTAATCTTCAAATGCATTGTCATCATTATTAAATGTTGAAAATATTATCTATATATATATATATATATATATATATATATATATATATATATATATATATATATATATATATATATATATTTATACATACACACACTCAAAGAATAATTAATAACATATGTATAAAATTTATTAGATGAACAAATACGCAATATTTAAAATATAATTAAGACTAGTCTTTGTACCTTTCCGTACTAAACTCGTTTCAAACTTTCTATTACGTATAAATTTTAATTTAGTCTTGAACACATCAGAAATATTATAATTTATATTTAAATAACCTTAACACTTTTCACGTTCAATCATATTTATGTATTGTTTACAGGTTCTTGTAGTTCATTATTATCTTATCTAACGATAATTTCATATCTATACATATTTGTAAGCATGTTTAAAGTTAAGAGTTCAAAATTTAATGTTTACTATTTTACAGCTGTTTAGATGTAATCAAATGACATGTTTATATTTTATTTATAAGAAAATGATATGTTAAAACTTTAGGGAAATGACTGGCGGAACATACATTCTTTAACATAAACATATTTACTTAATTTGTCTGTTTAATTGTTTTTTTACACATATTTGTACATATAGAGCTATTAACAGCAGAACATTAATTAGTCAATACTCGCAGCTGGCAATACAAAATACGGATGTAAGATTCTATGTATTATTTTGTATCAAGTCTATTTCGTATTTATTCGGCTTTATCGACTTCCAGTGCTTTCAACTATCTTAAATACTTCATGTAAAATAAAAATAGTATATCAAAACAGAACTAGATGGAAGCACTAGATTTAATAATTGGAAAATATTTTAATAAGCGTAGTAATTTTAATTATATACTTTTATTTTAATTGTTATATATGTATATATGTATATATATATATATATATATATATATATATATATATATATGTTTCTTTATCCATTGCTAGATGAATATTTTCCAAATATTTTCACTTCGAGCGATCCATTGTTTTTCTCTTTCTAATCATTGTTTTGCTATTTCTAATCTGAGGGATTTTCTTATGTCTCTGTTCCTTCTATTCAGGGGTTTCTTCGTGTTTTTTTTTTATATCACCGGGTTTCCAATCAATAATTTCTCTTGCCCATTTCACTACGTGTTATTCCAAATATGCATCCTTTTATACGCTTTTGAATTATTTTGGCATTTTAAGACACATATTTTACTATTATAAATGACGATGTGTTATTACAGGTAAGATACGTTGATCAAAAACATTTGTCTTTCAAACGAAGAAATATTTGACTTAATATGAGAAATTATTCCGATTTGACATTAGCCCATTTTATCCTCATGTTACTTCATCAATAAATATTCCTTTAGCGTTAATGAAATATCTTGTATACACAGTTTTCAACTTTTTCTACTTCTGTTCTATTTTGTTCGATTTTCTTCTGATATTAAGATTCATTATTTATTATTTTTCTTTTGCTGGTTCATTATAAGACCGATTTTTTAATTTGCTTTGTATAATTCATATACATAAGCATATATATATATATATATATATATATATATATATATATATATATATACATACACACACACACACACACACACACACAAAAGTTATATGAAACACATGTAACTTTCCCAAGACTAATCACACGGGAACAGCATACATTGTCCACGTGTTGATTGTTGAAGAATAATTCCTTTAGTAATTAATTTAGAACTATAAAAAACGCGACAATCAATTTTTGAAGTAAATAAAATATCGTAATAATGAGAACTAAAGGTTTCTTTGTTACTTATTACACTTGGTAACGGCAGTTCTACACTGGACGTTGCAATAACATCAATTCTAAAATGGAGGATGCAACAAGAAGAACTCCTCAAGTCACTGTTGTTGATTGATAATTGAAGAACCTGATTTTAAACGTTGTAATTGATTGATTGATAAATAAAAATATGGTCCAAATGAAATACGATAGTAAAGAGTAGTAAATGATAGTAAGCAAGTAAAGATATGTCTAAACCCTCTAGTCTCATTTAAGTCACCTATATATTAGGTTGGCAAATATCTCCCTTCCGCCTTCTGGTCTTTTGAATTTCGCAGCTATGTACAAAAAAAAAAAAAAGCGGAAGGGAGATACTTGCCAACCTAATATATTTACATATGTTTCGACCGTATAACTATCTACCCTTAGTAGTCTTACATAACGTTTAACGACGAACATCAGAATGATTGTAAAACTGGTTAGTATAACAGTGGACTTCGAAAAATACATAGAAGATTGGGATTTACATTTTACTTAAACAGGTGAAAGTAATAATTTTTTTATATTTGTTATTTATTCATTGTTAGTTTAGCTTTGGATAATTAATTTTATATTAAAAATAAATTATTCATTAGTGTACATTTCAATGTCATTACATTTATAGAAATTTATGTTCATAGAATTATGAAATCTGACATTTAAATGTAATCCTTTATTAAATGTCTGTATATAATTTACTACTGTAACGTGTATGTAAAGCTAACTCCTTTTTTCTTTTATTTTTTCTCTTTTATTATTAACAACAGTGTTGTTTATTTATTGATTATAGAGTAAGTTTATTGGTCTTAAAAATTTCGAAGTATTTAATGTATTGCATATTAAGGTTGCCAATTCCATTAATTTATCATATTATGATATTCCTTATCTAAATTATTGTATTTTAAAACATATTTTGAAACGCTGGACTTTGTAAATTATAAAGATGTACTGAGATTTTATAGTTTTTAGATTTTTTTGTTAAGTATTTTTAACTTGTCTATTTATAAATAAAATAAATTTTGAATACAAAAAACATATCCAATCATTTTAATAAATTACAAACTATTGTAACTATAACAGTATATACATACACTAACGCGCATAAATCATGGCACACATGGGTAACATAAGCAATTTATTGATATAATTCAATAAAGTTAAATTAAAAAAAAATGTTTAATTGAAAATAAATATAATGAATAAATTTAATGAATATTATACTTATTTTCAATTAAATATATATTTTTTAATTTAACGACTTCATTGAATTATATCAATGAATTGCTTATGTTATCCATGTGTTCCATGACTTATGCGCGTAATTGTACATTTATATATATATATATATATATATATATTTATATATTTGATATTAGAATAAAATATATTTAGTAACTTGATGTTTTTTTTATATTGTGTACAATTTAATTGCTAATTGTACTGTTGAGTTTAATTAATTATATTTTATTGGACCAAAAAAAATATTTTTTTAATTTTGAAAGAAAAACTATCTTGGAATTGATTTTTATTTGATTTTTATTTGAATATTTCACTAAAAATACATGTCGAAATAGTTCTTTCATTATTTTATATTATATCAAAAAGTGTATTATTAAACATATCAATTTAATAATTTAAATTTAAAAATATTTACGAAATATGCATGTCTTTATTACTTTAAAGTGCTTTTCGTTGAATATTTTTTTGTCAACAAAAATGTAAACTAATTAGGATAAAACATTTAATTGAAAAGTCAATACGTTTATACGAGTATATAGAATTACGTATAAACCTCAGATGAAATAATCTTTTTAATATAAATAAATCTATTTCATAAACAAAATATTTTAAAAAAATGCTATAAAATTACCAGATACTTTGCTCATATATTTACATTAGAATACATTTTCATCTAGGATGATTCTTTTCATGAATGAAAAATCTGCAGCTTATTACCCTTTTATGCCGAGTTATGCTGACAGGTCATTAGTAATGTGTTATTAGTTAATGGGCATCTTCTCTTACAGTATTTTTCAAAAACTTACACATAAAAACTATGCACTAAATACAACGGGAAAAATCTTTTTATATTCTTAGTACATCTGTTCTGTTCTGAAGTCTTTTTATACCATTGTTACATACATACATACATACATATACATATATATATATATATATATATATATATACATATATATATATATATATATATATAAACATATTTACACATACATACATACATTATAATTGAAAAAAATGCAATAAAATTGCATCAACATTTATTTATTGATCTTGTTATTCGCTTAACGTACTATTATTCACATAAAAAAGATTTTAAATATTTAATTGTTATATACAATAAAATTTTATTGATTTACTTTACTGTGTTTACAAATCAATTTGTTCAATACGAGTGTACATTATATAAGTTTTTAGTTGTATTAACCAATTAAGTGAGTGTTTAAATATCATATTTTACTTAGGAAAAATATTTTTAAGAAACGTAAAAAATATGTATTAGTCGTACTTTCATGTGTTTTATGCATATATTCATACATACATTATATATATATATATATATATATATATATATATATATATATATATATATATATATATATATATATGTGCTTATTGCAACTTAAATTTTACGTGTGGGGATGTTTTCCATTCCGTGCTAAAGACAATTATCTAAATGTAGATCACATCATTTGTACGTACCTAGCTTTCGAAGACCAGCATTGCAGCAAATGTGTAAGGAAGCTCGACAATGTATAAATATGTAATGTATTTACGTTGGTGCGTACATATTATTCGAGCAAGCGCAAGTCCATTTACAGCGTAGCTATTCTAAAATTTAAATCAGCCATCGCGGTGCCGGCTCCTTTGAAGTGCCGATAAAGCAGAGTACGGTTATACGCACAGGACGGAATGCGTAAGCAGCCTCTGCGGCGCGAATTATAGAGGGGGTGATCCTGTTTCTCTTGGAATCCTATATCTTCAAATTTACAAGGAGATGAAATCATTTTTCAAGCATGTCAATATATATATATATATATATATATATATATATATATATATATATATATATATATAATAGTTGAAAAGTAAATAAACATAGAAACACTGGAAAAAAAGTACCTTGAATAAAAATATTTTTTTTCGCAGATAATTAGTATTTTTCATTATTATTATATAACTCATTTTTATTATTAGTAAATACAACATGTCTTCATTATTACAATTCAAATTTAAAAAAATTACAAATTAAAATATTTCAGAAATATTCCTTAAACTTTCAAGGAAAGATTTTATTTCTCATAAAAATATATAGGTTCCTATTTATTTGATATTATGACGGATTCCTTTTTTCTGTAAATGAATCACTCATTGCAATATTTATAAAAGTATTCATTAATCTTTTATTGTTCACTTCAATTGATAGTGTACGTATTTCGATAGTCATAGTTTTATTTTCAAAACATTACTCTTTAATGATGACAGCATAGTTATTGAAATGTATATAATGAGTAGTAAGTTGATATTAAACACTTTTAATAATCATATTGTGAAAGAATGATTCATGTATATAAAAAGCATAAGTTATATCTGTTTTTATAAATATGTGTTGTATCTTTTACTTCTTTCATAATTTTATATTAGATATTTTTTTTAAAAAAAAATATTAAATTACGACTTATTTGAAATTTAAAATTATTTTTTATATTAATTAAAAAATATCAACATCAATAAAAATAAAGAAAAAATATAATAAGATACAATTTTATTTGTCTTAATTTCTCGAGTTCTGTTCATTTTAAAACATATCAATGTATGGCTGCAACTTATTAAGCAACTTAGTTTTTCAAGTTGAATAATAATTAATATTCTTTCATATTTATAATATTATTTATGTTTGTATAGGGTCATCCAAATGTGACGCCTATATTTGTGTTTTATTAAAAAAAAAACATGTGTATAGGGTGGTGTATAAGGAAACATGTGTATAGTTTCTTTTTAATAAAACAAAAATCTAGGCTTCACATTTTAATGACCCTATATATATATATATATATATATATATATATATATATATATATATATATATATATATATATATATATAATTCAATATTGAATTCAAATTTAATTAACTGATACAAATTTAAACTTTTTTTTAATAAAGATAATTTTTATTGTACAAATATTAATAAAATCAACTTTTTCTGTTAAATGAGTTAGAAATGTTCTAATTTTAATATATGTGTGATTTTTCATTAAAGTCGGAAATTTACTAAAGAATATAATTCCGAACAACGAATTTTATTTACACTGAATAATATTAATTTTATGATATTATGAAACAGTAAATGAAATCAGTTTAAAGAAATGAAGTAAATTCATAACTGTCAAATAAATGTTTAAGAAAATTTATGATTAATTTGAATTGTAAATTAAATAATTGTTGATCACTAATGATTGATATATCGCTATGAATTAATTTGATGTTAGTTCTTAGTACATAATACTGAATTGAAAATATTTGTCTGTTTAAATACTAAACATTCTGTAATAAATAAAATATAGTTAGTTTAGTTATATATATATATATATATATATATATATATATATATATATATATATATATATATATATATATATATATGTAGGTATATTATTACATAATTATTTTAGTTCATATAAAATTATAATGTATTTAATTACAAATTCAAACTATGAACAAAATTATACTTTTATACATTTTTTAATCTTAGTCTTCAGAGTGTAACCGACTAAATATTGTTTATATGTTATAAAATGTATGATAAAAGAATGATATTTTTTATTTTTATTATTTATTAAGCATATAAATGTAACATTCCAAAATACAAGTATTTTGTTGTAGTATAAAGTTCTATAATTAATTTTATTGTCATATAAATAGATACACTTTTTTTTCTCTTTCTCAATATACGACACTTTATAATTTCATTATCATCAATGTCGAAATACTTTAAGCAACTCGTTAAAAACTTGTGTATTCTTCAGTATCTCTGTATGTAGATCAATAAAATGTAAATATCATGTCAAAGTCGAAAATAATACTACAAGCATTAATAGAAACAGAATTAAGTAGGAATAATTGGTAGATCTTTATGATATAACAATGTATCTAATTTTTATTAGTCAAATAATATAAATCCAAATAATTTATTATTATTTTTGGTAATGTTTTCATCTTGTGGTTATAATTTTGTAATTATATTTGCTTAATTATTTTTAGGATAAATATATTCAAATAATTATTAGAACATTAAGAATAATAGAACGTTAAAAAAATAGCATAAAATTTTTAAATTACTTTTAAGATAGTAAACTAATTAAATTTCTTTTTATTTTTTTATTTTTACTAAATAATTATTAAAAAATATTCGTATTGAAATATTTTTATGAATTTAATGTTATTTACTCTATAATTTTTTTTATGAATTTAAATTATGGTTTTAAATAAAATATTGAAATAATTTAAATCTCTTACATAAAAACCTCATGGTCGCTATCTTTGTTGTTTTTGATTGCAATTGGTTTTGATATGAATCACGCTATAATAAAAGTTAGTAGATAGTTATTAAAGTTTTATCAGTGTCTAAAAATGACTCAAGTTCCGAATCTACTGTAGTAAAATAAAAATAATGAACGTAAGGTTTTATACAAGAGAATTCAATATACAGGATTGAAATCAAATTTCTGTAATATCATTAATTAGTTTAGTAAGTACTCAGTATCTACCAATCTACGTTATGATGTGATTAGTGTCGAAATGGGTCATGGCAAGATACAACAGAACCAGTAACATAAAACGGTTATGTAAAATAGTTAAATCAAATGTTTATATTAATTGTCTATCTAATTAAGAAAAAAAATGAAAATAAATACATATTTATTGAATATTCATGAAGATCATTTTAAAAGATTTAATCTATTTTATTTCTTTGAAAAATAAATTGAGCACCATACATCACAAACTTCAATCAATTCTCAATATTCTCTCTCTCTCTCTCTCTCTCTCTCTATATATATATATATATATATATATAAATTAACATTAATCATAAATTTATTTTATATTTTGTTATTAAAAATTGGTGTTGATTTAAAACACACAAAAGTTATAGAAATTAACTGATAAAGAATTAGTATTTAAAATGTATATTAGAATTTAAAATAGTTGTTTTATTAACATGTTCAGTGGAGGTTCAAAATAAAAAAATAATAATATATACGGTTTTAATAAAGATATCACTTACAAATACTGCAAAATTTCCTATAAATGTATTCAGTAATTACCTATTATTTTTTTTAAAAAAAAAACAATTCGATAGTTATTACTTTCGAGGTTGATAATATAGTTATAGAAATAATCATTAGCCAAAAATGAATATTAAATAATTAGTAAACATTTTTTTTTAAAAAAATATAGTTAATGAAAATTCCTTTGTGAAATATTGTTTCAAATCTAATTGTTAAAAATTTAGTTCATAAAATATTACTTTTATTATTATTTTATAATAAATCAAAATTATAAGGTAATAAAACTACTATTTTGTGCTAATGATATTGTATAAAATATAGTAATTAAGGGATTTAAAAATATGATACGTTTTAAAGCTATATTATTTAATGTCTGATAACAAAAATCGGATTACTGGAAATGTATTAATTAAAAGGTTTGTTGTAGAATCCAAATCTATTTTATGAATTTATCGATTTAATTTTTGTATTAACATTTATATATATATATATATATATATATATATATATATATATATATATATATATATATAAAGAGAGAAAGATAAAAATCGCAGAAGAGAAATATATTCAAATTCCTTTTTGCGTATTTCATTCAATAGCTGAAAATGTCTATGATTCGAATGTATATGATCCCATGTTATCAGCAAATGGCAAAGGAGTTGTGCTAGCAAGCAGGACCGGTCGCTGCGGGGCCTGACATACTACGTTGGCACGCAGGGTGGAATGGGCGCGCGCGCGCTATTTCTCATTATCTCAGTTATATAAGCGGGCTGAGATGAACATCAGTGACGGCCGATGAATTTTCAACCCCCCTCTTTCCGTCTCACCACTGCAAAACTCGTGTCATGCCACCCTGTCTTGCATTGCGTCGCGTACCCTCATCACCAGTTTGAAATTTACTTCCGCTATGATGAATAGATTCGGAAAATTGTCTTCCGATCGAAATGTTTATAGTGTCATATCGTTGGGATTGATATTGATTTTTAAGTCAATCTTAACTAATAAATATAATTTGAGAGATATTTTATAAAAGAATCTATTAATGTAATTAATTCGCACATGAATATTGTATAAGAAATTTCCTCAAATATTTTCATTTGCTTCTATGAATAATAATTATGTATTTTTTTAAGTTCATTATTCGTTTAATCTAACTTGAGATTTAATAATAGCCGTTAAAAAAGAAGAAAAGAGTAATGCTTTTTTGATTTGTTTTTGCTTAAAAATATTAGAACGCTTTCAGTAGTATATCATTATACAAATATTAATTTGACTACATTTTATTAATTGGAAAAAAAATTAAAATCTTTTTCAAAAGAAAATTGAAATGTTTTTCAAAATAAATAAAAATGTAATTTAGTAATAGTAAAATAATATTTTATATTATTTCATCTATTAATTAGAATTAATTTTAAAATTTATATTTATAAATTTTTTACTTATTGTTAATTAATAATCCAGAAATTTTAATTCGCTATTAACAACTGACCCATGTATAATAGTACAGTGAAAGTTATTATAAATAAAAAATATATATTAAAAAATATCCTTGTTATATATTAGATCAATACAGTAGTTGTATAATATTTAAGTATGTATACTAATTTCTTTAAAAACTTTGTATTAAATTGTAAGAATTAAAACTATTCAATTTCGCTCATTTAAACTTCGATTCTCAATGGTTATTTAAAATTAATAAATATACTGTCGTGATTTTAATATTGAATATTTTCCATTGAATACCAATTTTTTTATTAATATTCTTGAGCAAATTTGTAATTTTTTGAAGAAATTTAAGTCAATTTTATATTGATTTAAAAAAATTATAACGCAGATTTAATATATTCTAAGAATATCTTTCTACTTTTCTACATTTTATATTGAAGAACAACTATATTTCAACAAAAAAATCTTCTAAATTTTAAAATAGGACCTTTTATATTATTTTAATTTAAAAACAATGTTTTTTATAAAATTAATTATTCTTATTAATTTCAAAAATGTCGATTATTCACCTATAAACAAGTTTGCGTGCCATATAATATACAATGATCAATAAAAATTCGTTTAAAGGATATTCCAACTATTAATATTTATTCATTTAATTTTTTTATAATCAAAGATTTTTTTTGTAAATGTATTTATAATTCTATAATGAATTTTATTAATTTAATTACTTAATACTATTATACGTGAACGTTAATTTTGTTCGTTAAAAGGACTTCATTCTACAGCTTCTTTAATTAAGTTTCTTGTTTTATTAATTGCCAAATTTCAAATTTTGGTGGTTTTTATTTTATACAAATGTAGTTTATGTATTTTCAAATAATAATTATTTACATATCTCATTCAACTTTCTGGAAAGATGGATGTACATTATTAAATGTAATTAAAGAATTTCTTCCATTTTTGTTATAAGATTTCTTTACTTAAATTTAAAACACAAAACTATAATAAGATTTTTATTATTTTTTAAAATTATTAATTAAAAAAGCTCGAAAAAGTGTATATTTTACTGATTGAAATAATATAATCATACTAACTATAAAGCATTGTGTTAAAATTTTAATAGCTTTAAATATACGTAATTTTAAAATATATTTTTTAGAGATATACAAATTGGGATTATTATATATATATATGAATTGAAAATATTATTATATTCATCAATTTTATGTTTTCTTTTTCATAAATCTGATGTAAAATTAATTATAGTTTACAAATTTTCATAACTAATTGATTTCATTTGTGGACATTTTTTGTGAACGAAATTATTCAATTTTTATTGAATAAAATTTATAAACATTTAAAAAACCGTTAAAACATTATTTAAAAAAAATCCTCTTATATAGGGTGGCCCAAATGAGAATGAAGGGTTTAGCCATATATTTACTTGCTTACTATTCTTTAATAGTCTTCGATCTCATTTGAGCCAACCATAAAATAAAATTGTTTGGTAAAGAAACAGCTATATTATTTTTATTCAAGTTTACATACTCTCTTGCAAACTTTTCTTTTAGAGCAACGTAATACATTTATTATTCGATTTACCTATTTAGGCTTATCAGAATATAAATACAGTTATATACTCATACATGCAATACAATTAAAGTATTTTTTTAATTTTAATATTAACACAATATTGTTGTTTTATTCAAGTTTTGCCTTTTTTCTAAGTACTTTATTAATTTTTGCATTTGGTTTAAAATTTCTATATTAATGTTTCTGTTGTTGATTACAATTCTAAGTGCTGTTTTAAATCTTCCAAATCGTCACGTGAGAATAAGTGTTCCTCTCTTTCAACACATTAAAAACAGGGAAGCATTTCACAAGTAATTCATGAAATCTTGTTTCATCTTTTTGCATACCATTACCATATTGAAAATCTGAAATTGGTTATTATTTTTTTTATTCGTTTATATATTTAAGATACATATGACCCATTTTTAATATGATTTAGCGTGATTGAGAGTATCAAGGTATTTTTTGTAAAAATCAAATTACTTTTCTTCATTTTTTTTTTATTTTTCTGTTGTAATAACATATTATTATTTGTTTATAATATATTATATATGGAAATTATTATAAAAAATAATTATTAAAATTAATTATATAAATATATATATTTTATATAATATATATATATATTATATATATATATATATATATTTAATTATCTTATTATATATATATATATATATATATATATATACTTTTATATATGTATATATATATATATATATATATATATATATATATATATATATATATATATATATATATATATATATATATATATATATATATATATATATATATATATATATATATATATATTTATAAACTGCTATTTTTGTTATATATATATATATATATATTACTGGTATAGGAAGAAAAATGCGAATGAAAATTCTCAAATACTGAAATATTCAAATCAGTAATTAAGAAAACTCATATAATTAACAAACTGTGATAAAACAATATTTTTGTTATTAAATAGTAATAAAATATGAATATGTTTCTATAATAAAATGTAGAATTTAATGATTTATTAGTTAATTGGTCTTGTAAAAACTTAAAAAATACAAATATTAATTTTCGTTATGTAATATTTATAATTAATGAAAGGCTAGCATCTACGTTATGATTATTATTTGTTAACTTTGTAAAAATCCAGATATAAATACTACCAAATTAATGTTTATGCCATATATTTTTGTCCTTAAAGAAGCATGTTTATATATATATATATATATATATATATATATATATATATATATATATATATATATATATATATATATATGTTATTCTATTTACGGTTTTATTTCTTTCAAGACAATAACATTGATAACAATTGAATTTACTTGACAAAAGATTAAAATTACTTTGCATCAGTTGTCTGTAAGAAGTCTGTTTTAGAATAGTAAATCAATCAATCCATTCCTGAATGTTATCAATCTAAACGATACGTACTTTAAATTTCACGAATGTTGTAGAAATAGAATAGTACATATTAGCCTTATTGGGAATAAATCGAAAAAATTAAGTACAAAGCGAAAAACTATTAACAAGTCCAAATGACCACTTGCATTGCAATAAAAATTACTGTGCATATACAACAATTACAATGCAAACAAGAATAAACATGATCGTCAACTAATAAAGTATCAAAGGAGGCTGATGTATACTTTTTGCCAGCGGTGCCCTTTGTCGGTAAGTCAGGCGCTCTGTGCTAGCGACACGTGACATTTTAAACATGTACGTGGTCTGCATATGGATATGTACTTGTATGGCAGAAAAAGTATCAATATTGGTGTCTAGTGTGTCTATTCGCATTATTTATGCCACATTTATTATTTTTATGTATGTTCAATGATATAATATTAAATATTACATTGTACTGACTATGCATGCGGATTTCATACGTAACGTACAAGACATTCTTTCGTATTAAGTATTCGTTATGGAAACTTTTATTAATGATAAAAAGTACGTATTATCTATGAAAGTAATATTTTCAGTGGATTTAAACGAGCGGGAAATTCGAGTGTTCAAAAAAAAAAAGATATATAATGACATGACCTTAATTTTTTTTAATTTTTGTTACACGAAAAGATTGATTGTATCGTTGTTTGAGTATATCTTATCTCTATAACAATTTATCTAATCCTTGTTCTGAAAATTATAAAGGAATCTATTTTATTTTTATAAATGAAAATCAATATTCGTTTTTATTTCTTGAATTTTAAATAATAAGCAATTAAAATTGAATCATTATTTGTTTTTACACGTTACATTTTTTTATCTTCTTTTCAAATAAACGTTGTGTTAATTTTTACACTAGGTAAAATAATATATATATATATGTATATATATATATATATATATATATGTATATATATATATATATATAAAAATGAAAAGTGTTTATGTATACGTATGCATGCATATGTATAATATACATGTTGCAGGTATGTAATATTCAGTGTTGTCCGTATAAAAACCAACACACCCCAGACATTATATTTACATTTAGCTTCAAGAAATTCTATTTTACTGCCTTAACTATTTTAATCGGTGTAAAATAGCCTTCACCCAAAGTCGTGACTTGTGGGTTATTCCTCACAACAGGCCTACGAAGATGACTTAACAAGATATTGTCCAGCATTCCACACGCCCGCCTCTTCTTTCCCTTCTCGGTGTCCACCTCGCACGCATTCACATCGCATTGATTGAATCCATCTCGCTCGACCTCATTATCTCACCTAAACTATTACGGTACACCTTTGGTCCATCTCTATCTAGCACGTTCTACGAATTCGAGAATTGAATTTTTGATTATATGTTATGTTATTTTCGACAGTATAGCAACCAGTGGAGCCTATGTGATTATGCCTTCGTGAGATTGCTTTTTTATTCGACGTTTTTGTATTTTTTACTATAATGAAGTTTGTTGTAGTATAGTGTGTAGTGGTTATCTACTTTTATTTTCTATACGAGGAATTGTGGAAGGTGTTGAATTATAAATCACCTAGTATTTATTACATAATAAGATGGAATTTTTCATTTAAGATATGAATATTTTTTGCTCAACTTAACGATTTTTCCTATTAGTTTTAATTATTTGCGTTTTAAAAATGAAACATATTTTAATTAGATATACACATACATATACAAACATTTATATGAACACACACACACATACATATATACATATATTCATATATATATATATATATATAAATGAATGAATTTAAAGTAATTAAAATATATTTTAATATAATGTAAATTATGTTAATTTAAATATTATTTTTTCAGAGAATTCATTTTTATTTATTTAAAAGTATGACAATGTATTTTA
Source organism: Neoneuromus ignobilis (assembly GCA_029203775.1). NCBI lineage: Eukaryota > Metazoa > Arthropoda > Insecta > Megaloptera > Corydalidae > Neoneuromus > Neoneuromus ignobilis. The sequence goes on from CP092088.1 coordinate 40,150,859, forward strand.
TATTTCTATTCCTTATTTAATTCTATACAGTGAAGAACATTTTTCGTTACTATTAATAAATGATAACAATTATCTCTTTAAAAATAAATTCGAAATAGCAGTACATAAGAAGTCATAAAAAAATATCAAACGAGGCAATAAATTTCTGTAAAAATATCTATTAACCAAATTCTTTTTATAATTAATTTTTATCATATATATATATATATATATATATATATATATATATATATATATATATATATATATATATACACACTAAAAATATCTACCAATGACTTTTTCCTGGATTATGAATTATCCATGCTTAGCAACTATAAAAAAAAACATTTTTATGACAATAATTCTTTAAGGACAAAAATATATGCCATAAACATTAATTTGGAAGTATTTATATCTGGATTTTTACAAAGTTAACAAATAATAATCATAACGTAGATTATTATCTAGCCTTTCATTAATTATAAATATTACATAACGAAAATTAATATTTGTATTTTTTAAGTTTTTACAAGACCAATTAACTAATAAATCATTAAATTTTACATTTTATTATAGAAACATGTTCATATTTCATTACTATTTAATAAAAAAATATTGTTTTATCACAGTTTGTTAATTATATGAGTTTTCTTAATTACTGATTTGAATATTTCAGTATTTGAGAATTTTCATTCGCATTTTTCTTCCTATTCCAGTATCTGAACAAAAATAGCAGTTTTTAAATTAATATATATACATATATATATATATATATATATATATATATATATATATATATATATATATATATATATATATATATATATATATATATATATATATATAAGGCATGTTTTTTAAAACGTGATAGAACTTTAAATTGAATCACTATCAAAAGATCTATCTAACCTGAAAAAATCCACATATATATATATATATATATATATATATATACTTGTGTATGTGTATGTATATATAAAGGTATGATAAAAGATGTTTTTTTAGATTAGGTAAAACTTTCGATAGGAACTCAATTTAAAATTTTATCACACTTTAAAAAACACCTATACGAGGGTCGTTTCATAAGTATGGTAAAAAAGTAAGAAAAACTAAATTGAAAAATTTAATTAAATTAATTAATTAACTAAATTAAACAATAAATAAATTTACCATACTTATCAAACGACCCTCGTGTGTATATGTATATATATATATATATATATATATATATATATATATATATATATATATATAAATAAAATCTGTTCATTAATTTTATTTTCTATTAAATTTTATAAATCTGCAATTACATATTATTTATATTTCCGTTAAAATATGTTGATAAAAGCAATATACAAAATTTGTGAAAATGTGGTACAGAAAGAGATAAATATCCATTCAAATAAATATCCATTGTGTTATGGTACTAACATCGTTTTTGTAGAACAAAATAAATAATTTATTATTTTTACTTTCTTTGCTTATCTATTTTACTTTTATGATGATATAAAATATTTTATTGTCTTGTGATACGTGTTTTTTTTTTTGAAAAAAAATAATGAAAGTATTTCTTTGTTCATAAATTTATTTGATGTTCGATTTTTTCGTAATTTTTAATTTGATGTATTTTATTAATAATTATCAATTAAAATATAAAACAGATATTATTTTTAATCACATTATTAAATAACATGTTACGAGTTATACTTTTAATTAAGACAAAAATAATACTGAAAAGATATAAAATTAATTTATTTTTAGTTGCTACTTAATGAAGGTATGAAAGGCATTACCTTTATACAATAAATTTATTATTTGTTATTAATTTTTAAATACAATAATATATTATTGTCCTGCAATGAAAATTTTCTATGTTACTGTAAGTTCTTTTGAGTCACGGGTATGTTTTTAATTAGTTTTCATTTATTATATATATATATATATATATATATATATATATATATATATATAATATTTATAATTATATACTCAATCATAATATTAAAGATATTATTTTTTTTGAATAAAAATATAATTTGTCTATTTTTTTTTAATTTGCTCATAATATAACTAATGGAGTTATACAGTTTTATAACGAGTATTTTTGTATTATATTGTTCGTGACTGTATTCATTATTTTTTTTAATTGTCATTAAGAGTATATATGTATATAAGAAATAAAATACTTATCCATTTCCTTACTATAATTTTGATGCTTTCAACTTATACCTATGATCGTGAATGATGAAATAATTAACTTCTGATGAAACTCATTTGAAATTGTATACCAATCAAAGTTTTTTTTTTAAAAAAAAAAACTGTTTTCTTTATAAATACTCATTGATGAAAAGATTATATTTAAATGTTTGTAATTTAGAATGTATGTTCAATGAATATTAGTCGTGCTCTTGAAAGTCTTAATAATAGTATTGGTGACATTGACATCTATGTTCATTATGAGAAAACTAATGTATTAATAGATCGAATTTTAACTAGTTTCGTGGTGTGGATGATTATTAATTGAACGGTTTTTAATAGCATTGTTAAATAATAAGTTAAAAAGTATCTATTATTCGATCAATCAATTTCGATTGTACGTTTTTACGAGTCGTCCATTGGCGTATGTGTTTTTTCATGCATATTCTCGTCAGGGAATGTCGAAAGATGTTGTCTGTATGCGCGCAATAGTGAAAAAAAGTCCAAAACAACGGAAGCAACGTACAGTATTCGAATCATGAAAACAATAAACATATGCACTCCTACGCATCCCGGCTAGTCAGCCTGGTCCACCGTAGACGCCATCTGACACCCAGTGAACGTGCGGTCCAGCAGCGACGAGAGCGAAGCTCGTGCGCAGTCGTCGCGAGTCGGCTTGCCGGCTGCCATTACTGTATGTGCCGCCTAGCTAGATCAAACGGCCCGTTGATTGGTCGGCACCGCGCGCGCTTCTGCACAAGTGTTGTGTGTTTGTGTGCGCGTCGGCCGCCCCTCAGTCAGTCGAGTTGAGAGTTTCTCGTTGAGATGTTCTGACGCTAGCCGACAGACCACCACTGAACACAGAACACATTGTGTGTGTGCTTTACCACAGTGCCGACTGATGTACCGCGCTGTCTGATTTTGTGCTACTGTTCTTTCTTCTTTCGCAATTGTTGTCTAGTTTCGACGTCGACGATTTTATTCACACTACAGAGAATTGTTCAAGTGCATTGTGAAAGTTCAATTATTGTGATGTTTAAATATCCGGTGAATGACTTTTCGTAGCACGTGTTCGACACTTGTAACAATGTAGGCTGTTCGTATGCAACTCTAAATAATAATAATAATAAAATACAATGTGATATGTAGTAATTAGCTGATTCGAATAACTTTTTTTTAATAGATTTTCCAAAATTAACATTCATATTATTAGTAAGAACACGATTAGTGATCAACAATAGTTGACTGATAAAACACTATGCTTCTAGATAAATAAATATTATTTATATATGTATATATACCAAAGAAAGATAAACTTAATCGCTGATAATGGTTACAAATATAAAATATTTATTTCATGTAATCTCATCGTGCGGTAGATAAAACGACGAATAATTGGTTTATAGTAGTTAGTTAATTAAAATGATGGAATATGTGAAATATTTATATTATTGAGATTTTTGATAACTCGATGTAGATGATTAAATAGTGCAAAAATGATACTGCATCACAATAAAGTGTATACAAAACTGAAAATAGGAAGCGTGCGCGAAGTGATTATATTATAGTGCCATTTATCCATACTATATTCATCAAAAAATATGAAATACTACTGCCTTCGTTGGCAGTAGAAAACAGTGCGCGTGCAGTGTTGTGAGTGATTTTTTATGCGACAGAAATGCCTCACGTGTCTTCTGGTAGTGGAGGCGATGACCTTGGAAGTACAGACGAGGTGAAGGTATTCAAAGATGAAGGCGACGGAGAGGATGAAAAGAGGTCCTCAGAAAACCTCACCGAAGAGAAGAGTAGTCTTATTGATCTCACAGAATCGGAGGTAAAAACGTTAATTGGCATTTTCAATACGCATATATTTGTACGCAATTGAAAATTTTTAATTGCATGATACAAAATTTTTCACGAAAAGTAATGTACGTATCTGAGAATAAACGAATTTCCAAATATCCAAAAAAAATGTGTTCAAAAAAGTATGTTTTCTAAGGAAAAAGTTTATTGCAGGCAATAATCGAATCGAAAATAATCTCATTTTTTCGATTATTAAAAACGAACGAATTTTTAAACGCAATGAGTATTTAATTTAATGTTTTTGTTTCATTTTCGTCGATAACAAACACGTTTAGTACAAACAGAAGATTATTGTGCATTCGATATTCTTGATTTATAAGATGTTTCTTTTTTATTATCATGATTGTTTAAAAAAATCTTGTCATAAAAACATGTTTAAATATATGAAAAAAATCCAATAATGAACATATATAGTACAATAGAAAATGTTAAATTATTTCTCACATAGTACAATTCTTTTTCTCAATGTTTTTTTCTATTCTGTAATTTATTTTTGATTGTTTAAATTGACTATATTGAATATTAATTTAATAATTTTTTAATTGTATGAATTTTTAAAAAGACACTATTTACATTAATATTTATGTTTATGCCGGATTGAAAAGACAAATTAGATTTTAAATTTAGTCCAAAAATAAAATTCTAAATTGTTATACGTTCATCGTATTAATTTATTGACTAAAATTTTAATTAATGAATTAGATGAAGTAAATTAGAAGCAATTCAAGTTTTCAATTCAGTATTTATTTGTTTACTCCATTTTTTATAATTTTAAATATAAGCAATTTTAACTCAAGGAAAAGTGTATTTTTTTTTTAATTATAAAACTTCCCATTGGTTTAAATAAAAAGTAATATTTTCAAGATTTTTCGTAATCAGAGTGCTCATAGGTATTTTGTATAATGCATTTTTTTTTCTTAAAGTATATCATTCTAAAATATTTAATTTGCCGTCATTATTTGAATATATTCATCAAATGAAAATTTTAATATATTATATAATATTTTCTTGTTTGATATTTTTCTATTAAATTATTAAGTAAAAAACATGTAATTAATTTAAAAATATTACTTTATGAATAATTGATATCCTTTATATTTATTGTATGTAAAAGTAATGCGTAAGTAACCGATCTACTATTTACATAAATTGAAATGAAAAAATCAAAAATCACATACTTTATTCTTATTTTAAGGAATGTCATGTATTGAGGTCATACTCGTATTTTAAAAATAATCGGCGCTTTGTTTAAATTTAGTGTAATTGGTTTCATGAACCATCATGATTTCGATCAATAGGCCACATTTTTACATAAATTGTTAATTATTCTAATTATGTGTAATTTGTAATTATGGTAAATATTTGCAGAATTACAAATATAGCTAGACATAACAACGCATATGTATAAATTTGTAAAACAACGTAATCATCAATAATTACATCGATATGTGAATAACAAATCATTTTATCGTATTGTACGTATTAAAGATCATCTCACGAATCGTATAACAGGCCTTTTTTATATAAATAAGAAATAATTTCTATACAAAAATAGTTTATATTATAGTAAATTTATAATTGCCTTTGACATTTGTTTGGCGTACACTAATATTTTTAATCTTATCAATAAAACTATCCTTTTAATTTATATATATATATATATTTATGTGTGTGTGTGTGTATTTATTAATGGCCCTGGCCTTATCAAATTGATTTGTCTTATCTTATAAAACTACTGAGATGTACAAGTAATAAGTATCATAGTATTTTTATACATATTCAACCATATGTTATATATAATTCGCTGATTTTGATATTTTTTTATTGATTTGATAATAATAAAAAATGTATATAAATATTTGTTAATCTATTTTAAATTAACCTAAATGTTTATAATTTATCACATAGTAACTTACATTTTCTTACTTCTTAACAAATTTAATGTCATTCATATGATGTAAACTAAATAATTTGAATTTAATTCAAAGTATTAAGTACTTTTTATGTTAATATGAATTAAAATTAAAAGATGGTTTGTTAACACTTTTCTATAGTAACTATAAAAGATTGATATTAAATTTATTTATAAATGTATGTATTATTAAATACATAATTTTAAATGTGTCCAAATTTGAGGTTAGGAAGTAAGTTGGATATTATTTGATGAAATGTCAAATATTGAATTGTCATTATTTAACATTTGTTTATTAAAAACTTCGTAATGTTAATGATGGGAAATTTTTGCGACGTGTATGTGTTAATTGGTATCAAGAAAAAAGCAGAAAAGCTGACTTTTTTAACAAAATCATCTTCAGTGATGAATCGCATTTTCAATTAAATAGTTATGCGAACAAACGAAATTGTCGCATATGGAAAATGAAAATCCAAAAGGCGTTGTTGAACAACAATTACATCCTCAAAAAGTCACTGTTTGGTGTAGTTTATGGGCTGGAGGTATCATTGGTCCACACTTCTTTGAAAATGAGCAAGGTATTCGTGTTATAGTTGATTCGGTGCGTTACCAAAGCATGATAACAGATTTTTTGTGGCCGGAACTTGAAGATATTGATATCAGTGACATGTGGTTTCAACAGGATGGTGTCACAAGCCATACAACTTATGCGGCAATCGATTTACTCACAACCAAATTCAAAGGACGTTTAATTTCTCGTAATGGCAATGATAATTGGTCGTCTACATCTTGTGATTTAACAGCGTTAGACTTCTTCGTTAGATTTATTGCAAAGCGTGCTCCAAAATTTCGACAAAAGAATGAACGTTTGCCGACGTTGTAGAGAAGACCATTTGGCTGACATTGCATACCATTTATAATTCCCATGTTTCTACTTTACATTGATACCAATAAACATGAATTTTTCTTTCAAAAATTTTATTTTATTGATAAATTACATCCTAACCTCAAATTTGGACATATGTATGATTATTTAATTTATGAAAATAATAATAATTTTTCCAAAAATATTATTAGAAATACATAGTATATTTCCAGTTTAATTAAATTAATTATATAACATATCACTTGATTACGGATCTATAAGTAATTTTTTTGTCTCTTAAAAGTTAATCCATTAAGATTATTCTGTTAGTATTCCAAAAAAAATCATTCTTTTTAATTTAAATCTAATTAGAAGTAATCTGTTAAGTTTTTAGTTTCATTATTTTAAAAACTTTATTTTGGATGCTATTTTTGATTTCAGTTTGTTGGAAAATGTGCAATAATTTAAAGTGTTTTGATTCTTTTTTTAAAAATATTGGTTTTATAATTCGAGCCAAAATATTTGTAAGAAAATATATTGTTATTTATTTAAATTATATTTTCATATTTTTTTTATTTCAATGAAATGTTGTTACCTTATAGGATTTAATATGTTCTAAAGGTGTTTTTGTCTTCACATTAAACTGTATTTCAGTTGAAATGAATAAATAAAAAAAAATGCTGCATCTACGGTTAATTTCATTCATATTATTTAAATATATAGGCTCATCCAAATGTGACGCCTAGATTTGTGTTTTATTAAAAAAAAACTTGTGTATAGTTTCTATTGTTTCCTTTTAATAAAACAATTACATTTGGATGACCCTATATATATAATATTTAATGCCATTTAATGAATATTACTTTAAAAGATATGTACGTATTAATCAATGATCTCTAAGATAGTTATTCAACCATAATATAGTATATCACTGTAATTAATTTACTTTGATTGACAAAGGAGTTATTACTATTCCAATACAAGATTTTATTAGTTTTTAATAATGATTTGTTATTCAATTTGTTTATTGCTTGTATAAATTTCGATGAAAATGTCATCTTGTTCGAAACCTAGACGTTTAAAATATTGACGTAATTTTATACATTTAAAAAGTGTCGGCAAAACTACTGAAACTCAAACAAGTAATAGAATAAATAGTAAATTATTTAAGAGATTTTTTTTAATATTTTTTGTGATAAGTTGTATTGTAACAAATATGATTAAATTTTAACTTTGGATTTAAATTTGATGTAAAACTTCCAATAATCAGTTAATTTAAAATTTTCTAACAAAATTATTTTTCTTAGTTTTGTGTATGCATATTTTAGCATTTATGTATATGCATACTGAAAATATTAAAAAAATTATTGATATTTACAAATATTTATTTCTAAGAAAATCTTTAAAGAAGTTTTTATTCAACAATATATCTTCAAAAACTAATGTCACATATGTAATTGTGAATGTGCACACTGATAATATAAAAATTAATGAAACGTATTAGGATTTATTTCAATAAATATGTAGAATTGATTTTAAAAAAAATGTTTGGAAAAGCGTTAATAGTAAAATAGTTCAAGATTTTTATTTCCTATTTTTCATACGTGTTCAATTTTTATATAAAGTACATTTTTCAATCACTGTTTTTCTACTCTTCTACGTCTGATTTCTGAGTTTGTACCATTATTATGTATCTTAACACATTACGGTCCGCAGTATTTCGCGCTAAACTTCATCTAGAGTCCGGCGAATTTCGCAAAAAAATGCACAAAAATAACTTCTTCATAAAATCGATGGAATTAAACCAATGAACATTTTGAAATGAAATTTCATATCTGTCTAATGAAGGGTTCGATGCATAGAGATATATATAAATATAATAGTGGTTTTCAATCTGTAGTGAGCATATCAGCGTGATAAAGTACAAAAAAGAAATGTTTTATAATAAACATAGTTTATTATAAAAAAAACACTTTTTAGCGTAAAAAAACATCTAGAAGGGATAAAAATATGATAAATTACGTAAAGCATATATTCTATATACAGAAGTAGTTAGAAAAAAAAATAAGAAAACCAATTTCGATTTTATTTCAAAAAAAAATAAACTTTGCTAGGGATAGAGATTACTTTATTTAAAATATCTAAAATATTTTTCATAATTTTTATAATTTATCAATATTTTAAATATATATACCACCATCTTTTGATGGAATTAGAAAAAAATATAGCTTTTATATACATTTTTTTGGCGTCAAAAGTTCATATAACGAAACACGCGTTAACGCGTGAACGGACTTATAGTAGTCCAACACGAAACACTCTTTTAGTTGTGACCGGGTGGTAATGTGTTAATAAATATTTACCAAGATGTCAATAAATGGCATCAGTGCCGAAATCTGTTATAGAAAGTTTTTAATAAGAAAAGTGATTGAAATAATTTTTATAAAATAGTTAAATATTAAAATACAATAGATGGAAATTATATATAAAAACTATTTGTATTAGTTTAAAAATAATCATTACACTAATAAAAGTATAAATTAATTTAATTATATACGTGTATTTTTTTTTTTTAGGAAAAATCTGGTGGCAGTTATACATCTAGTAAAAATACGTCGAGACCTGATCACAGTCCAGTTTTCGGTAAGTAAAAGAATATTTTTTTCGTACAAATAAACGCCACAGTTCTAAAACAAATAAGTACAATAATATTTTTATTATTGTTTTAATTATTTGTTAAAGCTATATTAAAATATTCCTTATTCTTTTTAATAAATAGTATTTGATATTAATTTGTATATATATTGTATACACAGACAATAAATGTGCATACATCTTATGTAAGTACTTATTTTGAAACGTAATAGAAAACAAGTTAATTTAAAATAGTGGTCATCGAACAGTTACATTTCGTAAACTTTTTAATTTTGTGTACGGTTAATGCGTAACCGTTCCTAGAATTGTATAATTCGTGGAAAACATTTGAAGAATGGTGACCGTAACATAAAGAGTAAAAAAAGAAAAATAAATATTATTTATGTTTTGGAGGCTGGATAATTCGTGTTTGTTCACTATAAGAAGGTGGCAAACCAGCGTGTGAAATATTTGACTGGCCCATTGTACTTGTTACTTGGATTGATGTATGGTGTAACCCTCATCTGTAGTTTGGTGTCTGTACTTCAGTCCATGGGTTATACGTTCCAGCGAGACTTCAACAACTGACCGTTGATTGCGGTGTATATTTTTTTTTTAATATGGCTATGTTGGAAACAGAATTCAATTTATGTTAATGACTTTAAGTAATGTTTAAAAATCATGAAATACATGACTGTGTGCTTATCTTAAAAATGTTTATGATTAAATTATTTTTTTAAAAAATGTCATATAGTTGTATTATATAAATTTATACGTTTTGTATTTAGATTTATTTAAATTATTTCACTACATGAAATTACATAAATTTCTATATTATGAATAATATTTTTTTATTTATATTAATTTGAAAAAAGAAAAGTTGTACAAATATCGTTTTACTAGAATTTTCAATACCGGACATAGATGTATTTAATATTTTTGTGTTTTTTATAAATGTTCTATTTTAACCTGTATTTTATGATATATATAGTGTGTGATATTATTTTTTTGTTAAATATTTATACATACATGCATGCAGAAGAATTCCTTTTTATTTAGTTTCTGTATTTAGTCCCTATTTATGTCATTTCAATTTGACAATATTTTTTCCTGCAATATGTTCTAAGTAAAATAATGAGATTTATAACAACTTATTTAAAAATTAATAAAAATATTTATAAATAATACTTATTTCAGTTACTAGTTATTTTTTTTTAAAAAAAAACTACATTTCGTTAAATACTTTTTAATATTAAAATATATTTTATCAAATTCGAGTTTGAAATACCACCGTTGTAGAAACACTGTCTTCGCCTCGTTTTGTTAGTACTCGAGTTAGCAGGTAAAGACTGATGAAGTCCAGGTATATTTGGTTGTTCATAAGTTCGTTTTTATTAGACAGGTGTATCTAGCTATACGTAAGTCATTTCTGTTTATAATGCTGGGCCACGCTGTATAAAGTTCTTGTTTAGATACATTTTAAATGACAAATGCAGCCAGTGAAATCAAATGATGGTTTCATATATAAACTAATCATACAGCCGGTTTCAAAATCTACTAAGTAGGAGTTTTTATTCGGTTTGACTTTCTTTACATTGGAGATTAAAATGTTGCATTTATTAATTTTCTATTATGTTATTGAAATACTTGATGAACTTTATAGAAAGAATATGTTTATAATAGTAAAATGTGTATGTGTCGATAACTAGTGAAAACTAACTTCTATTATTGTCCTTCGATCATGTTATACGTACCTTATTGATCAGTTGTGCAGCTATAAATGTTTTTATGTACACAGATTTGTTATGTATATTTGCAATATCAATTCCATATATGTCAATTGCAACGCTGGTTATACATTGGCATGTTTCATATTGTGCATTTTTTTGTAATTAAACATGAACTGAATTATAATAATGAACATACAGCATCGATTTGTACATTTTGATATGGGGCGTGAAAGCGAATGAAAAATAAATGCAATTTACTTATAATTTATACGCTTTTAGTTGACACCTTTGGTATTTGGTAAAATAATCAATACTAATAACCGAAATATTTATAATTTTCTGTATTTTTTGAAATACACATTTTTTCTATCGTTTATAAACATTTTCTGTTTTATATTTTACATATTTTTTAAAAATATCAATTATTACATGTATCTTTTTGAAATCTTCACACTATAATCGTATTAAATAGTTATTCATGTGTGCTTTAATAAAATATGAATAATAAAAACAAAACTACAATTTGTCCGAATCAAGAAAAATACCCAATCGGAGATATTTTTTTAGTTATTTCCTTTAATCTTACGTATTTGACTGAATGGATAACTAAATGTTACGTTTTAGTGTTGTTAAAAAGGCAAATAGGTAATTATAAATTTAAGTGTAGTTGTAGAAAGATAATTATATAGGCTGTAGTTGAGTAGTTAGCATGTCGGTTCAGTCACGAATGGATTACGAGTTTAAATTCTCTTATTTATTTGTGTGGGTTTTGTAATGTAAAAAAATGTTTGTGTCGTTTGTCAATTTTAAGAAAAATCTATATGATTTGTTATTAAATTAAAAACTTTTTTTTGTCATGTAAAATAGATTATCTGAAAAATTAACGTTTGTAATTAATTATCTTTTATAGAATGAAATTATGAAAACCGTACTGTTTTACATAAATTATTATATACAGTATTAAATTATTATTTTAAATATTATGAAAATAATAAGTATGAAAAATGTTTTACACCGATTTTTAGAACGTTCAACTTATAGGATTTTTTTTAAAAAAATACATTCTTAAAAAGTATTATTAAATTATTTTTAACACAGGTTATTATAATATAAAATATTTATTTATTCATATTTATAAATAAGCATATATATATATATATATATATATATATATATATATATACATATACATATACATACATGTTTATATATGTGTGTGTATGTGTGTGCGGAGAGCAACTAATTTAAGTGTTTCAGAAATAATTTTACGAGCAAATATTAACAAATCAACTAATTTATATGTGATGAATATACTCGTTGAAGTGCTTGATTAAATGAATTAGTAATGAAAGTTAAATATATTATTCTGTTCTTCGAAAAGTCAATGAAATTAGTTCAGTTAATATCATTCGTTTATATGTAGTTGTAATGTTTATAATAAAAATATTTTTTGTTTGTTGTGTGCTTATTACTGAACACTTTAATATCTTTGATTATTTATTAGCTTCTTACTCGTTTGTATGATATTTTTTATAACTTATTTTATGACAAATATTTAAAGTGTTAATAGTAGTGTATTTAAAAAAAGTTATTATATCATTTTAAATAAATATAATGAATAGTTGTTTATAAATTGTAATAATAGTAAATGTTTTTATATTAAGAATTTTTTTTATACATTTATAATTTTTGTACATAGAAGTGTTTGGAACATTTTAAAAAATATTTTGTAAATTTACAGCATTTAATTTTAAAATATACGGTCTATTTAATATTTATAAATATAATATATTTATTTTTTTCTTCATTCATATTCATCTTTGAAAATATTTTTTTTCTTTGCATCTCTGTGAATTGGGTATTTTCAATAATGCTTTATTTTTTAAATGTTATAGGTGTTTTTACAGATTATGTTCATTTAATAGCATTAAATAAATAAAATCGATCAACTTTGTTCTTTTTTATGTTTTCTAAGACTTACTACATGTGAAGAAATTAGTATTAGAAGAAAAATTAAAGAAATGTACAATCTTTAACAGTTTTGAATTGAATTTAGTATTTTTAGAACTTGCATATATTTATTCATTTTTACTTATTTTTAAGGGTAAGATCATAGATATTTTTACATTTAAAATCAAATTAGTTTGCATAGAAATCTGTTTTAAATTGAAACATATTTATAGAAAAATTTAGATGTTGCAATCTTACATATTGTTATTATAAAATACATAATTAAAAAAAGTGGGAGTGATGTGTTAAAATGGTATTATTTAGTGTATAATTGGCTCAAAAAATAATTGATAAAAAATTCATTTTTTATATATGCGTAATATTTCAAAATTATATTAGTTAATTAATTGTGTTTACGTTCTAAGAGGGACGATACGTATGTTCAATTGGTTAGAGTTATTGTTTGAGCGTATTTACGTAGATGCTTAGTAATTACTGAGAGCGGAATGTGGATTTATAAACATGTTTTAATTTGTTTCTTTGAAAAACTGGACGTTTACAGGAAAGGATATAATATAAGGACTGGTAAAATAAATTCTCAATGGCCACAAATCTTACTCGAGAGTATGTGTCTATTAACAGGAATCTGATATACAACACACTATTATAAAACAAGATTGTTACGCAAGAGGAAATAATAAATGGTTGTAAATGTGACTACGCTGTGTGACTGACTAAACAGAATATTAAAAAAAGGTCCGTTAAATGGAATGATCACATGGTATCACCATGTTATCTACGTTGTATATTTTACACCATTCTTCTTTTCCTCGAGCATCTTCTATTACTACATAGAATCTCGACAATAACCTATTTCATAAAAGATCCAATCAGTTACCCAACCGATATATAGGCAGAACAACAAACAACGAGAACTAAATTGCCGAGAATGAAAGCGCGTACCATTTTCGAATCGTGCTGAAAAACTATGTGCCTCTTCATCACAATGACCGATTTTACATTTAGTGGCGTGTGGTGGGCCATGTATCAAAATTCGAAAAGGCTATAATTATGCTATCGAGGTGCGATTCGTTCATATATTATCTGAGAACCAAGGTGTCTTGATCTACCATAAAATCGGTTCGGTTCAACAGCCTGCGCTTACATTATATATATTTGTATTATAATATTGATGTTTTATTTAATGTAAATAATGTAGTTTTTGACCTTAAACTTTAATGTGTCTTAGTTATTTATTTAACATGATCACGTATTTAATACTCGTAGAAGATATTTATGTGTCATTACGTACATGTCGATGAAATATTTCGAAGTTTGACTTGTAACGGTAGTGGCCGTTCTTATTGTATAATATTTTTCAATAACAATATGGTGATTATATAAGCTCGATCGTTTTGTTTCTTCTTACAACAGATTCAGTTCTTTTTTTCTTAAAAAAAAAACCTACATTGAATTCACAAATTATATTTATTTTTAGGAACTCGTTTTTGACATTTACAAATATTTATAAATGATTATTGAAAACTACATACATTTCTATCGATTAATTTGTTAAAACAGGCCTTTTACTGTTACGTTTTCGTCTTAAGAGATTTTAATCACAATTATAACATTAATTTATAATCGTAAATATATTTACTTTATATTATTTAGGTGTATCATTAAATTCTGCTGATCATTCGTTGACTTTTAAAGTGTACTGTTATCTTTAAATACTTTTTAAATTTTCATTATTATTTTTACTTGATTACATTTTTTATTATTGTATAATATTTCCTAACTGTCATATTTATTCTATATTTTTCTATCCAATGTTCATATATCCATTTTTTTGAAAATTTGTACCGGATATGACTTATTTAAGTATTCAGCATTTTCGTAAGAAAATATTGATCAAATAAGTATTTGATAAAGTAGATTGGAATTTATAGTTAATCAGATCTGATAAGGCGTCAAAAAAATTAACAAATATTTAATATATACATTGTAAATGTTAAAAATGTAAATAAGTCAGTACAGTGAATATTTTTTTCGTACATCATTGAACGTAGATTCTAGATAGAACCTAGGATAAAGCAAATTTTTTTATTATTTTTTTAAGAAATTGATATAAAAAACAATCTTTCGAATTGAAATATACCTTTTAATAAAGTATAGTTATTTGTTTTAATAAAAACACCTATACTGATTTATTTTTAAAAATGTAGTGTTAATTTTTTACTATAATTTAATATTTAATTATGATAATTTGATAAGTATTGTTGATTATTTTGTGACGTTGTTTATATACTTCTATTTTCTTTTATTAATTTATTTTCTGTTGATAATTATAGATATAAAGTTATTAAATACTGTATATTTAATATTTTCATGAAATAAAATATTTTTAATATATCCACATTTTAAGTATTATTTTGTATGAATTTGTCTTTATTATACATATTTCATACAATAGATTTTGGTATAATTTAATGAATCTATTATGTATAAAGTGACAGTACCATTGAACAAAATTTTTTTCAGTCGGCAACTTTTGACTTTTAAGATTTTTTTTTAAATTGAATTTTTATTCGACTGAAAAGTGCTTCCCGAATTAAATTCATTTTACTTTAAAGCAAATGCCTAGTGAATAAATTAATATAAATTAAGCATACAATAACAATGCCATTTATTTCTACTAGGAACAGTAACCTTCGATTGTACATATTTGCTTTTCTCAAATAAGTACATATTATTATAATTCAAATATATATATATAATTATTTTGATTAATCACATCTTCGAGATACTGTACATGTGAAGTTGTAGATACATCGAGTAAGTAAAATAATTTTATTGTTATATAACGGCCGCATTCTTTATGCAAATTCCACGGGATTCGAACCGATCAGTCTTGATATGGTAAGGCAGTATGATGTCTGACTCTTCCAAGGTCATGTATACGTGTTTCGAATATTTGCCACATGTCCACAGGTCTTCACGTTTGTTTAAACACAGCACATTTATTCTAATAATACAGTCGAAGTACGTAAACGGACTCTGGCTTTGACACATTTTTCCTTTATTGTTTTTGTGATCATAAGTAATTCATTAATATTTTATTTACTATATCACTTTTTTAATTTTTTTTAAATTATATATATATATATATATATATATATATCTATATATTGAAAGAAAACTAAAAAAAATAATTTATTTTTCTATTATCTTGTGTTATTATTTTTTTATATTTATTCAGACATTAAATATAACTGTTAAATTAGATATTTTATATCAGGTATTATTATTATTTAAAATTCGTGCAGTTTTTTATGTATAGATGTATGAATGTATATATATATATATATATATATATATATATATATATATATATATATATATATCACATAAAATACTACAATGTAATTGTTGTTTTGGAACTGTGGCTGATTCACTTTACACAAATGAATTTTAACCCCAACACTTTCAGAAAGGCTCTGACGATGATGGCGTCGCCATCGAAATGCATTAGCCGATATAATTATAAATTATGTAATTATAAATAATAAGTGAACAATAAGTGATTATTGAAGACTTTAAATTATTGTGGTGTTGGGGTTAAAATTCATTTGTGTATACTAAAATTTGTTGTACTTTTTTTAACGATTGTCGATTAAACGTTGCAATTTTAAAGCTTTTACATTTGTCATTGTATCCGTATGAAAATATCATAATACATATTTTATATTGGTAAAATTTTATATGAGCATATTTCTACATTGGATACCTTACAAATTTATTTTAACATTATTCTTTTTGAACTAAGCATATTTTGAATACCTTTTCTTAAATAATTTTAAAGTAGATATTGAAATTGAATTGTTTTTATAATTTTAATAAAATTGGTAATACTTAATGAAAATAGCAAAATATTTTTTAAATTATCATCTCTGATTGTATTTTAATGCTAATACAATATATATAGGATAATGATATATAGTTTTTTTTTAAGTTAGAACTTTCGATAGGGATTCAATTTAAAGTTCTATCATACTTAAAAACACACACACACACCCTCCTTATTATATATATGTAATTACTAGTGAATTTGGAAGTAAACTATATTAAAATTAATGTAAAATTTATTAAATTTTCATTAGCGCCCGTGACCTTTATTTATTTTTTTAAAATTTCGTAGTTTAATTTTAAAAAATCACAATTTATTCCAGTATTCTATTTATGAATGGTATTGGTTGCGATTATAAATTTTTAAATCGAGGAAGCGTATTTAAAATACCCTCGGAGCAAGTATTTTTTTTTTTTTTTTTTTTTTGAAATTGAAAAATTAATGCGTATTATATCGGCGCGGATATTTAAAATAAAATATTCAAATTTTTATTTATAATGTTTGGAATTTTGCTTTATTGTATTTATGATTTCAATTTTGATTGAAATATAAACAATTATTGCAATATATTTAGTCTGTTAATTTGAAAACCTTTGATTAATATTTTAATTTGTATAGTTTTTGCTTGTACCGATTAAATCAGTGTCATTTAGTAGTAATTCTGGTTTTATATTTTGACTAATTAATAATTTTTAACAAGTCTACTTAATATAGGACTTAGTAATTTTGAAAGACAAATGTTCATTGAAAACAATTTATTCATACACCGAAAATTAAAAATCACATTGATCAAATTTTAACTAGTATACATATATATACATACATATATAGGTATTAGGTATATTTTTTAGATTAAACCACTGGCCAATAGTTTTTTGACCAACTATGTTTCCTTAACGTCACGTTGATGTTTCTAACAACTGCAGAGCTATGTTATAAAATCTTTTTTAATTTGTTTATTTTATTTTGAGTTTTTTTTTTTTTAATGAAGTGAGTTCGTATTATTGAAGTAATTTGATTTATTGTAATTAATGATTATATTTGCTACAATCAAAATAATTTATTATTCAAATTTAGTAAAAAAGTATTTAGTATTTAAGTATCACATACGCACATCATCTCTCTTTTTCTCACTAGATAAAGAATATATATATATATATATGTACATATACACATATGTTATGGAAAATATACAAATATTTCTCTCTAGTAATAACATTTTTAATTTATTTTAATTCAAAATAACGTTATAATTAAAAAATACTAATTGAATATTTGGGATTTAAAATGAATGTTATTAAATTACTTTTTAATTAAATAATAATTGTACCAATAAATTATTTCCTTATGATAATTTTATATTTTATTAAAAAATATTTTTATATTTTAGAAAAATTTTCTAATAGAATTTTCTAATATAAAATATTATTTAATTAATTGATTGAAATTTGTATTATTAAAATCTGTACTGAATATTATTAAATGTATTTTGATAGAAAAAAATATTTCTATATCCTTGTATTTTTTTCTTTTTAATTACCTTAAATGTCATAAAAATAAATTTAAATTACGTTAATTAAAAGGTGAAATGATTTTCATTGAATGTTGAATGTATATTCAAGTGTTAAGATCTCCGCTTGATTTATGTATGTCTTATATCATTAGCAAAGTAGAATATTATTCTATTGAACTCTGATGTGATGATGATGTCAGTGGTACGGAATCAACTCGATCGTGGTGATATTTTAATCTTATTAAGGTGTTTGTGTGAAGAACGTTCATCTAAAAACAATAAAATCACTGGGAGGTCATGTCCGAGAGTCGCGTCGCATCTAAACCAACATGACATGTACAAAAAAGTGATAAATTGAAAAATTTGACATGTTATAGTAAGCACTCGCACAGAATATAAGCGGCCACAAAAACCCACTCTTTGGCCACTTAATAAGGCGCGTCTAATTGCAGACTGGAACACAGTCGACCATACTAATCATTTTACGTGCCGCTAGCTGTTCAACGCGACGTCAACTCACGCGTACGTTTGGTTATCAACATATTTTAGTGTAAATTGAATGTATGAAAAAATCTTTGAGTATTATAATAGTTTATAGTGTTCGTCAAATAGATGTAATTGTGGATCGTAAATTTCACTGTTTTTATTTGTGGGATGTGAAACGTATTTAAATTGTTAACGTTACTATTTCAATGAATGAGTTCTGCTCATTTGAATAACGTGAATATAATTTTCTATTATTTTTGAAATTTACATATTAACGTTTTAGTTTATATTGCGTTTTAGATATTTTTATTGTTTTATTGAAATTTTCGTCGCAGACAATTGGAATGATTAGAAGCAATGTGATAATCGATTTTCTTAGTCATTAATATTTTTAATTATATTTTTATAAGCCGATTTTATTATAGAAATAATTACATTATTAATAAATGAAATATTGTTCTTTCAGTAACTATAATTAAATTGTATGACATAATTCTTTCTACATAATTTAATCGTTATTAAAATAGTCGTGAAAATATGTACATATTTAGTTAATATAATATTATTTTAATTAGGTTAATTAGCATGAAGAGTTATTTGATCGACATGTCATGAGTTCGTGAACAACCTTGCATATTTTACCTTTCATTTAAAAAAGTACTTACTACGAATGCTTCGACTAATGGAGTTAATTTGAAAAGAAGAACCAGTGGCTCTTTTTCAATTGCAACGTGTCGTTGAAAAATATATGCACTATTTATAAAAGACGCGTGTATGTGTAATTGTTGATATTTTCTGTCAAATATTTTAATTTCGAATTATGGTAATTTTTTCAAGCGAGAAATATTCCAGACGCTTCTGACATATGTAAATAACGGACGTCGATATTTAGTTAAGTAAATTTTACAAGTACACACATGATATGCTGAAGAAAAAAAACTTAATTAAATACTAATATTTAACATTTGCTGCTGTAACGATCTATTGAAGATAAGCTATTCATATTTAAATTGTATATATTAATATTATTTCTTAAGCCGTTGTATTTAACAAGTTTCGTGAGAAGTTCTTTGGCCGTCAATCAACTAATAATTATCCATCTGTATGTTTATATTCATTAAAGATAATGTATATTTTATTTATATATGTGAAACAAAGTATTAGTTGGACAATTTATATATTCTTACATGTGTGTGTGTGTATAAATTAATTGTTTTTTGTAACCATTTTACATTTTTATTAATTTTTTGGAATTCACCAAATATCTACGCTGTTCCACTGCTGTTTCACTGATTGATTTCAATTTTAACATCGGTGCATTGAAGGCGTGTTGAAATATTTTTACATCGTTAGTTTATGCCTGCGGCGAGATTCGAATCTATCGTAGTGTATTTATGGAAACACGTGGCCGGTGTTTATCATTGTACTATGTATATAAGGAACTCTATGATTACATTAGTGTTATGTACGTATTTGTGTGTATTTATATATAGGTGCCTATGTTGTGTATATATGTGTGATGTATATATTTATATTTTTTTAAATAGCTTTTTTTACAAATTGACGTGACTAAAAACTTGTTCGAAAATGAATTCGTAAACATGGTTCAAAGGATTTTTTTTCATAATTAGGTAATCTGTGTAAAATTATGATTGAAAATGGGCATTTTTTATGATAATAATATGTTTATATTATTACTTTTATTAAAAAAAATAATCATTTTGAATAGAAATTTTTTAATCAAATGGTAAATCAGTTATTTTTAAAAAATATCATTTTTAGATTTTAAAATGAAATTACGAAAATTAATGCCCTCTTAATTATTTTTTAATTGAAAAATATTATTTAATTATCTATAAAAATGCACAAACGATTAAGTTTGTATTTACATTATTTCACAATAATGTGTTTTATTTTCCTATTAGAAAATTATCAGCTTATTCAATTCTAAGCTCGAATCTGTATTTTTTTTAAAAATAAAAAATGATCAGATTCTGATAAATACATAATTTAACAACAGGACGTAATGTTTTTCACATTATTTGTGTATGTTTACAGCTACAATACTGTTCCGTGACATGGACATTTGTGTATTTTCGAATAAAAATTTCCGATCATGTATATATTTTATTTGGAATTTTAAGTAAATGGTGTAGGTCGCTTCGGTTAGAATTATAAATCACAATTGTTTAGCGTCACACCGTTCTCACAATAAATATTAATTAATAATCACTGGGCTGTCATTATAATTCAAAATGATTACACTAATTGTATTGTGATCATGATATGCGTAGGTACGAGTGGCAAAACTGTCATTCGCAGTACGCCCATACATTTATTCTGATGTGGTTACGTGAATGAATGTCTCAAAAGCAAAATAAATAATGAGCAAGTATTATGCTATTTGCAATAAATCGAACAGCAATCGGTTCAGTATTGATTTTTAATTTTTTTCAGTTTGTTATTTTTTATTCAGTAACTTTTCCGTGTGTATATATATATATATATATATTTATATATGTACGTGTTTATGTGTAGAAATAAGTTTAAAGATTGGTAGGTGTAAGTAAAAATAGTTCTTATAAAAACATACTTTTCTTCTAGATCTTAATTGAATAACCATGGTTTCGTCGTTAAGGGCATTGACTTTGTATGGTTATTGAGCCACATGTGGCACCTATATAAATAGATAATGCATGTCGTTTGTCAATACGAACGTTTACTTTTGTATTGGTAATTTATTTCAATTGTCTAATCAAGATGTAAAGCTAATTAAAATATTTTTTAATGATAGTATTTGTTGTATACTGGTTATAATTCTACCTTAGATGTTTAATAGCAACAACTTTTCTACTTTTTATTTCTCGCTGTCATCTTATCGATTCTTAAAATTTAAATATTTCGTTACACTATTTATGATTAAACAACTTTTTTTCTTTAGCTCGTTTTTGCAGTTAACACTTTACACTTTATCAATCATCATAGATTTGTAATTATTTTTGCCTGAGAGCCGTTAAATTATTTTCTTATTTGTGCATAGATAACATACATACATACATACATATATATATATATATATATATAATCTTTAAAACTAATTTTTTCCATGTATGCATATTAACAACTGTTTATTATTTGTACAGTCGGTACCACTATCTTCAAACCGAAGAAAAAACCTTAAGTAATCACTAGTTTTTTTTATATAATTCTTAGAATACAAGTTGAGTGTGAATGAATAATCATTTGAAAGTGCGATGAAACTTTCATTAATTTATTTTATTTACCTTAAAGAAGTTTAAAATGTTTGAACTGAAATTACAATATTTAAATTGTACTAAAGATCAAATGAATTAAAATCGTTATGTTCTTAATTGAGCGTAAATAAAATACTGAAATCTATTGTGTGTAAATTAACTTTATAGTTTTTTTTTATCTAAAAGTTGAATAAAAAAATATCATAGAATGTTCTAATTTCATTGCTTTAATATCGACAAATAAAATAACTTTGAAAACGTTTATTACTTTAAATTCTCGTTACAAATGAACAATTTTATTTTAGTTTTATGATGTTAAATAAAATAATAATGTATTAAATAAGTTTTATTTTTTGTAAAAAGACTGCGTATTATCTAAGATTAACATTTTTTTTTCTAAATAATTTATTTTGTACATTTTATTGCTTTTACATATACATCTATGTTTGATAGAAGACAATAAATAAAATAAATTTAATATAGATTGAACTTATATCGCATAATTTTAGTGTATAGAATGGTTTGTTATTATAAATCCAAATATTTATAATGAATTTAAATTAATTTTATATTATAAAGTTATAATTTTTGAAAAAAAAGCAGATTTTTGTTATTGTCTGTTGATACAATAAATAATAATCTTTTAGTAATTTGTCTCAGGATATCAGTGTAATTTTATTAATAATTAAGCATATCATTTAAATGCGATTGCTACTAAAAAAATATGCTATTGATTCGATGACAATTTTTAAAATAACATCTCGATTGCGAAATGTTTTGTGCTTGATTTTTAAAATGATGCATCATTTTTGTGCTATACTAGTTAAATATTAGTTGAACGAAATATTGCATCTTAGTTTACAAAGTCGTTCGTAACGTATTCTGCTATTTATATCTCATTTGTAGTGAAATTATGATGTCATCTATCGCCAAAGGGCTACAGAACACCTCTTAACGTGGCACTTTGTCTCATTTCAAAATGGTGTGTTCGGTTTTTTTTTTGTATGAATTAATTGTTATGTGTGTGTATTTATATACATATATATATATATACATATATATATATATATATATATATATATATATAAATTAGAAATAAATACAAAATTCGTAACTATGGCTGAATTTACTAACACAAATAAATGATTACATAAATAATCATCAAAATTTCCAAACTATCTGAGACGCACTAAACTTATCTGTTACTTGACTATTTGTAATATGTACTAAAAATATTTTGCGTGTCGTTTTAAACTCTTTGCTTTTTGAAGCATTAGTCTTAATTTATGAGGGCGGTCAAAAATATATTCAAATTCGTTTTGTACTTTCTGCAACGTAAATGTTTTCCCGTTCATTTTGATATTACAGATGATTTCATAAATTGAAAGTAATGACTTTAAAAATGTTTTAATTTTGTGCTTTCAAATAAATGTTAATAAATTAATAAACTTTTTCATAGAATTATTTATTTCTCTGTTATATCTTCCTATAGATAAATATTTAATTTACATTAATACTTTTAAATTTTCTAGAAATGTGTAATCAATATTATTATTGTTTACATTATTTGCTAATATACATTTCAATGACCACACTATAATCAGAGTGATTAATGTAAAATGTCATTTTGTGGTCAGATTGTTTTTACTTAAAAAAATTGTGGATTTTTCTACCAAAAAAAATGATGGCTATAAAAATTACTCTTAATTAATATTAGACTATTTATTAAAATGGTATATATAAAATGATTGTGTGTGTATGTATAAAAAATACATGGAATAAAAACAAGGCATTAAAAAAATTCTTTTTCGTTGTAGGTAAAGTGGAACCGACGCCGCATACGTCATCATTCAACATGGGGTATTTGGTGTCGCCATACGGTTATGCGAATGGAGCTGCTGGACCTATACCTGTTTCAATGGTAAGTAAAGATTTAAATTTATGAGTTGTTAATCAGTTTTAATATTTGATTTGTCACCAATATATCAACAAAAGCGATGAAATATGCCAACAGTGTGTTAAATTATTTGGTTCTCTAAATTTATCATTTCGTTATTTGTACGTTTTTATTCACATTATTATAAATATAATAATTAATTTTCTTATAAGGAACTAAATAAAAAGAAAAACGAATATTTTTTGTAACTATTACTTGTGTCAAAATATATTATTTATAAACCAACAAATTGAAACTTTATAACAAATGTAAATTAAAAGCTTTCTATATGAAAATTTCAATAATGAATTTCTTATATTTCAAAGAAAACTAATTCACAATGCATCTTTTTAAAACTTATAACGAAATATTATAGTCAACTTTTTTCGAAAATAAAGTTTAATTTGTGATGTTTTTCTCTGTTAAAGAGACTTGCACTACCTGGGTTCGATTGAATTATTTTATGATACTTATTTTGTAATCTGTTTTTTACTACGTTTCTATTTTCGGAAATTTTCTTTCACCTGTAAAATTCTGAAAAAAAATGATCAGTGCTATTAAGCTTTAAGCTTTTTTTTGTAAACGTTAAGTTTTTCATATTTTTCTCAATATGATACATTTTCAATTTTTCATCTTTATATATATATATATATATATATATATATATATATATATATATATATAATAAAAATGACATATTTATAATATATACTTGTTCTAATAATTTTTTCACAAATATCAGTAAATGCGCATTACAAGAAATTTAAATGATTCTAAATAAATACCTTCTGATCATAGCAATGAATAAATCAGTCGACAATAAATATGATTTACGCAGTTAAGTCAGTATCGGATCGTAAACACACTGAATTCACGCTAATGGGCTGAAAGTCGGAAAGAAGATGATTTATAGTGAGCTTTCATTGTTATGTCTGGTATATTAAACGGTGTTTATTTTATAGGTTTATAACTACTACTACAGTATATTAAAAACGCACCTTAAAATGTTGCGCGTAAGGAAATCTATATAAAAAAGAAATTATTAAAGCTATTGAGCTAATTATATTGGGCAATAATCATAAGCTTTTGATCGGCTTGATGCATTTCGATCCAAACTTGGGGCCACCAACACTATATTTACAAAGAAATTGAATGTGATTTAATTTGTTTTATCTGGTCGGCACGTTATGCTTTCTTCGAATATGGAAAATAATTTTAAAATATTGAAAACAGTTTTATTATGTGGCCAGTTGACTATTTTGCACTTTGAACTTTTGTTGAATATTTTATTAAATATTTTTATTAGTGATTTAGTTTTTCTCTTTGTTGATTGTAAAATAATGTGTATTTTAATTGATAAAAAGAGGGTTTTTCATTATAATTTCATTTTTTTTAATTAAATTACT
Source organism: Neoneuromus ignobilis (assembly GCA_029203775.1). Taxonomy (NCBI): domain Eukaryota; kingdom Metazoa; phylum Arthropoda; class Insecta; order Megaloptera; family Corydalidae; genus Neoneuromus; species Neoneuromus ignobilis. The sequence continues at coordinate 40,176,496 of CP092088.1, forward strand.
TTGTTTGATATCTTTGTATATAGCGTATATGCTAATAATTGAATAGAAAATATTGACAGTTTTTGAAAGTGCATTGATTATTTTTTTTAATTCTATAATTTTTCCATTATATTTATAAAGTGAATTAAAATGGGTTTGATGTATGTGCATTTTTGAATGTATGTGTGTGTTGTATATATATATATATATATATATATATATATATATATATATATATATATATATATATATATATATATATAGAGAGAGAGAGAGAGAGAGAGAGAGATGCGTAATGTGGTAAAAACATAATACAATTTTCCAAATTATTTTCGTATCAATAAAACTACATTGTTAGATTTTTTATTTGGGAGATGTACTTTTCGATAAAAGTTCACTTCAAACAGTCCTGATATAATCGTCATAAGCGTTATTAAAATGAGGACATTATAGAGGAATAAATGCGATTTTTCAACAATGAGAAGTTTTTACTATATATTGTATAATAATATATTACCTCTATTGGAATTCCACTTGTGGTTAAAGTATAACTTAAATAATATGTATTATTGTACAGGATCATCCAAATGTGACGTTTAGATTTGTGTTTTATTAAAAAGAAACTATACACATGTTTCTTTTTAATAAATCACAAATCTAGGCGTCACATTTAGATGGTCCTATACAATAACATAATATTATCGTAAAAGATAAATAATAATTAATGAAAATAATATAGTTTTCAAAAGTTTGTATTGAAAATAGGTGCTGTTTTTGTTTAATGAAAAATATAAAAACTTAACCTCACTTCTTATATATGATTAGTATCGTATAAAGTGATTTTCAAAATTTACCTAACTTATATATATATATACTTGTATATAAAATGTTTGTGTGTATGAAATGGGTGTGTGCATTGTATATTGTTGATGTACGATGATTATAAATTTATAGCAACTGGAATTAACTTCTGAGCGTGTTGTTATCCGAGTGTTGGATGGATTGTTAAAATAAACTGTAGTAAAAGTGACGAAGTCTCGGTCAATGTTTTGGTCACGCAAAGCCGCGCACAGTCGACAGTGTTGATGTCTGTAAGATTTTTCATTTAGTTCAGAATCGTTAAAGAAATGATAAATACTATGTTTATGTGTATGCGCATATATATATATATATATATATATATATATATATATATATATATATATATATATATATATATATATATACACATAAAACAGATGTGATTTCTGTTTTACACTTAGGAAGGTTTATTTTGAGTTTCTGTTTTCTAGTAGAAAATAAAGACGTATGTCAATACATTGATAAAAGTTTGTAATGGTAAGAAAACAATTTTTTAAACTAGTTTAGGTGTTCATGCTTTTATCTGTGAAATTGGTGTGATAAGTACTTGCGTTTATTTATATATATATATATATATATATATATATATATGTATGTATGTATGTTTATAAAAACATTAAGGGGAAGATGAATATTATGTACGTAGATTCTTTCTTTAAATAATATATTAAATTTTTATATATTTTGAATAAGTTAAAATTGATGATCATATAAATAATATAAATATATTTCAAGTATTTTTTTCATATTTATATATTTTTCTTTTTTATTTGTGTATAGGTTTAAATTTAAACATATACTTGCAAAAAAACGTCATTTATAAATTTGAAAAACGACTTGTTTATTTTCATAAATGCAGAGATATTTTTATGTATTTTTATTAGAAGTTATTATTTATTTTTATATTGAAATATATTCTCTATTGATATTTTGCAATAAATTGTTATTTTTTGTAAATACAATATGTATGTGTTATGTATAAAATAGAATGGTATTAAAAATATATTCGTATTTCATTGTGTATCTCATATTAAATGTACACTGAGTCCTTAAGACTTTTGTAAAAGATACTGTATGACCACCACCGACTGACTATTGTTATTATACTTCTACCTATGTAGTATTGACGGGGGAAAACATCATTACACTAAAAGTACCGGCATTGTCTTCGACTAAAACGGTCTCAGCAATTATACACTTCAGAGAAAACAGGGAACAGAGTTGACGATATACAGTCCAGTTGTATATAATTTTTTTTTGTATATCCCACTCTCGTGTTTTTCCTGATAAATGTTCTTTCTGTATTAATTATTTCTATATTTTATGATTTTATCTTTTGTGTAATCTAGAAATTTCTACATTTTAAGTATGATTAAAATATAATTGATGATATGAAATGTTTTGCGAATGATTTTTATTCGTAAATTTAAAAAAATGTGATATTTTTTTAATAATTTATTTCTATCGATGTACGTGGATGTCTAACAGTCCAGATTGAATTTTTCACGTATTATTTCGGTATCGTAATTATAAATTTCATTTGCAAGGAAAATATTGATATTAAGTTCTTGAAGTATTTATTTTTCAACATTATTCTTATTTCTATATTAATGATATGGCGTTTATATTAACAAAATTATATACATATATTTTATATATATATTTGTTTGCATAAAATCGCAATCATCGTTTGTATTTTATAGTTTTAGTGAATGAGTGAATATCTCTCGTTTCGCAGGCCATTAGCATCGGTGCACAATAAAAATCGGCATTCACATTTTTATCCATATTTTGTAAAGAACATCAGTGAAACACATCAAAATATGATATGTCGTATAGTGATAAACAAAAGGGCTGAATGATTATAGTTCTAGTAAAGGAGTGTATATTGAGAAAAAGCATTGCATTATGCAGACATTTCTATTTCCCACATAAACTGTTGCAATCGTACGTTTGTTAAAAGCATCTACCATATTCATTCGGAGAAGATCTAAAGTGACGAGACAATTGAGGGTGATGATGCGGCAATGTAGTAGAAAAAATATGCTCTAGAAGTGCTATTATCAATGAAATATCTTTTTTTCGTGTATAGTACTTGATGAATACGGTGGATAGATGCGGATGTTGTCTTCATGAGATTTTGTATACGTTAGTGCGTAAAACTATCATTTACAATTGTACAAATGTACAGAAATGTTAGATAAGAATTGGATTTAAATGTTGAACGACGTTTATCTATAAACACAGAGTTAGAAATAAAATCTGTAGTATAAAGTATAAAAGGTATTATATATACAAATATATATATGTATATAAGGAAGATCGATAACTTTTTTTAATTTATACAAAAAAGTAGATTATTTAAAAAAATACTTTGTTAAAAGATATCATATTTATACAGTATATATATATATATATATATATATATATATATATATATATATATATATATATATATATATATTTACCAGTGAATCATAAATACAAGTTTTCAATGTACATAACATTTTTTTTTTTTTGATCTTGTTGATAATTGTGTAACTTTATACACAAAAAATGACTGTGACAATTTTGAGTAGTTAAATTTCACTACGTTGAACCACTCCCAATTTAAAAATATGTAACTCACGTGGTGTATTTTATACTTACCTGTATATCATTTTATTATAATAATATGCACGAACACAGATGACAGTATGTTTGAATATATGACAAGAGAAATCATTGTAAGCAAATTCACTATTGTATATATAACTATTATAAATACATATAACGCGTGTATGTGTATGAATATATATATATATATATATATATATATATATATATATATATATATTAATGTAATATGCACTATATGGACGTACGTTTGGCAAAATAAGTAAACTTTGAGTGTATAAATGGTTCGCGTACGGGTGCAACGGAGATATATAATAGAGAGTTGAGGTCAGGGTTCATCTCATATGTATGACGATGACAGGCGTGAGTTCAATGCACGGGTATGGAAACACTGTTGCTGATTGTGATTCTATTCCATGGAAGTACTGTGATGGTTGTAAATGTTCGTACACATATTTGCATGTGTATATCGTGTATATATATATATATATATATATATATATATATATATATATATATATATTATATGTATGTATACAATACTTTTGTAAATTATAAATCATGTGTTTGTGTGTTAATTAAAAATAATAACTTCTTTCCATTTTTGTGTTTTTTTTTCACAATTAGTCAAAAACACATCTTTGTGAATATTTTATATTTTATTTATTTTGTGTAGTTCGTGTGTAGTTTTTTATTTATTATTTTATTTGAAGTCGAGAATAATGTGCAGTAATTTAATTATGTTAATATTTAAAATACTATATAAAATAAAAATACGAATAATATTGATCTTGTGTATGTGTGAGTAATTCTATAACTATTTTAACAGAATACTAATGTAGCATGTGTTATTGTTATTTTAAATATCTATTTTATTACTTTTATATGTATTTCTTTTACATGTTCTATAGAAAATACATTTTTCTGCTGTCAGTATATATTATTATTTTTGTAATTGTACAAAAATGTAGTATAGTATACTAAACTAAATTCAAATAAACATTTAGTGGACTCTTTGTTATTTCAAGAAAGTAGGAAATAAACGTGAAATTTTGTTGTGTTCATTTCAAAAAAGAAAATGTTTGTAGTTGATTTGTAGAAAATTGATTAATCCATAACACTAACAAATAGTTGAACAATATCTGGTATTTACTACACACATACATACACACAATCATACATATATATAATTGTATATTTTATCTCACTCAGTGAGCAACAAATTGTAGGTGTTATTTACTGTGTCCTTTTTTCATGATTTGTAAAGATGTATCTATAAACTCATTGGCTTTTCATGACTAGATGCACGTCTAAATAAACGGACGAAAAGCCTCCTCTAGTGATAGGTATTCATTCTATAGTAAATAAATCTTTTGTGCTAGAGGTTGACCCCGGTTTGGTTGGGTTGGTATCCTGCAGAACGAACTGAACAAGTTTACAATAGACTTTATATAATGCCCATGAAATATGCGGGTGCACAGGTACTGTACAAATATTGGAGCTGTGGAATTTTTGTTTGAAAACGTCTGTCTACAGTATGTGCATATGTATGCATATAGAGACGTGTTGTATTTACTTTTAGGACATTCGAAAATAAGTAGTTTATTTTTTTCATTTTTTTTTTACCTTAAGGATATTTTTTTAACTTATAAATTGTTATGTTGTCACAGAGGCATATAATGTGTGTATATATATATATATATATATATATATATATATATATATATATATATATATATATATATATATATATATATGAATAAAGTAGTTTTGTCATATGTTTCAACGTTTAAAAAAACTACTATAATTTCATATATATTATTAACAAACATCAATAACACTGACTGTTAAATAAACTTTAGCATATTAAGGTATTGATATCGTATAATTTGGCACTGAGGTTAATTCATTTTCTCATAAACGAATCATTTCTCCACGTTGAATTTTTGAGTATATTAAAATTTATTTTTATAAAATATACTTATAATTTTCTATAGTACTGTGACAACAGTTATATAATTGATAATATGTTGAATTTTGAAACAATACCTTCAATAACATTTTTTTCGAAAAACAATTATAATTTTTATGTTTAATTTTCGAACAAAAAGGTATAATGAGAAATTCATATTCTAAATGATTTTTGATTATTTAATACAATACCATTTAAATATTGTGAAATTGTATTCAACTTTATCATTTCAAATTCCGCTGTCAATGTTCAATATTTCAGTAATCTTAATAAATATTAAATAAAATTATTGTTAATTTTAGTCGAGTAAACAAATTATTATTTCCGTGACCGATAAATATCCATTGAAAATTTAATATGGTGAATTACTGCTCGATAGTTATATTAATTACTGCAATTTTTTTAAAAAAATATTTTTACGTTTGTATTATCAGTTATTGTAAACCGGAAATACAAATTATTTTTCCTTATTTTTATTAGTTATTAAATGAATAAAACAGTATTTAGCATTAATCAATTATACGATTAAATCACTGTTAAAAATATCTTTTCAAATAATATGTAACATTTATGTATAAGTACAGTAACAATATTACCAGAATTAATTGACTATAATGATAACAATTAGAAAGAATATTTGTAGTTATTAATATATATATATATATATATATATATATATATATATATATATATATATATATATATTTATTTATTTGTGTGTGTGTGTAAAAATTTATATATATATATATATATATTTAAAAATCACAAAATTTCAATTAAATCATAAATTACATATAAAAATGTTTTGATTGAATTTATTTTTTTAATCCAAAAAAGTCGACTAATTAAAAAAAGAATAATTAATTTATAAATGTTGTTACATTATGAAAATTGGTATTTGTACGAAAAAATATATTGAATATATATATATATATATATATATATATATATATATATATATATATATATATATATATATATATATATGTGCTTGTTAATTAATTTTATAATCTTTTTAAACCCGATTAAAATCAATAAAAAATATATTTAATTATATTCTAAATCGTTATTTTTTGTTCGCATTGGATATTTAATAGATTTCACACATGAACTGAATATAAAATATTGTATTTACTACTGTACAAAAAATATAGCATGATATTACACAAAAAAGTAAAATTGTGTTAGTATTATGACTGGAACATTTCTATATACAGCCGACTTTTGTAAATAATGTTCACAAGTGTCCAATAACCTGATCCAAACATGTCAAATATTTAACATAGCTAAGGCGGTTCGGTGAAGATTTCTGTTCTTTAGAATATATCCCTCTGTAGCTTTTTTTCTAATGCTTGTTTACAAGCGAAAGAGGTGCATTCACTGAATTCTTTTTGGACAAGTAGATTAACAATAAAATTAAATAATTTTCATATGTATAATTTATACTTTGTAAATTGATTCAATATATAATAAAATACTTATTTCATAATTGTCATTCTCCTTAAATTATATCCGAAGATTGAGTTTTTATATTACTTACATTTTGTACATATTATATGTGTGTGTGTATTTACACACACATTTGGACTATCCTCTCTCTCTCTCTCTCTCTCTCTCTCTATATATATATATATATATATATATATATATATATATATATTCACACACACACACACACACACACACACATACATACACATACAGGTGGCCCTAATGATCCTGTATGTAGAAATGTATTGTAGAATGTGTTGATGAAATCTTACAAAAAATTGAAGAAAATCGACATGTAAGTAACATAGCAGGGAGCTAAACATTAATCATTAAACTATTTTGAATCATTTGCATAAGGCTGGATACACAAAGAAACTCGATATTTGGGTGCCACATGATTTGACAATAAAAAAATTAATGGACCAAATTTCCATTTGCGAATCGCTGCTAAAACGAAACGATTTGAGCCATTTCTGAAAAGATTGATAACGGGAAATAGAAAGTAGGTAACATACGACAATAATACAAAAACAATTTGAATATCAATTAAAAAAAATAAATATATAATGTTTTTGAAAATTTTATCAAAAATAATTATACAATTTACTCTATACAACCTATTATAATAAAGATCAAACTTGTACAGAAATTATATGCAGTGCTACTTAATATAAAATTAAAATTTGTAATCGTAAAAAAATAAAATATTAAAATAATAAAAATGATTATCAAAAAATCACGAAACCAATAAAACATTTAAATTTTGCACAATATTTTCCATTTAAAAGCATCATCTCATTTCCTTAATATTTGAATGAGTTCGTAACGATGTATGAAGAATGTTAATTGAAAAAAGGATATATAATAACATGTGATATTTTATTATGTATCTAAATTTCTAGAATTTAGTGAATGTGTTGCTGTGTGTCATTTTCTGTGTGTTTAGATGTATGTACGCCACGTTTGATATGGTGAGGGAGATTTAATGTTGACAACGGATGTTGCAATTAGGGGTGTAAAATTGTTAACTTGACGAATGTGTGGATGAAGTTAGGGTAATTATTTATAATTAGAATAACATGTTACGAGTTCAAATCGTTTCTGTTGAATTTTTCTCGAAGAGAGTAAATTGTACACATTTATAGTAAGTAGTTAGGAATTCGTACTTGGTTTTAATTTTTGTATGAATATATTCTTAATTTTGATAAATATAACAATAACGAACAATAAAAAGTGTATGTATAATAAAAATTAAGATTTAATATTAATGATTTATTTATGTACATATATTACTATGAAATAATTGTATTCATGTCCAAAGAAAAAAAGGGAAATATTTACTAATTTATGAACTCGACCGTTTATTGTACATTTATTAAAATGATTTAGTTTTATTATTTACGAGTATGTTATTAAACAGTCTTATCAATTGTTCATCCAGTTTCATCACAAATTCAAACATAATTCAGTTTGAAGAACGAGTTTATAAATTATGTAGAACTCGGCAAAAAGAGCTAGATGCTTAACTGCCATCATTTACAATTCACAGAAATGTGATAGCAGTATAAAAGTAAGTATTAAAGAAGAAGGGGGGCATCACTTAATATATATAATTATAGACCGCCTAATTAACGCGTCATTAAGGGACTGCTCCCGCTTGTTTTGCTGCTCTGTGGTTGCTCTGGTGATGTACTCTTAAAGTTAATCATTCAAGCTAGTTCTCCGAACGGTTATCCTTTTTCTACATACATATCTTGTATTAAAAACTTTCGTTCGTTGATTAATATGATCATAATGATTTAGTCTACAGTTTTATTTCAATTATTTATTTATATATATATATATATATATATATATATATATATATATATATATATATAAAATATGTATGTGTGTAATTTATGTATGTATGTATTTAATTATATGCATGAAATATAAGGTGAGAGTAAAGATTTTACTTTTATTTGTATGTAAATAACTCATTTAAAATTAATATTAAAACGTTTAATAAATTATATCTCTTAAATAGAATTTTTAATAATCACTTACTAATTATATTTATTAAATAGTTTATTAGTCTCATTAACTTTTTATATAAAAACATTATTTGAAATATTTTTATAATATGCATATATATATATATATATATATATATATATATATATATTTATATATATATATATATATATATTAATGAATTTAGACTAATATATTTACCTGTCAATTTTGTTACGAAATATTTTTTGAATAACTCAAAAAATGCATTTCTTTTCAATATTATATTATTTATTCTGTTAAATGTGATAATTTAAAATAAATAATTGCTGTACGTGTTTTAATACTACTTTGGGCTATTTGTTAAATCAATACATTTTTTTTTAATTATTTAATCTTTTAATGTTTATTTTTTTTAGTTTTATTTGTTTTTACAATGGCTTATTTTTATGTTTGATAAATATAATTTTCTCCAAATAATTAAAAATATTTATTGAGGAGTGTATTATATATAATATATAAAATAATATATATAATAATTCCATTATTTACTATAATGTCTACAACGATTTACTAATTTTTTTTTCAATATACATCTATTTAAAATACAAGTCTTGAATAATGTTTTTAAAATTAAGTAGAGATTTTTTAAAAATATTCCTTTAATAACCGCAAACAAGTAAAAAATAATAAAGAATAATTCAAAATTCATGTTTAATTTGGCAGCGAGTTTTTTTTATATAGTGTTGAATTGAAGATCCATATAGATATGAATAATAAATCATATACATGTACAAGTAATTAAGATAGCAACCCTGTACTTGTTTTTGAAATTCATTTGAATAATAGAATGTTAGAAAACATTTTACGATCACAGATTAACATAATCTATTGTTTTCAGTGAAATAACCCATTGTTTTATAGGACCAAATTGTGTATCAGTAATTACTTTTCTATAAAATTAAAATAATAAAGCGACTTTTCAGTACTGTTTAATCATTTTTAGTACTGATTGGTCACAAAATGAATCATACGCCTGATTTATAGAAATATGTTTAGAGAAATATAGATGTTTGTAAATGTTTCAGTAATAATATAATAACTATAGAATATTCACTGATTTGAAGATTTGATTACAAATTTTACGATTGTTAAATTATACATACTTTGTATAATTTTTATGGGTTTTAACAGTGTTTTTATTGTTATTTATATATATATATATATATATATATATATATATATATATATATATACACACACACACACATATATATGTATGTATGTATTTGTACAGACACACATAATAAATACATATACACCCACGTCTCCTCGTACCTTCTTTCACAAAGAAATAAAATGACATTGTCCAAAGTTGTCAATTTTCAGAATGTCACTTCTCCAAATAAATGTACACCGATTGTTTTATTTATTTATGTTGACTTTTATTGGAAATATTGTTTCTTTTTAACCTTCATTTGCAAATTACTCTCGGTTCGTTCGATTTCTGTACGTACATACATATACATTTCGTGAATTTTTAAAGTATTGTACTGGTTTTCAGTGTCTGTTTCGGTCATTAATAAAATGTATGTGTGTGTGTGTATACTTGCTGGTCTAAGCTTGCCTCTCTGCTTGTGTGTGCTGTGCTCTTTGTAGCCTGCATATAGGCAGCAGTTAGCATCTCGTTGTCCCAGCCATCTAGATGTTTTCGGACCTACAGTCGTCGTTGTTATCCGGGCGTATGGCAGGGCTGGATTTGGATATTCTTGAATTCATATTTACATATATATTTGTACATATGTATAAACATTTTTATTTATATGTAAGGAGATTTTTGGATTTGTATTAGAACTGTTATACAAACAAACTAATTAAAAATATTTATAATGATTGATTTACATTATTTTCCAAAATAATAATGTTGCAAAAATTGTTTTTTTTTTTTTTAGATGCCATCATTACCAATCGTAACACATTTGTTTAAAAGCAGTTAGTTATATAAAAATGAATTAATATTTTTATTTAATTTTTTTTTTTAAAAAAATATTGATAACTTAATGAGTAGCAGTGAAAAAAATAATTATATGAGTTTATTTTCATTTTCGTGTATCATTTGATGAATTTAATTATTAAATGAGATTTTTAAGTCATATTCTTTTACACTCATACCATTCTTTATAATTATTCTACATGAAAACGTTATAAAAATTTTTTTTCTATAATAAACAATAATTTCAATTTTACTAACTTACTAATTAACCCTTTAACTGTTTAATTTTGTTTCGAAAAACTTTTTCTGCCTGCTTAATTATTTTCCAGCGAAGACGAGTATACTCGACATAAACAGAGTAAAATGTTTCTGCCTATAAAAGTAGGCAATTATGATTAAAAATCAAAAGTTGCGTGTTGGTTTTTTAGAAAATATATATTTTTATTCGTTGTTAACAAACAAAATTTATTTCATTGATAAAAAAAATCGTTTGTAACGGTACTTCCCCAGAATTTGTTATTTCAGCCTAATACAAGCTATTGTGTATTAAAATAAATAAGGTTGCCAGACTAACGAATATTCTAAAATGTACATTTTTTAAAAGATCTTTATTTGCCCTTTTTCAGGGGAAAAAATTACAGTTGATTCGTTTAATAATAATACGAATGCGATTTTTTTTATCTTCACGACGAGTATACTCGACATTATGCGAAAAATTTTCGTTTCGCTCTGACGAGTATACTCGACATAAACAGTTAAAGGGTTAATTATATTTATTATCGATTATTACTGAAATATTTTAATTCAGATAGATTTTACATAATAGTGAAATATAAAATATTTATATGCTATTAAATAAAAATATTTTTTATAAAATTGATCAATGTTTATTTATTGTTTTCTTTTTGTGGAATTGTAAAATTGGACTTTACAATTTCATATTCTATTGGTTCAATAGATTATAAGATGACCATTAAATGTGAGTTAGTGAAAAGTTGAAATTTTTAATAGACATTGTACTGTTGGGAAATAATATATTTTTTGTTTTTAATATCTTATTTCACTAAAAAATAGTTATTTTATAATTTATAGTCATTTATTAAAATAATTTTAAATTGTGTATCTACCAACGTGTATGTATTATATATGTGTATATATATATATATATATATATATATATATATATATATATATATATATATATATATATATATGTGTGTGTGTGTTATAGGTATGTACTCTTTATATTTATATTCGTCATTATTTTAATAGTAAAGTAATATAAGTATTAAGTAGGTTTTTATGTTATTACAAGTATATATTTTTCTGTTTTGTAACATGTAAATCTTCAGTGTATTTTATACTTGTTTGATTTTGACTTTACAAAATATAAATATAATGTTTATCATTTTTACCTACAAATGACAATTTCGAAATTGAAATATATATATATATATATTTATATTTATTTATTTATACACACACATCCCCCGAGATACATTATCCATACGCATGCATATATACCAGAGAAAAAATGTTGAAATTTTTTTACAAGACGAGGTTATAAAATATATCTTGCTGTAATAAATGTTCGTAAAATGTTATTACCATTCCATTCTAGTTACAAAATTAGCTCCGAGTAAATATCATAAAATGTAATTCTAATTTATTGTGTATTTTTGCTGGCACGTGATCAGATGAACATGTAAAGTCCTTGTATAGATTTGCAGGATTTGTGCAGTTATGGTTCATTTTTTAGTAACAAAAAATAAGTATGTATATGGTTTTTTTAAAATTAATATTTGTCACTAAAAGTGAATTAAAAAATTGCAATATATATATATAGAGAGAAAGAGAGAGATACATGTATCTTTTTAAATGTGTTTATTTCAATGGATCTATTCAAAAAAATTATTAGTCTTATTAAAATGTTATTTTTCTATATTAAATAAGAGATAATATTTTACCATTAAGAATTTTAAATCTTTGATTATTTTATATTCATCTCATAGACGCATGGATGTTTATTTACGATATGACGTTGTCGCAGTAATCGTTATGCAAATTTAAATTACTATTGAATATCATATAATCCAATGTTCGTGTGATTGCTATTTATATAAGTGCATACTCGAGTTATTGACTATATTATATCAATATGAAAGTGTACATTCATGTTACAATATTGTGTTAGGTTTAGATTGAAATCTGATATCAAGTCTGTTTTTAAAATATTTGGAGATTTTTTAAGGGCACGTATTTTAAGTAACTTGTAATATATATAAATTTTGTAGGTTTTAATGTGTTTGTCTAAAATTGGAAGATGTTTATTTTCTCTTAATTTTTCTCTATTTTTCTAAGTTAACTTTGTTCATTAACATTTTTGAAAGTTCTTTTATTGATTTTATTTTCTTTTCCACAGATTTTTCTAAAATATCTTATCAACAAAAATATAACTAATATTTGTGGGTTTCGAATTTCGCAACCTTAACCTTGAATTACAATAGCAGGTATTTGATAATTTTGTTCTAACGAATCCAATAATACGTATATAAGAATTGTAAAATTTATATTTAAATAATAACTTATTTAATAATGTTCAAGGATTATGGTATTTGTATATTAGTATTATAAAAATAATTTCTAACAGTTATATTCATACTAGTGGTCAAAGTTTGATGTTTTGTAGAGGAAAAATGTTGAGTTATGCGATTTTTTATATTGTTCTCTAATGTAGTCTTTGAAAATGTTCTAAGAAACATTTTAAGTATCATATAAGCGAAGTATCCTAAACTGTCCAGTACAGTGAATTTCAAGTTTTGTTAAAAAATATTTTAGAAATAATCAGTTTGTATTTCAAAAGTTATAAACAAGCTGCGATTTTTTTAATTTCTACAATATTTTAGTTTTTTAAAATAAACATGCTTTTTTATAGTAAAAAAACTTGTGTATTTTGATATTTACATTAAAAAAGTTTCTTTTTCTATTAAAAACGTCAAATTATTCCAAATCGCAAATAAAGTTTGCAACAATTTATTATTTTAAGTTTGGTATGTATTTCGTAAAGAAAATGTTAAGTTTACTTCATTTAAAGTTGTTATGAATATTCTGAATTATTTTTCCATTTTAATTGATCAGCTATTTTTCAAGTTTTTTATTTTATTTTTCATTTAATTATATTGAATATTTAGGTAAGCAAGTACATACATTTGTAGATAAAGATCATTGTTTATAGTATATACTTTGTGTATTGTAAATATATTTATTATATCAGTATTTTTTTATGATTTGTACTTTATACATATTAAAATATTCAGAATAAGCACAACATTTATCTGTATTGAAAAAAAATATTGTGTGTATATATATATTTACTTACAGTAGCCCAACTGAGACTGAAAGGTTTAGACATACATTTACTTTCTTACTGTCATTTACTATCCTTGTCATTTGGGTCCACCCTATATATATATATATATATATATATATACATATATATATATATATATATATATATATACATACATACATACATTATATAAATGTGACGCCTAGATTTGTGTTTTATTAAAAAGAAACATGTGTATAGGGAAACGTTTATAGTCTCTTTTTAACAAAACACAAATCTAGGCGTCACATTTGGATGACCCTTAATCAAAAACAACACAGTTGAATTAAATGAGGTAATTTGTATATTGACATTTTTTATTCGACGTACAATTAAATATTTCTCCGTTATTTTTTCTGTTAATATTTAATTTTAAATGTTGATATTTAACCATTATTTATATTTGAATTGTTAGTTCCTACTGCAAGCATTACCATTATTCTTATTGCAATATATGTTTTATTATTTAACCTACATTCTATATTATTTGCAATGACAATATAAAAGAATATGCTATGTTAAAATAATGTTTTATCATTATTTATTTTTCTATTATAGCAAATTTACTTTAACACAAATTAATTTTGGGTCATGTGATTCATTTGTGTTTAAATATTATATATTTTTTACACAAAGAATTAAAAATGTGATTTGTAATTGAATTGAATAGGTTCTATATGTTATGGAACAGATTATTGTTTAACTTAGGACTACGATCAATTTATAATAAGAATTTATAAGAAAATGTAAACAGTATAGGCATTTAGTATTTGTTTAGGAATTTTTACCTGAACGATTGAACAAATATGAATATATTGTTAAAATAAGTGAGAACATACTTCCACTATTGAAAATATAAGAAATATAGTGGGATGAAGTATTATTTGAGAATCGAGTTGAATGCTATGTTTATTCTGAATATTTTATTTTTTTAAGGCAAATGGCAAATTTGAAAATTGTATTACATTATTTTTAATATTCTAAGTGCTATTTATTTTATTAGTTTTAATGTATTACTAGAATAGTAGGGTTTTTTTAACTCGTGTCTTTTTATAAGGAATAAAAAAAATGTAACATTTCTTTCAACAACTAAATCCGCTCCTGTGTGTATAGAAATGTGAGTTTTCTTCATTAGCATGCTATATTTATTAAGACAATCGTAAACATACGACTGTACCTCCGTAATTATTTAAACAATTTGAGACAGCCTGCGTCAAAATCGATACGTTGCGATACTAAAGTCGCGCCTCGGACGACACTTATTATCCGATTGTCTTTATTTACGATATTATTAACGTATCGACAGTAATTTCATAGTGGACGTGTAAAACAAACGGCGAACGTCACATCATTGTGTGTATATAGCCTTGACCAGTTTGAGCCAATGACTGACCACAGGTGAAGCATCAAGCGAAATCCTTAACGAGCAACCGATTAGCAGGATCCGGTCCTGTCAAACAATATTCATTTACACAACCAGTTTTTCAAGCAGCCTGGCTGGCAGGCTAGCGGCCGGGCCGGGCTATGTAGATGTACTTACACACATGTAACACACGTACGTGTGAGATATTAGACATGGGCGTTGAGGCGGAAGCTCTTCGTACTTTTTTAAACTGTGTTTTGATCTCTCGATCATACGATGTTCACGGATTTTATTTTTTAATAAGTGATGTTTTTGATGCAAATTAACTGTGACCATATTTTTAATATATATAT
>CP092088.1:40195006-40252506 GCA_029203775.1 Neoneuromus ignobilis
GCATATCTTTTTGTCAAATCGTAGATATTCATATTTTGTGTATATTGGAGAAATAGATTCGTTTTTTGAACAAAATGACATATTTTCTTGATATGTATATATATATATATATATATATATATATATATATATATATATATGTGTATATGTATACATGTATGTATATATATGTATGTATAATATTTGTGTGTGTGTGTAACTGCCTGTGAGTAGTTATATAGTAGTAGGGGTATTCGAAATGCTTTCTATACTCAGCGCTAACACCGCGCTCAGCCAGTGTATATTCACTTGTTTTGTTTTATTTCAGCACGGCTTGCTCGGATCTCATTTGGGCGTCCCTTGTTCTCTTGTTTAAAATGTTCCTTGTTTATTATTTCCTACCATGCAGCTACAACATGTTCAACGATACAAATATTTATCTTTCTCTATCTTACGTGCGACCGAGTACATCTTTCTTGACTATATTATTCTCTGTTCCTTATAAATGTATACGCGAACACGTCCGACTATCTTTCTTCGTGTAAATATTTAATGATCGTCTCTCGGATCTCTGTTTCATTAGCGCGGAGGCGTATGTGCATCTTTCTCGCCGGAGACTTTTCATCTCTCATATGTCTTCGTACACCGACTCGGATTTCGTTTTAAACCATACAATATGCGGATATAAATGTCTGTCGCTCTATTCTCTGACTAATGTTGAAATAATGCCGTTTTAGCCACGTATATGCGACTGAACGTTTATTTCCCATTTAGTAGAAATAAATTATTGTGCCCGCGCATAAAAGAATGTGTTGTTCGTTGTTCGCTCAGCGTTCTTGACGCAGTTTTTGTCCGTGTTTGTATGCAAGAAAGAATTAATTAACCTCACATATAATTGCCCAAGAAATCGTTCATTTAAATGTTATGGTTGTACAATTGTTTATGTGTACTTTGAATAGAATTATGATAAACATATATGTTGGTATTTATAAGTATGTTCATTAGTGAAATTAGTAAACTAAACAAAATTCTAGTCAAGTTAATTTCCGATTAAAACATTCAAACATCTCTTCATGAATGTATTCATATGAGATGAAGAATATACTTTTATTCACATTGAGCAGGAAATACATAAAATACTCGCGTTGAGTTTCGTTCGTTGATTTCAGAAGTTAATGATGATTTATAAATTTTCCACAAACACGTTTGTTCTACAAAAGTCAGTAAATGTTATAATATATTCCAATAAATTTGCTTCTTTCGTCCTACTTTTTACAAATGATCCACATACAAATGTAACGATAAAGATATGATTATATTAATTTAATTTTAATATCAACACTTACAGTATTGTTTACATTTGATAATTTTATAGTAGTAGTACTGTGTAAAAATTGTATACAAGTATATTTTCGATATGCTGTTATCTACATCTGTACCTATGAAAATATTCAGTAATCTTTGTAACTCAGTTCCTAAGCTTATATTTTATGCCTTGTGTTTAATTATAAAAACAAATATCTACCTTATGTAGGGAAAAGGTTGGGTCTGCAAAATATAAAATATATGTAATTTAGTTCATACATTATTTTAACATAGTTATAAGATAAATATTTTAAGACAAACTATGCATTTCT
Organism: Neoneuromus ignobilis; assembly: GCA_029203775.1. Classification (NCBI taxonomy): domain Eukaryota; kingdom Metazoa; phylum Arthropoda; class Insecta; order Megaloptera; family Corydalidae; genus Neoneuromus; species Neoneuromus ignobilis. The sequence continues at coordinate 40,196,623 of CP092088.1, forward strand.
TCATTTTTAAGCAAAACAATTAACTTGAAATTTACTATTTATATATCAAAAAAGAAATACTTATATTTTTTTATGCAATGACCTGCCGTTAAAATGTAAATCGTTATCATTTTTTATGGGAAATAAGATTTTTTCTCTACCTACTTTTAAAAATACCCTACCGCTTTTTTCATTATTTGATAATTTAAAAAGTTTTTACATGATGACTCATCTTTTTTGTTTCCGGATGAACATAATTATATTTTAGCAAATTAAAATTATATATAATTCGATCATCTAGAATTTTAAAATATAACTTCTATTGATATTTGAGTTATGTTTATCGAATTTCTCATATTCATTATTTCGAGATCTTTATCAATAATCGAATGAACTATTCCATAAGACAAATTCTAAAGAGTTTTTAATATTAATATTGTTTACTATCCTTGACTCTGTTAACAATATTTTCAATTTATCTTATTTATAAGTGAAGTGTTTTATCCATATTGGGTTTTTATTGATTAAAATAGATTTCTTCATAATATACCAACATTTTTTTATTAACCATTTGAACAATCGCTGAAGATATTGTATTTCTTCAATGTGCAAATATTACTGTTTGTATTTTTTTAATGTTATTCGAAAGATATATGGTCGTTTTTTATATGTGCGTGGGATATCACACAGTATACTGACTTCTGTTGTGAATGTGTATTTGTTTCCCTTTTTATGCATACACACACATGTAGAGACTAGTTTAAAAACATACTTATAAATTTATCAACAAATTTTTGTTGGATGACTTCTTATATTGGCTCTGTATAGCTCATTGTATTATTTGATAGCTTCTTTATCGTTTTGCATAGTAAATACATTCTGCATAATGTAGCAAATTGTTGCTATTTTAAATTAACGGTCTTTATTTTTTGAAAAAAAACTGATAATTTCTGTAAAGTTGATTGCTTTGTCAGTAAGTGCTGTTCAGTTCAATATTAAATATAATTTATTTTATATAAATATTTTGTATTATTAATTTAAAAGAGTAATAGATTTCCGATGGAAGAAAGCTGACAATGACAATATATTAAGCATATTTTATTTAAAAAAAGGATCGTCCATTTCAATTTATTTAAATACATAAATAGAAATAACTGAAATAGGTCGGAGTGCATGAACAGTCACGATAAATTTTCAGGTGTGTTTCCTGAATTTGCGTCATCGCTCTTTTATGCTCATGTGTTGTTAGCAAAAGATTAAATTAGTTTTTTCTTTTAACTTTTTTTGTGACAACTACTTACTTAAAATAACAAATTAGATATGTTTTTATTTTCTTTCAAAACATTTCGTTACAATAATCAATTTTATTTTAGTAATATTATTTCAAGTTAACAAATTTGTTTAAATAAATATATTTCAGTATATCTTCTCATTTTTAATTGTTATTATATACATACACTTACGCACATAAGTCACGGCACACATGGGTAACATAAGCAATTTATTAATATAATTCAATGAAGTCGTTAAATTAAAAAAAATATTTGATTGAAAATAAATATAATATTTATTATATTTATTTTCAATTAAATATTTTTTTTAATTTAACGACTTCATTGAATTATATCAATAAATTGTTTGTTACTCATGTGTGCCGTGACTTATGTGAGTCAGTGTATATATATATATATATATTTAATTCTGAAGAGGAATAGTTTTATTATATAGTTCTTGATTTACTTTATTTTTTTTTAACAAATAGAGGCATATTCTTTTATGCGTGATGAGAATTGTGAAAGTTTAAAAAATCAGGATGAAGAGGATTTCAATAGTTTTTAAAAAAATATAAGAGCAAAACTTGATGAACAAAATAATAAGTAAAACGAGTGATATCTGGTTTATGTTGTTTTACATTTTATATTATTTATATTGATTTTCTAAACTTTTAAGTAGAAATAATTATTGAAAATTATTTTAATTGCAATAATTTTTGTTTGAAATAATATAAAAATTTAATTCATATTGTTTTTTAAATGATTTTGAACATTTCTGAATTTTATTCAGAGCAATTCTTAAATATTTTGAAAATTGAATTTTTTAAAATTTAAATTGAAAATATTAACAATATAATTTTTTTGGAATGTTGGTAGACATTTTTGTTTATTTTTATTGTAATAAATTTTATTTATGCAATTTAAGTAAATGATAAATATTTTCTCAGTAATATAAGTCTATTTTTTTAATATAACAGTTGAATTGTCGTCGAGCGTATAAATTAATAGAAAATAACAGTTATAATGATAATATTATTTTTATTATCAACTGCTTTTTTTATAAAAAATAGTCTTCCAGAAAAAATTTCATCTTGAGATCATTTTAAGTACATTACAGAAATTTATTTCCAGCTCATTGTTTCATTTCACTTACAATTTTTTGAAATAAAAAAATAGAATTATTTTATAGTATTTGATTTATATTTCAAATTATAATTATTATATGCTTATGACTTATATATTATCACTACTTATTTTCACTATATGATAAATGACTTTCATACTAATCCATTGGTATGTTCAGAGAAAATGTATTTTCTTTCCATTTTTTATTGTCCAGTCAACATTTGAAACTGAAACTGAAAAATTATATTTTTTATCATAAGTTTCGAATAATATTTTCTTACTGTAAGCCTTTTATTTATTTGTTATTAAATTATAATCAAATCCAAAATTTACTATATTTGTTTGTACGTTTTTTTCTCATGCGAATTTATGGATACTGAAATTAAATGTAATTTATTTCTTTATATATATATATACACATATGATGTGTTTGTGTGTATTATAAGTATTTATATATGTATTGCATTTCTTATATACAATACATATATATGAATTTACTTTGAAACACAATGCTTATTATTTAATTTTGTTGTATTGAGAGATCGAATTTATTAATAAGAAAAGTCAGGCAGGTCGTATTTGTGGAGCAATATGTTTAGACTTCAATTAGTCGAGCCGTGATGAGTGTGGTGTGAGTCAAAGACGCCGACAATCTTTTTATATTCTGCCGCTGCTTTTGCGACGTCAGCGTCGCTTCTGTCTCCTCGTCCCCTATATATAGATAATGCCACATAATGTTTTTAGCATCGTAATGTTTATACCAATGCTGAATACATAAATCGGGGCAACGGACTAACTTATACACATGTGAATTATGAAAATGTGTTACCTATAGAATTATTTGTGAACGTCTGCATGGCAATTATATTCTTTTATTTTAATGAAGACACTTATTTCATATTTAAACTCATAATAAGTTTCTAATTTGATAAAAATATAATATAGAGCAACGTCAATGTTTGGACATTGAAAAGTATATAATAAATAGAATGTTATTAAATCTTCTTATTATGTAATTACTATTGGATTTCTTTACTACTGTGTTAAAAATAGAATTTTTTTAATATGAAATAGCTTTAAGAGATGATTCATACATATATCATATTATGCATTTCACTAATCATATTTATTAACATATTGAGTACTGTTGGTAGTATTTCTTTTTAAATCTAAGTAAATATTTTTATATGTAAAAAAATTATATATGTTTACACATTTGTGGTTTTTAGATTAACTGAAGCGTTAAATATAATATTTTTACGGAAATCAATGAATGGAAAATTTATTTTTATCTAAAGGATAAAAATTAACTCAATTCCAAAAAAATCAGTGAATCAATGTGAAAAATATATGAACTAAGAACCAAAAGCAGTTTGAAAAATTTCGAATCTGCGATCTCTCATTTAGAAATAATGAATGTTAGTTTGAAATAACTAATGCAATACCAGTGATACTTGAAACATTGTTTGATTTTAATCTTTAATATCAATTGTAAGGGGCTATTGAATGCTTTTGGTTACTTAATTTGATAGTGTTTGAGTACATAATCGAAAAAAAATAATTATTTATAAAAATGTTTAATTTGCTTAGTGAGAATGAAAAGAAATCGTTTACTACAAGTTTTCATAAACCAATCAAATGATTAATTCGTACAAGTTTTGTTTGCAATTTGGTCGATTGATGTTTTATATTGATTAAGCGTTTTCATTCCTCTCGTCCTAGCACCAATTTTCATATTACTTTTTAAGTAATAAATATGTATAATCTGAACATTAATGACAATTTGGTAACTAGATTTATATAAAATAAGTCTTTTTTGTTAATGAATAAAGAAAAAAAAACATTTTCGAATTTGAAAATATTTTTTCAGAAACATAATTTTTTTTTTCAAAAAATTATTTGAGACTTCATTTTTGATATAATTTTCATTGATGTGGTTATAAGCAATTACTAATAAAATTTATTTACTTTATTTGAAACAAATTTGTAAGTGGATATAACAATAGACACTTTTTTATTATACAAATTAAATATGCTAGCAATTTTTCTACAGTACATTCTAACCAAATTATTTTAAAATTTAAATCCAACATTTTTTGAGTTAATCTTTGTCTAATGGTTAAAATACTTTTAATCATTTGTATTTGCGGACCTGCCTAATTCTTTTTCGTCGTATTTTTAAATTGATTATTTTAAAATGTACAAAGAATTTCAGTTATTTAAACATGTGTGTTCTATTAATAGACAAAAATATGTGATATGTGTTGAAAATATATGTTTTTATTATTATTATTTTTGTATATTAAGAAAATAAAATGATATACTGTTTTTAGTACATATCTATGTGTTAATGTACAAAAAATTATATTAATTCTTTCAAAGTCTGTACTTATTAACTTGTTGAAAATAACAGTTATATTACACGTGATTGAAAAATTATGTTTAATCTTCCTTTATGTAAATCAACTTTATTTTGAATTAAACTCTTCATTTAAGAACATTGTAAATCTATGGAAAAGTTTATTTTTTTTTGCTATGTTTGTTATTTTAGTATTGTTATATACGCACATAATATACTTGTAAAATTATTTTGTCAACAATGTATATGTTTTCATCAATTAATATAGTACAAGTACACTTCATTCAATGCGTGTGTGTGTAAGAAGAGTGCGTGCTTTGTGTATTTAAACGTACATGTACATGTATGTGTATTTGTACAATCAATTATTACATTAGAGTTGACAATCTGAACCTTCTGTTCACTTCGCGTGAAATTAGAATGTGTTTGATAAAAAAAGAATATGCATATTGTCCAACAGATGTCTAAGCAAAGTCATTTTTCAAAGCAATGGGTCCTAAATATATTGATACAACAATTCCATGTGTATGTTTGTGCCACTGTATAAAATAGACATACTATATCGCCGTTCATTCTATCATAGGAAATAGTTGTTCTTTGTGTTAGACGAACATATTTAATATTTTTTTTCTAGTTCTAGATAATAAAATCATGTGATATGATCGCATATATTTATATTTATTTTTTCGACCATGGAATTTTGATAGAATTATTTAGTTAACATTGCTGGCGTTTTATCTATGCCTATGATTTTTATATTTGAAATGTGGTCATTGGACACGTTGAAATTCTTAACATCTTAGATATATGTATATATTTACATCTGGTATTAATAATTATTACCATGTGGTTGTTTCATACTTTTTTATATAATTAGCTAAAATAATATGTATGATATTTAAAAGTCAACATAAAAATTCGTTCATGTTTAAGTTAGCTTTTCTAAATAATATATCATTTATGTAATTTTGAAAAATATGAAAAAATCTACTTCACATAACGGATGTCTACTTCCTTTTTTTAATTTTTACATCGATATAAATTATTGCAATATATGTACGTTTATGGTAATTTTAAATGCGCTTCACTTTATTTAAAAGCGTAAAATAGTCATAAAATGATCATAAATCTTTAATTGCACAATAAGTTAAATTTTTGTACGCATACTCGTCAGTACTTTTTATTTTGCACTATTTTATTACCTGTAACTTATTCAAATATTCAATAATTTGTAGTGTATATGGATATTTATCTTCCCTATAGATATTTATGTCCATTGTAATGATCATTTTTTTCAATTACTTATTTTGAATGTTTATGTATTGTATATAAACACACATAAACATCATACATAGAGAGAGAAAGAAAGAGTAATAGATATGATATGTGTATTCGCGGTTTTATTTTTGATGATTTAAAATATTTTAATTGGTTAAATGTATTTATCACTCAGATAATCGTTTTATATATATATATATATATATATATATATATATATATATATAAACTTTTTTTTAGTTATTTCAATGTTCTCTTAAGTAAAAAAAAAAACATTGATATTAAATTGTTTTGGAACTGTGGCTGATTCACTTTAACACAAATGAATTTTAACTTCAACACCACAATAATGGTAAAATGATATTCAAGTTTAAATTATTGGTAATATTTTTTTAAATTAATCTTCCAAAATTAAACAATAAAATATTTATGTTACACATTTAATTGAGGACGATTCTGACTAGTTTCAATAATACTATATAGTGTTATGGTAAGTTTTATGTTAAATGTTAAACTACTCAAAGATCATTTTATGAATTTATAGATACATATGTATAAAACAATCTATACATTTTTAATATAAAATCTTATTAAAAGTCACAATTTTTTTTAGCCATCAGTCGTGATTTATGATGGATTGTTTTTTTGTAAAAATGTCTATAGAGTAATTTGTTCATCGTGCATGTCTTACATTTATCTATGTAGTTTTATCCTTAGAGGTTTTAACACTGAACATAAATATTCGCACTAGGATTTGAATACAGTACGCTAATAGCATATAATAATAGGGCGAGAGAAGTCTTGCGCTAACGTACGAAACTAATACTTAGTAGTTTTAAAATTCTAATATTGAGTAATTTTCTTAACATTATATATATATATATATATATATATATATATATATATATATATATATATATATTAAACAATAATTTAAAATAAAATTGATTAATGCGCAGTGAATAATAATATAAACCGAGAAATATAGAATTGTGCAATATATTTTATGTTCGTATTTTATTATTCCTCGATTAAAATTGTTATTCGACTTACGATTAAATGATGCATACAATTTTTTATGAAAATTGTAAAGACTTTTTTTATATAATATTTACTTTCATATGATTTTTTTGTATTATGAACCGTTTTGTAGTTCATTATATTATATATACGGCTTATGTGTTTGAAAAAAATGTGACCGTTGTTATTAAAAATGGAAATGTTTTCAATGAGAATGATTTGACATACATTCGTAACGCATGGTAGAAAATAGAAAACGTTCTTGTATCGTATCTTTATTCAAACATATGTGAACTATAAACAAACTAAAACAAAGCTCAGCTCAAATAAATAATTGAATCTGAAGCAACTGTTGAGTAGACATTGCAGATAAAAATAGGAGTTTTGTAAAGCATATGCTTTTTACTGTATTGATATTGACTTGATCGAGTCTTTCGTTTCGAGAAAATCTTAAAATTTGTTGATTCAAATAAGGGATTTTTAATACACTCTTACGTTTGTATTTGTATATTTATATTAGAATGTGTAACTTGTTCAAAAAAAAAAAAAAGAAAATAGTACAAATAAATAATTTAAATTTATTTCAATAAATTCCTTCAAAAATAATTGAATCGATTTCAAATTACCTTTACTTAATTTATTTGTCAACATGTTTTTTTGATTCTTGATTCTTTGTGTATAATTATTTAGATTAATTTTATTTTAGTGTCTGAATATTTTAATATGTACTGAATTAACAATTTTAATGTAGATTAAATAAGTTTATTACACATGCACTTGGAGTATTTAATAAAATCGTTTTGTTAAAAAATTTTTATCAAAAATCACACTTTTTTAAAACATTAATTTTATGAAAATAATGTAATAAATGTTGTTAAAAATAATTGACAAGATTTTGTATCAGTAAAACGTAAATTGTTAGTACATTTTTATCTTTATTTTAAATTATAAGTAATTATTTAAAAAATGTTTCAAACATTTACCAATTATTTTAAAATAGAATAAAATGTTCTTTTTACAAAAAAATGAAATTTGTAACAAGCGATTAATTTCATTATAAATTATATATATATATATATATATATATATATATATATATATATATATATATATATTTATTTATATATAAAGTTAATAAAAGTTAGGTTGAATTCGAAACAAACTGAATAAAATCCTACAATTGACAATCATCATCAAGTCGATGTATAATGACGAGTTTGCTTCGAAATGTTATATTTTTATTGTAAAAAAACACACATTATCTGTGAGATATCCAACCTACATTCATGTTTTTAACACTTTTATGTACGACTTCCGGGACGTTGTCCATATCTTCTAGCCTTATTTTCGTAGTATCTGCTGTTAATGTATAATTTTCCATACGACGAAATTTTGTTCAATGCTGAAATTTTTGGTTACTGTTTGTCGTTGTTTTTTTTTATTTCGTGCCACAACATATTTTGTATAATCCAATATAAATAATAACGAATACATTATGAACAAATGCGTTCTAATTTGTAAATATAGCAGAATATTATTTACTGTATAAATTCATCGCGTTTACTCTGTTTGCATGCTTTGTAACTCATTTGAGTATTAATGTTGTCTATAGCGTGGCGGTGGGTTCAGATTCTTATCAGAACAAATAAAAATCGTATTTTATATGTGCGTTGTGTATATTATATGTCGTATTACTGCTAACATGGGATTCATATTATGATGCGAGTAGTGTTTGCAGAACATGTATCATGTTAAAGATATTAAACTGCTTGTGCGTTACTTATAAATCTTGTATTTTATACGTGCCAGTTAAATTAAATATGCAGTTCTTTTTTATTATTATATTCGTATTTTACAAGAATATGTTAAAATGCCCTTATATTTGTTTTACAATTAACTAGTGGTGTTTTTAAATTACAGTTTTATATATTTAAATTTGTATGTATGTACTTTTATTAGTAGATTTTTATCAGTATGTCAAATGCAGTCATGATTAATTAATACATTATATATTTTTTCAATTAATTAATAATATAAATGAATCCATTTTATTGTTGTTTCCAAGAACCTTTAATTGAAATTAAATGGCAAATTGAATTTAACAAAAATGAATCAGTTATTAACATCAGAAGATTTTTTAAAGCATTTTCCTAATTCAAACGAAATAAAAGATTTCGACTCGATGTAGATCTGATGTAGATCAACGAATATGGTAGAATAAAGAAATAGAGTAACTTATCTAAAGAGATAATGTGTCATGCTTCTAAGAATAAATAATACTTTGATAATGTTTATTTGCGATGATTTATCTACTCAAATATTATTTATAAACGATATATAACCTATTCCTTACTAAACAAGATGCTTATTGTTCTGAAGCCAACGCTCGTCATTTTTGGCTACCTTGTCTTTTCTGGCGGAAGATAGACTCGTCCGCCTCCTCATGCGACGGACGCCACACATTTCCGGTTAGCATTGACACTGCTGACACGAAATATTAAATAGCTGCGTGCTGTCTAAACAGACTATCCTCGTACTATAACTTAATACGTACATTTGATAACTATCATTGTTGCATAGGTAGTTTGTTTGCGAATATTAAAATTTTCAGGATGTAAATATGACTTCTGTTGAATATATAATCGTGCGCTATAGGAAGTGCAATTGCTAACTTCGTCGGACATAGAAAAACTCGAATGAAAATATGAATTGTAATTTGTTTGACAAACTTGTACTTGTTTACTTGTTATTATCAGTTGACTTGAAACATTTGTACAGCTATTTGTTTGATAAAATTGAGTTTTAAATTTGTATTGCCTGTCATACTATTTTTGATATTTACATTAGTTTATATATAAATTGTAATGTCAATATTAGTTAATATCAGTAATTACAATATATAATTTTTAAAAGTCAACTAGAAACAAATTAATATGTTTATACTGATATTTGTAATTTCATTATAAATCAGTCACTTGAATAAAAAATTAATGAAAATATTGATATATCTTTCTAACAATATTTTCAATTATTTTAAGCCTTCGTACAAAGCCGATTAAGAAATCGACTGAAGGAACAGTACGATTAGAAAGCTGTGTTGTTATATTTGTGTCGCATTATTACTTCATTGTAATATATAATTGAGTAAAAGCCTGAATACTGTCTGTGTATGTTTTTATTAATACCTTTTTGAAAATCAATATTTTTTTATGTATTAAAGTAAATTAAAATAATCTGAAAAACTTGATGACTTTTAATATTTTTTTTTTTAAAAAAAAACAAGAAAAGTAATTTAAAAATACGTGACACGATTTTTTTTAATTTAATAGTTGAATCCCTAGAAATATATATAAATAAATATTTTATTTATAGAAATATAAAATTCTAAGATATAGAATTTATATTTATTCCCAAATGTAACTTTTTCATTTGCAAAATCTGTCAGTTGAAGTTCATATATGTAATTAATTTACTTCACATTTCAATGCAAAAGGATTTTCTGATAAATGCATACAAAAATTACTAGACTTCCACATTGTGTTTTGTTGTCAATAGTTTTTTAAGGGTTGATGTAAATACGTTCCTTGGATTGTATTTAAAGCTTATAGTATAAAATGTGTACACAAATTGTATCATGTTGCTCGTGGTACGAGCTGTTTGTCAAGTGTGAAGTATGCAGTTCAGTCAAGAAGTTTGATTGCTGTTGAAGAAGGATAACATCCAATTATAAATATTTATTTCATGATATTGTTTCTGGCCATTTGTATATATACTTGTATGACTACCCATTGGGTTAAAGTATATTGGTTTTTATATATTTATTGTTGCTTTTAGAAACATAAATATAAATGTTTTAATATTAAAATTTTCAATAAAAAATTATATATTAGACTTGTCTTTTAATTGTATATTCTGTAATATTCTTTAAATGTGTAAGTAGAGCACTATTCATTTTGATACTGTGACTAATACACTTTAACACTTCTGAATATAATCACCTCGACATTGTAAATTAATATACAAATGTTAAGTAATCATTTACTATTCACTTTATTCACTGATATGCATTTTTATAGATATGATATCAATATCAGAGTGGTGTATAACAAAATGTTGTGGTGTTGAAGTAAGCGATTTATTTCTGTTGAGTATACGTGAATTTTAATCTAAGAATTTTTATATGATTAGGAAGTTTGTATTTTTTATGCCAAATACACCTATCAAAGACCTGACTGTTTGTGTAATGTAATCAAACCGAATTTTTTTTTCAACCGTTCAGTTTCAATTGCATACAATACTATATAACTCTATTTCATTTTTTTAATTTAATATCAAATTTATATTCGATCAGAGTTGAATACATAACATGGTTATAGAAAATCTAAAAAAAAAATCTTTTAAATCTTTTAAAAACAGTCTATAATAAATATTGTATCCATTGACAACTAGGCCTTTCATAAATAAAGAGATTTTTTAAAACACCTTTTATTATTATTAAAATTTGTGTTTATTTTCGTGTGAGAAAGTAGCTTTGTTAATGAAAGTTGATATATGCCAGAAACTTGAACTTGAATAACACATTTAGTTAGTATTTTGATTTGTAAGCCATTCGTTTGTGACCGATTTGTCAAGAATGAATGGACTGTCAACTAATGTTGAAATTGTCAGCAAATTGGCATGAAAATTGTTTGGTATGATTATATTGAGAGAATACATTTTTATATTAACATTATATATATATATATATATATATATATATATATATATATATATATATATATATATGAATGTATGTTTGTATGTGTATAGTAATGTAATGAATAATGAATGAACGTTAATAAAAAGTGCATGCAAAACAAGCTCTTGTACGAGAAATGTTGAAGATTTGTATGCCATTGATTTGAATAGTATAGTGCAAGTCACGCCAATATGTTTTTTAAACAAAGAAAAGGCGTTAGAATTTGATCGTGTCAATAAATACATTTTTAATTGTAATAATGTTCGATGCAGGTTAACAGGCGGAGATTCAAAATAATGTAAAAAAGCAATGATTATGTACGATGTTGTAATTGTTAAGGGAAAATACAGCTTAGAATGAGTGTGTGTACATCTCTCTCTCTCTCTCTCTCTCTCTCTCTCTCTATATATATATATATATATATATATATATATATATATATATATATATATATATATATATATATATCCAAAAGCGACGCCTAGATTTGTGTTTTATTACAAAAAAACACATTAGGCATCACATTTGGATGACTCTATAGTTACAATCATATTAGAATGATAATATTTTTAAATATTTGATTTCCCACAGATATATTATTTTTAATTTTTGTATAAAATTGATACGTGTGTATATTATAAATAAAATTTACTTCGAAAGAATAATTTTATTTTTTCTCAAATGTAATATAAAAATAGTAATTGTAATTGTGTATATTTTGAATTGTTCGTTATTATAAATAAATATTTGTTTAAGAAAATGATTTACGTTATCAGAGTTAAGTAAATTTAAAAGAAAGTTTTGTTTTGATTGGGATTTGTCTATTGTAGTGATATATTTGTAAAATCAACTTATCCAGGAATTTTATTTACATTAAGTTAAATAATCGATTTTTTAGATGAAAAGAAAATGCCTTTTTTAATAAAATAAACTTTAATTAAAATGTGCTTTATTAGATTGAATCTTTTTTCTCTACATATATTTTTTATGATTCCACATGAATTATTTCTCTGTAACATTTAATACAGGTATAAAAATTGGTTTTAGATTATTTTCGAAATATTTCTCACATTTAAATCAATATATGAATCAGTCCAATTCTTTGCTTATTTTTTTAAGCTATTTTTAAATATTTGTGTACGTATCGGTAGAAAGCATCCGTGTTGTGTATTTATCGTCACACCGTCTCAAAACTATAAAATAAAAATAACTACTTCGAACATTCAATATGTATCTCGTCGTTAATAAATTTCATTAAGTGTATAATAAATGAGTCAGAACTTCATTGCTGGTTTGTCTATTTGTCACACTACACGTGATAGTGATACTAACATGTTTCCAAATGTCTTCACATATTTTTTGATTTTTATTTGAAGTTTGCACATTAATGAATATAATTTTCTGATTTATACGAATAGTGTAAATGCTAAATAAATCAAGATATATATATATATATATATATATATATATATATATATATATATATATATATATATATACATACATATACATATATAACAGTATGTGTGTAATTATAAAAAGTAGAAGAAAATATGCTATCATGGATCAGTTCATTATTTTTTTTTGTATTTAATATTTTTAATTCTAGTATTTTGTTAAATTCTATTCTTAAGAGTATTCTTGTACATTAGTATTTTTATTTGTTCACTTTGATGTATTTGCACTTATTGTGTTACAAGACTAATTGTCTTCGATTATTGGTAAATAAACTCGATGCATTCTTTTAGTGTTACGTAACAAAGAGTAAAATTCTCACTAACACTTCCGTTCCCATAACCATGTGCTTAGAGCATACGTTGTAAAACTCAAATAAATAAATAATTTGACGAGCATGATCGTATAGTGAACTGATTCAATGTAACCTATGCCTAGGTGTGTATTCTTCCACTGAAAATATTTATGTGTAGGTACATAATGATGTGTTACGGTTCATAACTGGTTTTGTATCTGCTTGAGGCGAACGTTGTGCACGCTTGGCGATTCTGGTGTTGTCGAAGATGACTCTCAAGCGACGAAAAAGTCATATTTTTCATGGTAATTGCCGAGAGAAATGATTGAGCACTGCTAATCAGCATAATACCGCGGGCATTTTTTGCAATTGTATATCTGTTCATGCTTTGTTATGGAGATTAGCGTGAAGATATGTAAATGTGTTGTTATTTGGTAAATGTCAGCTTATTTTCGGTAGTTATAGTTACCATAATTTTACTTAAAATAAGATATTTACCTATAAATTATGTTTTGAAAAGCATTCGCATCAGAATGTTTGAAATCTCGTCGTTCGTTCAACAAGTTTTCAGTCAGTTTCCAGTTTTATTAATGCGTTTTATGTTTTCATCGACTGTTGGTTTTAAATTATTTTTACTATCTAGTATATGTTTGTTTTTAATATTAACCTAATTTGATTAATGATAAATTTATACACACGCACACATGCATATATATATATATATATATATATATATATATATATATATATATATATTTCAGCGTATTTTATAATTGTATATAAGAAGAGATGAATATATAGTTCATAATAGCAAGTATGTATTTTTTTATTAAAAATATATGAATATATCAAGATTGAAAATATATTAATTATTAATGTTAAACTATAAAATATATTAATATATGTGTGTGTGTATGCATATGTCTAATTATATATATATATATACACATATACATTCATAGAGAGAGAGAGTGTTATTAAGCGTGATAGAACTTTAAATTAAATCTCTATCGAAAGTTCTATCGAACCTAAAAAAAAACACTCTTTATCATACTTTTATATATACATGCACATATAACTGTATATATAGTGTTTTTTTAGGTTAGATAGAACTTTCGATAAGGATTCAAAAGTTCTATCACGCTTCAAAAAGCACCCCTATATATATATATATATATATATAAATATATATATATATATATATATATATATATATAATGATATTGTTTATTTTATAAGATTCATAATTAAATTTAAACAATGTAGTGGATATTGGTTGTTTTCTTTAAATTGAAGAATTAAAATGAAAAATAGGAAAATTACATTTTTATCTAATTTTTTGATTATTTGAAATAAATTTCATATTTTTTTTCTAACTGATTTTGACATTATAGCTAATTTATATTTTTAATAAAGGAATTGTACATGATTGTTACAAATAGTTTTGTACAAGCTCAGTAATAATACATAAGTTAATGTTCATTTTTTGTAAATATACATATTGGAGATTACGTCATTGTGTTATTTACAAGACAGTATTTGTGGGAAAATATTTGTAGATATATTTATGAAAATGGAAATATTCCTTTTTATATATTTTAATATATATTGGTTATATTAATTACATATGATTCATTAGTATTTTATTAACTGTTAATTTATTCAATAAAAATTATTCATTCGATTACTAAATTGAAAATGTTTGTAAAAGTAATTACTTAAGGAATATTTTAGGTTGTCACCTAAGTCTACGTTGTTTTAACATCAGTTAAAATGCATAACTTTTTGTAAACTAGAGATATTTTCAGTATTTTTTCGGTGTTCACTAGCAGTATTTGTGTCAGTGGTGCTCTTTCAAATCCCATTATATATATTTTTAACATTTTCAACCCTAAATAAACAATGGTAGTGGAGACAAAAGAAACTCAGTTACGATACATTATGCTTTATGAGTTCCAACTTGGACATAATGCAACAATGGCAGTTAAAAACATCTGTAAAGCAATGGACACGGATGCAATAAAAATTAGAAAGTGCCAAATTGGTTAAAAAAAATTTGTTCGGGGAATTTTGACATTAAAGACTTTGCAAGATCAGATTGACCAAAAGTGATTGATAGTGAGAAGATTAAAGCTGTCATCGAACCAGATCCAATGTTAAGATGTTTTTTAGATTAGATAAAACTTTCGATAAGGAGTCAGTTTAAAGTTTTATCACACTTAAAAAACACCTGTACATAATAAATTGTAAAATATTGAGTTTTTTTAATACATATTTTGAAATTGATTACAAAATTTATTTTTGATATTTTTTTTTATATTAAAAACATATTAAATGTTAAATTGAATAATTATTCAAACATATTTATCGTTTATTACTTACTATTATTTACCAATTGAAGAGAAATTGATTTTATAAAACAATTTCGGAAAATGCTGTCACTAATTCATTTCGTAAAACACAATTGGTTGTTCTTGATGTAAATCTGTTTCAATAAAGATTTAAAATAGTCATAAAATTTCTTTTTTAACACAAAAAAATATGTTATTCAAAATTTTGAACTACTAAATTAGGATGCTAGTAATTAGTTTATTTTCCCCAGATTGATTTCTAATAATATTTAAAATTATTAAAAAATAACAATAAAATCATATTTATAAAGATTAATAAAAACAATTACATTTAATAATTAAAAAAGTAAATATCACTAAAGGTACGTTATTAACAAGTTCATAGTTTCACTTTTCAGCATTATGTATTGCTAATACTCAGTTGAAAATCAGTCAGTTTTAACTATGTAAACCTTTGTGTAATAATAATATATAAGATTCATCAAGATAGATCGATAAATTTTTTGATCGGATTTCGAACTGCTAATAAAATATTCCACGTCTATCTAGACCGACCTTAATTCTTGAAACTTGTTTCCCATCTTTATCATGCAAATAACGTTTAACATGCTATGATATGCATTCGTTATGCTTGTGAATAGGTGTTTAGTTGTGTGATAATATGTGTTTATATATATATATATATATATAAACACATTTATATGTATATACATACAAACATATATACATGTAGATTTCGCAAAACCAGTAGCTGTGAAATAACGTGTCGTCGCCTTCAGCTAAATGATAACTACGCGGCTCTTCTCAGCCACCGTACTCGATAGGCCGACCTCCACTTCTGGCCAGTGGCCGTCTTTCCTCTTGCCGCGCTTCAATGACTTCATATAAAACTTATAAAGTTGGGTATTTAATAAAGAGGTAATCGTAACTATTTAACATGGATATCTTGTAAGTTATCGGTGTATATTTATCATATAATTAGTCTCACAAGTTTTATTTAGATCAAAAATCTATTTTGTTATATCTATATATTTTTTTTAGATTTTGTTGGTATCTTTTGTTCATTTGAAAATTAAAATTACAAGTAGAAAAAAATGTTTTATTTATATTTTGTACTTTATTCAAGCTGGAAGGCGGTAATTGTTAATAAAAATATTTTTTGCGAATTATTAAATAAGAATGTCTTAAATTAAATTCATTGAATAGTTTTAATTTATTGTTTGGATTAAATGTGTAAAAATAAACAGCTTGTGGCTAGATTTTTATTTTTCATTTATAAGTGAAATGATTTTATTTGTATTGTTTGTTTTTTTAAAAAAAGGCGATTAAAATGAATTGATATGGATAAGTCTTAAGATCTGTATAAATCTTAAAGTTGATTTGCTGCATATATGTAAATATACATATAAATGTACATACCATTTATATGTAAATAATTATCATAATCCACAACAGAATTGAGTTCGATTGATTTTGAACATTGTGTTCGTAACATATAAATCATTTAATCTGCTTAAGTATTTGTGACGTTTTTGAATTTTTTTGTAGGTGGTAAGGATTTATGTAATTTATGAGATTTATTTGAGAAGTGAATCATTCTTATGGAAATATGTGAAATCCATAATATATGTATGTTTGTACGTGTGTGTATGTATGTATGTATGAATTTATATATACATATATGTATATATAGTTATTTTTAATAAAAATACTTTTACTAAAATCTTATTATTAAAAATTGAAGTTTCGAAATAGTTTCTGTTCTTTTCTTCACTGCACATCTGTAATAGCTCGTTTCGTTTGCACTTATTGTAATGGTGCGTATATAGATACTCTGCGCTGTCATTATAATATTTGTGTGTCCTACAGATATGGAATTTCTGTGGAGAGTTCTTGGTGTCATGTTCTTGGGTTACTGCCAGGCGACAAGTGGTACTCATGATTAAAGGCTGCTGTTTCTCGACAGAATTGACTTGCGAAGTAGACAAACTTGGATAATTTGTTGGGTTAAGTGCGTCGTTGTTATGTACACAATCGTAATGTACAGTTGCAAAATTATCAACAGGGTTTTAATAATATATGTTTGGTCATATTATATATATATATATATATATATATATATATTTATATACAAACACGTAATTTAAATGTTTGCATATCAGGTATATGCGTTCTATACTGATTTAAGTAAATATTTTATATAATTATTAATGGTTATTCAAGTAGTTCAGATACGTTAAAAATACAAATTATGTTATTTATTTATTTTTATTTCAAATAAAATATTTTTGTTAGATAAATAGAATTGTATATTTACAAAAAGAATATTCAGTACTCGATAAAATTTACGAAAAACTACGGCAAAACTTATAACATGAAGTATAAAAAAAATATTATGCAATTAAAATACAAGTCGGTACGTTTTTCAGATGTGTATTTTTCAATTAAATTGAAATCGTTACTTAATGCGTGTACGTTTTTTTTCCTTCAAATCGAATCATGTCAATATTTACACGTCTCAGTTTTAATATATAGCAATCCAGATGAAACTAATGAACTAGTGTGTATTTGTGTGGAAATAAATATTCAAACAAACAAGCTTGTTATCGGAATCTAATTATACATAATATTTACATATAATTATTTTTTAGCAATCAACAAATAAAAAAACAGTGTAATAAATAATATCAATTATAATTTATATATTGTGTTTGTTTGATATTTAATAGTACAATATAAATATGATTTTATATTATACTAATTTCTATAATTATAAAATATATTATGGATAAAATAAGTTTGATAAATCATATTTAGAAAATTGTATGTAATTTCGAAAAAAAAATCAAATTTCAATTCAATATATTTCTTTTTATTGATAGTTTCAAAAATACAGATTAAGTCTAGTTCAGCTTTTTTCTTATAGTAGATAAGAAAATCTTACTTTTGCTAATCATATTTATATAATAACTTTTTTTGAATTGGATTTCAGAAATATTTTCATATCGCGTTTAATAATTACATAATTTATTTCTTTATCAGTTTGTTTTTTAATTCTTTTTTATATAATTTTCATTTTTTATTATCTAGATTTTTTTTATTATGGAAATCAATAAAAGAATAGAACTTTAAAAATTAAATCAAATGAGAGATTTGTAGCTGTTTATTTTCATATTATAGAGGTCTTGAAATAGTTAAGAAACATAAAAGAATTTTAATATAAATAAATAATTCATTTCAACATTACAAGATTTTATAAAAGTATCCAATAATCATATATTGATAAAATACGATTTTTATAATGCAACACTCTGACACTGATGACATAGCCATTGAAATGCACATCAGCTTCTAAGCCAGTGGTGGTGAACCTATGATCCGCAGGTCAGACGCTAACCCACGGATGATTTTTAAATGACCCACACGTTGATTTTTACAAACTTATTTTTTATATCATAAAAGAGAAAACAGACAATCGAAGATATTAAAAAATCAAAATATAAATATTTTCAAGTTTTTCTGTTAACAAATTTTCTGTTTCCAAATTATTGGTATCTTTTTACCCCCCACCCCACCCCCTTCCAAGTGACGCCACTGACTTAGTGACCCACGGGCTAGTATTAAAAAAAATAAACAAAATTTGACCCACTTCTCAAAAAGGTTCGCCATCACTGTTCCAAGCGAACAATATGAACAATATGTGATTATTGAATAGTTTTATAAAATCTTGTGATAACGGGGTATGTAATTCATTTAAGTTAAAATGAATTTACCACAGCACCAGTCAAATGATATGAAAGAATGTTGTTCAATAAAATTTTTTATAAATTTTCTATTTCAACAATAATAAGTATTATAAAATTGTTTATTAATGTCAATTAATAAATAATATTTATACAATTAAGAAATAAAAAATAAGGATTTTATTTTTTACTGGTTTGAATTAAATGTATATATATTTTTTTAAATTTATTTTTTGTATTTTAATTTCTTGCGTTCAACTACTTTTCTCGTTTCGTTTTATGTATATATATATATATATATATATATATATATATATATATATATATATATATATATATATATATATATAATGTTATGTATGTTTAATGTGTGTTAGATTTGTAGTAATGAGCGTTGATGTGTAAGGGGAAAGAAGAGAGGTGATTCAGCTGATGTGGTGTGGTGACCACGCTGTAATTTATCTAATTCGTTCCGGACAATAAGGTCCGTTCACAAATTGTAACTTGTCGTGTCGTACACAACGATGTTAATGATACAGCCCGTCATTTCTCGCCTCCGACGTACATCATTTAACACGCATATTTGGCCTGTTTATAGATTCACCAAAATCCATAACAATAAAATGCATAGTGCGTGCTCAAGATTGTACATTGAAAAAAAATAATTAATAGTTACTTTTAAAACGATTCATGTGTGTTTATGTATATTATGTGTATACATGCATATATATATATATATATATATATATATATATATATATATATATATATATATATTCACACAAATATTTTTTTTATTATCTAAACAGATGATTTTTTTATATATTTGTAACATTTTATATCTAATAATGATGTATTTTATTTTTCTGCAATAAAAACTTTTGATGACATTTTACCACCTTGATATACTTTCATTGCAATAAATGCAATCTTTCCGGTTGTTGATTTTAATATATCATTCCATATATAATTTATTTTTCGCACGTTGTTATTTATTGTTACAATGACATATATTTTATTAATTGCATTCTAAAGATCAACGTTCGATTTTTTTTTATTTTACTGTCAGTTTTATGACTTTTTAATTTATCGACAGAGTTTATATAAATATCATTGACTTTAAAATAAGTCTAATAGCATAAATCTATTCACTAAAATTAAAAGACATGTATCGAAAGGAATAGATAGCAACTTATTGTATGTTTTGTTAACAGCTTTAAAATTATTTTTAATAAAATAATATATATTTAGGTTAATTTTATATGTGTATGTGTATTTTTAATGAAATATTAATCAAGATAAGGTGTGAAAGTTTTAAATGATTTCACGATGTTTTTTTTTTAATCGTCGATTTTATTTAGTGTTTTTATTACAAAAGGGATAAGAACATTCGTTGTTTGAAAAATGTGGACGAAATATTTAACGTTTGAGATCTATGTAAATAATTTCTAATTTGAATTTTCGATTTATTTTAATATGTTTTGTTTTGTTGCAGGTGAGTTCATATTTTGTTACTCCAAAACCAGTAATGATTCTATAAAAAATATGTAAGTAAAATTTTAATTTATGCTTGCATATACACATACATAAGTGTGTGTATATATTCTTCATTATTTGTTTCCAAACAAAATATTCATTTAAATGGAATAAAAGTATAGGCACAAACAAATATAACTAAAGTACTGTATTACCATACTTTTATTAATTATAAATATATTAAATATTTTCTTGAAAGCTGAAAAATGTGAAGTGATATGCGTATAGATATATGCAATTTTGTAATGTATTTTTTTCATAATTTCATTTTGTTTGAATTGAATTATTTTTATTTATGTATGTATTTAAGTACCACATAATTTTAAACTGTCAAAAATTTTAATTTAATAAGAATTTTAGATTAGTCAATTTTCAATGATATATATATATATATATATATATATATATATATATATATATATTTATATGTTATATATATAAGTGAATCTACAGAGATATAAATATAATATAGAGTGAATGTGCGCATATGTAAATATTCGTTTGAAACGTATTTGAGTAGTAGTTGAAGCAAGCCCAAAATTAACATTTCTGTCATCGCAAATACATGTTCAGACCGCCAGCATCATGATCATCTTATTTCTTTCACACTTGTCAACTTGGATGGTCATTCATGACGCTCTATTAGTCTTTTATTTTGTCGAGATATTTTAAGATTCAAATTCTTCAAATTACTTTACATTTTATAATCTTGAAAATAAATTCAATTATATCGTTTTTAAACCGTTCAATGCATACCGATTTGTTCGAGTACATATTGATTAGTTATATGTATGTTTGTGTGTTTATATAGGGTCATGCAAATGTGATGCTTAGATTTGTATTTTATTAAAAAGAAACATGTGTATAGGGTGGTGTATGGAAAAACATGTGTATAGTTTCTTTTTAATAAAACACAAATCTAGGCGTCACATTTGGATAACTCTTTATAATGTACTATATACACATATCAGATGTTACTAGCAGGTATTCAAAATATTTCTTATAATATTATTAATAATTTCTTATAATATAATTACTAATTTTTTTTTTATAAAGCTAATATCTAATTTTTAAGAAATATCTAGTTATAAAATTCTATTTTCTGAAAGAATTCATCATTTAGAAGTATATTTTTTCATGTAAGTGTGTGATTTAGAATACATTCATGTATATTATATTTTTTATAAACTTAAGATTTGTTCCACTATATAATATAGTTTTTATTATATTAGATGTATAGTTTTGAAGGTCCATTTTCATATATTATTTTTTAGTATGTTAAACATTTGTTAAATATATAAAAATGAGGAAATATGTCTTTATCATTTTGAAACTTGTTTTTAATTGTGTGTGTGTATTTATATATATATATATATATATATATATATATATATATGTATATATATATATATATATATATATATATATATATATATATATATATATATATATATATATATATATATGTATATATGTATATGTATTAATGAATCATTTTTATTAAAATGGTATTGTGAAAGTCAATGATCTAAATTGAATAATTACAAAGTTGTTTTTGTTGTATTTTTTTCGTAACCTGTTTCAATATTTTTCATTAAAATATGAAATATGTAATAAAGTTAATGACGAGTTCATTGTATAATCACAACTTTAGTACAATAATTATACATTATAAATAGTAATAACAGTTTTAAGTTGGTTTTTATAAATAAACATATAAGTGCAGTGTGTGTATATATCACTTAATATACTTTATAAATTGATGCAGTTTATATACATACATATTTATATGTGCTCCATCCTTATAAACTTTTATCTTGTTAATAGTACATCTCAACAAATGTCTTAAATTAATCTCAAGGAGTATATTATTTCAAATAATGTAATACATTCTGCCAAATCATCATTTTAATTATTTTTTACCTACAAAATTAGTGATAGTTTTGATTAAAAATATGTTAGTATTTTTTTCGTAATCATTCATGTACTTAGATTTATTGAGAATATGATGGTTGAATCTTTTTTGCTATTTGTTTAATAACTTTAGTAATTGAGTAGCTTTGTATATCATTTTCTATCATAATCAGTAATGTGAAATTAATTTTAATTTAAAGAAAATACTACTAATAATCATGTGTTTGTATGTATGTATGTGTGTGTGTGTGTATATATATATACATATATATTTAAATATGTATGTACATTATATTTTCTATATTTTAACGATATATTTAAATTTAAAAGGATCATGTTTTACTTAAACAAATTTTAATATGTTAAAAATGAAACAAAGATATGAAATAATATTCCCTTGCTTTCAAAATTTTCTCTTACATAAAACATTTAAATATCAATTTTGAAAAATCATGCTGGTTAATTTAGGTGTAATTTTTTATTCAATGCATAAAATAAGTGATGAATTGATTAAGACTGCTGGAATTACATAGTTAAAAAATAATTAAGTTATGGTTAGTAGGTATATTAAGTGTGTGTGTGTGTATGTTTATATATATATATATATATATATATATATATATATATATGCTGTTTTATAAAAGAATATATGGTATAGATTATTAGGTTATTCATATTTTAATAATTACATGCAAAACACGATTAAAATAAATAAGGCAATAAACAACTCGGATGTAATACAAATAGAATTCATGACGTGATTATAAAAATATGATTTATATGGTAATGCGGGGTAATTAATTCACGGTGTGCGGTATTTAACAACAATATTAATTATAATATTCAAATTAAATTATTAATAATGTAAACAGATCATTTGAAGTATTATTTCGTATTATAATAATGGATACAATTTCTTGTCTTTAACGTTGGCAGGATAATTAAAAATTGGGCAAGTTGTTTTTGTATGATATTAGTGTAGATAGTCGATATATTTTTTAATTACAGCTATTAATTAAACTGTCTAGTATGACACAAATCAAAAATATAGTGTTAAGTTGATAATTTAATCGACAAAGTTTTTATGCATTCATGTGTTGAAGATTAGAAGTGCTAGTTGATAAAGTATTTGCTGATCTTGGAAATTTGGTTTTTGTAAATAATTCGAACAGTAATGTATTTATTTTTCTATAAATTCTATTCCAAGTATTTTTTCTTTACATATCACTGTATTTATTTTGTTTTTATTTTTTTAAAAAAAAGAATTCCGATTATCTTTTAAAAAAAATAAATATTTATTTAATAATTTTTTTCGGTCGCTTTAAAAAATGTATACTTATATTAATTTATTAGATGTAGTTTTTTAAATACGGTAATATGCAAGAGGTTTTAAATTGTACATAAAAATTACTCCTGGTCGGTTGCTGAATATCTCTGACTATTCATATTAATTCGAAAGTTTATATGAGAGCCGTCAGTTTTTCAGATTATATCTTTTTTATACATAAATAACATACACGTATGTACAATTTCATAAAAATAACATTTTAGTTGATTGTCTGCGATTTTTGAGTACTAAACATTATTATTAATTTTATTCATTTTTAATTTGTTATTAAAATCATTTATGAAAATTACTTTATTGATGCATTTTCAGTTTAAATTTTTATGTTTTATTTTATTTAAGAAATCTTATTTCTCATTATATTTTTTTGTCTACTTTATACCAAAAATAAATGTCATACTTTAAGATTGTTATTATTATTACTTTTTTGTTGAGAACAAGCAGGTAATAAATGCAATCTTTCTTGTATCGAGTAAAATGACATCATTTTAAATTTTATTTCAAATTATGATTTTTTTATGTCTTTAAATTATTTATACACATATATCTGTACGTTTATGTAAATTTTATTCTCTTATTTCAAATAAACCTACCTGTTCATGAATTCGTTCCATATTCACGTTATTGTTAATTAATAACTTATTGTCGTATAATCACAATTGTGATTTTATACCACATAAGTAATTAAATGAGTAATTTCCGAGAAGTAGAAATAATCATTAATAATAGTTTAAATAATTAAAAATATTTTATGGCGTCAAGGCGTTAACTGTATGAAATATAAGGATTTCTATTAGCGTTAAGTAATTTTTTTAATTTTATTTGATTGTACTTAAAAATATCAATCTTTTAATAATATTTCTTTACATATATGTTACATATATATTTACACGCACATTAAAAAATTATTTATTTGTCTGTACATTTTGTGCGTTTTCATGTTATAATTTTATATTACAATTACTCTAGTAACGTGATTTAATATTACTAGGTTAAGGAATAATCCAATATTTCTATTGCCAATTCACAACCGTTTTTATATATGGATTCTGAAACACTGGAAATATAATTGAAAATTTCTCGCTTTGACCACACTCTTAGCTGGAGTTATTCATGTGAAACAGTACGATTCTAGGAATCATCTATAGCGGACATTCACAGAATACATAAAATTATTATTTTGCTTCGTAGACTGACATCCTACTTTGTGTATATTATAAATACACAAGAGAAGCTGACATGCAGATTTCAAATAGAAGTTACATTTGTTTGTATTCGTTAAGTGAAAGAAAGATCCCTGTTCTTATTTTAAAATGAAATGTACAAAGAAGTAGTTTAGTGAAAAACGTTTCATATTTATTATTTACTGTTATTACATTGTTTCTAATTTCAAAAGATCGATATTAATAAAGTGTTTTCTTTCATTGGACTGGATTAATATATGCATTGCTAAAAATGGAATTTTCTATTTTTATTCATATTTCATTAACCATGAATGTATATGTATACACTATTGTAATTAAGTTCAATATAGATAATTTTAAATAATGAGAAAGATTGAGGGACATTTATTTTTCAAAATAATTCATTAAAAATATGATTTATATAAAATACAAACTTTTTATGAAAAGTGATTGTATAAAAAATGCAGTAAAGTGATTAATGGTTATAATAGCTATATTTATAGATGATTTTGAATTTCGATTATTTTTATTTATTTGTCAAAAATAAAAATTATAATGGGTATAACAATTCACGAAATTTTTCTATGGAATAATGGAACAGATAAATAATAAATGGTGTTTTTTTTTAATTAAATAAACTTTCAGACAATAATTTTCAATAATCGCTACTAAATAATTGATTTCAAAAACTTGATTCCTCGAAAAATAGCCTGAATAAAATGCCTTTGGTGATTCTTTTTGAAGTTCAGTTCCAAAATATAAATATTTAAAAATCAACACACACACATACACACATGTATATATATACGTATATAATCATTTTGACTACATAACAAATATGAAGAAAATGTGAAAATAATAATAACAAAAAATGAAATTGTAGAAATAATATAAGTATAATATTTATATAACGTGACTCTACTTGCATATATTACTTATTAAATATATGTACAAATCTATAAATTACTCAAAACGAGTTATTTTTAAATATAGCGTTTCCTTGAATAACTTTAAATTGAATTTTCTTATATTTTTTTGTTATGTACATTTCTAAGAAAATTATAATTATAATAAAAATCTTGACAAATTAACAGTTAAATGTATGTGTATATATATATATGCATGCAAAAAATAATTTTCTATGAAATCCTCAGATATATAATTAGTATTATTGGTTACTTATCATATATTTCTGTGTATTTTGCTGCTTTTAACAAATACTCATTTTAAAATCTTCATGTGTTTGGTCCACGCAGAATACAAAATAATTATAGAAAGTAAATTTGTATTTAAATTACAATATTTGTGCTGGAATTATATTTCCAGCATAATTATAAAATGCGTATAAAAATATTTTTTTACTTAACACTTGCGTTCATTATTTTAAAGTTATGACGTAAAACAGGTACTGAATTTTTTATATATGCTGATTAAATGTGCCATATGGCGTTTTCAAGACAAATCGCAATATCGTGTAGTTCATTTTTATTTAAATTTTAAAGAATTAGTCTTGGTTTTATTTTACTTTTAATAATACATGAGCAGAGCGTACACGTTGGTAATTTAAGCAAAAAAAGAAATTAAACATATTTCAACGTAAAATCATTAAAAATGTTACGCTTTACTTTTGGTATCGTTGTTTGTTTTAATACAGATTAATTATCGAATCAATATCTGATAATCGTGTATATGTGAGAGTTTATTTTGTGACATTGATCATACATTGTCATTTTTTTTCTGTACAGTTTTTGGTGTTGTATTTTTTATTTTCTGTATTTTATTCAATTTCGCTACTAATTATATTAATTGTATAAATTAAAGTTCTGTACATTATAAAATTGATTTAAAATATTTTGTTCTTTCGAACAGTCGAATAGATTTTGTACAGTATTGTGTTGAAATCGCTAGAATGTTTAAAATGATATAAAAAAAAATACGTAAAAACTCGATTTTCGACTATAAAATGCAATATTTTACATGCTTGTTGTTTTTTTGTTAGGAACTATTTTTGTATAATGTTGACTGAAAATATGTAAATCGTCTGTAGGAATATTGAGTTTCCTTTGTGTATAATATTTATAGTTAAAACTTAGTATGCATTTTATTATATTCTCAATAAAAGGAAAAATATAAAGTCACTGAATTAAAATGAGACTAATATATTTTCATACAAATAACACAAATAAGCGTTGTTCTATTGATTTGAAAGTATTTAAATTGTATATAACGATATTATGCGTTTAAAACTCTAATTGTAAATTAAACTTAACTGCCATTCTTCTTAGAATTTTTGTAATATGAATATTGATATTGTTATATAAAAAATTCTATCACATTGACAAATATAATTTATGCAGGGGATATTCTCATTTGGATTTTATAGAAATTATAAGATTTATTATTCTTGTAACGTATCACGGACATTTTCATATCTAATGTTGTTTTATACTGTCCTTTTCATATGATTGATTTAATTGTTTTGGAATATTAAATATATTTTTATTTTTCATTATTTTTTTAGAAATAGATATTTGTATTAATTCATTGTATCAAACTGATTTCGTTGTTTTTCTATAATCAAATAAAATTTTCATCTCTTCATTTTTTTAACTCCTTAAAAATGAGTTATTTCCAATCTTTTTTTGGTAATGATTAAATAAAAAACGTATGTAATGAAGAATGGTCAAATAAAGTAATTTATTTGTTAATAGAAAATAATACAGTTATAATTTTTAAAATTATAATTCAGTAATTTGGTTATAATGGCATTTTTCTTCGTAAATTTTTTCATGTCTTTCAAATTATTTTATTAGTTTTATCCAAATGTTTCTTTTTATTTAAATACTCAAATACAAAACAAAAATGTGTACACTTTTCTTGAAGTAAAGGAAAAGTTTTGGAAAACAAAACTTAAAATTTACTAATGATTTTAATATTCATTCTAATTTCTATTAAAATAGTTAAAATGTTATTATTCTCAAAAATTAACAATTTTTTTAAGATTATTTTTATAAACAGGTTGAAACTTGTCAAATACATGTTTCTCTATAAGGTTTTATTTTTTTTATCTTTTCTTATTCATGTGTATGTAATTATTTTATGTGTGTGTTAGTGTACGCATGTAAATGTGAATTTGTATACAAATATTTCTTTTTTTTTTTTAAAAAAAAAAAATGTGAACATGTTCACTGCATTGTAAGAAATTGCATTGTATTATATTTTAAAAAAAATGTATATATAAATTCGTAAAGATGTATATTTCATACTTAATGTGCTTTAAAATTAGTTTCGCAAATAATTTATTGTGTATCTGATTAAATTACCATAAAAAATAATTTATTAAATTACATTTTTCTTTATTATTCTAACTATAGTTATTTTTAGTTTTAACGATGTGATACGAGAATATAAAATTAGCATATTTTTGTTATTTAAGATAAAATAGTAGGTTAAATGCGAATTTGTATTCTCATTATGAAAATAATAATTGTAGCTAAGTAAACAAAAATATATATATATATATATATATATATATATTTGACGTAACCATTAAAGTGTTGATTTTAATGTGTTATGAACAGACAGGTTTTATATTTCTTGTTGCAAGACCATAATAGAAATAAGAATAATTTTCCAGTGTTTACATTTACGACTGGGGTCATGATTATGCATACACTCATTATTCTCTCTACATTTCAGTTCCGAAATTGACACCTTTGCGGATTATCTCACAAGATAAACATGTGATTTATTTTTGACATTTTAATGTAAACGTTAAAATATTTTGGAATTTTTTTGTTATGTCGGAAAAACTTTTTACTCGAACTTACAACTACAATGCCGAGTCATAATTTAAATGAACTATGTTGTACATTTGTTTGTTTTTTTTTCATAGAATAGTAGTTTTTGTTAACTCACATATATTGTACATTTATAATTATACAAATATGAATTTGTATTCAATGTTTCAATTAGATGTGACCGTGAATTTTTAGTAGTTAAATTTGTGTCTCGAATGCTTAAAAAAATGGTTGTATATTAAAAAATCAACTGTTATTGTTGATTACACTTTATTGTTTTGATGGTCAAGATGAATGTTGTTTTATTCTAATTATCATGTTATTTATATATATGAGGGTCGTTTGATAAGTATGGTAAATTTATTTATTATTTAATTTAATTAAATTTTTCAATTTAGTTTTTCTTGCTTTTTTATCATACTTATCAAACGACCCTCATACATTTATTTATTCATCAATTTTTATTTTGTCCCATCAATTCAAAGTAATCCCCTCGGATATAATGCACTTGTGCCAACGCTTTTTCCAATCCTCAAAGCATTTCAAAAATCATTTTTGTGATCTTGTTCAGCTCCTCTTTCGATGCCGTCTTTATTTCCTCAATCGTTGCAAAACGCCGTCCTTTCATGGGCCTCTTCAGTTTCGGGAACAAGAAGAAGTCACAGGGGGCCAGGTCTGGGGAATACGGTGCCTGCGGCATCATTAGTGTGTTGGTTTTAACCAAAAATTCGCACACAAGCAACGATGTGTGAGCAGGGGCGTTATCATGGTGCAAAAGCCAATTTTTGTTCTTCCACAAATTCGGACGTTTCTGGCGGATTGCTTCGCGCAAATTGCGCATAACTTGCAGGTAATATTCCTTATTTACTGTTCTACTCTGTGGCAAGAACTCATGATGCACCACGCTCCTGCAATCAAAGAAAACTGTAAGCAAAACCTTCACATTTGATCGAACTTGGCGTGCTTTTTTTGGTCTTGGTGATCCGGAATGCCTCCACTGAGACGATTGAGTCTTAGTTTCGACGTCATAACCGTATACCCATGTTTCGTCACCTGTTATGACCCTGGGTCGTCGTTGACGTCATTCAATAGCTCTTGGGCGATGCTCATGCGACGGTTCTTTTGGTCGAAATTGAGCAATTTCGGAACAAACTTCGCTGACACACGTCTCATGTCTAAAACACCCGTTAAAATTGATTGGCACGAACCAAACGAGATGCCAATATCATCAGCAATTTCTCTAATGGTAATTCGACGATTCCCCAACACTATTTTCTTCACTTCTTCAACGTTCTCATCAGTTGTTGACGTGCTGGGGCGTCCAGAACGAGGTTCGTCGTTGGTGTCTTCTCGGCCTTCTTGGAAGAATTTATACCACTTGTAAACATTTTTTTGGCTTAAAGTAGACTCATCGTATGCCACTTTCAACATTTCAAGTCTTTTGGAGCACTTGATTCCATTTTTCACACAAAATTTAATGCAAACTCTTTGATCCATGATTTTCGACAGCGGAAAATCGTGGAGCCTGCAAAACACTTCTAACTTTTATGCCTCTCACCAACAAACTAAACATGCTACATAGCTGAAATTTGGAACATATATTCGAGACGAGTGTACCAACATAACCAAATAAAAAAATCGAAGATCGAACGGATGTAGCCCGCTAAATTTCAAAATTCACCTTACTTTTTGATCACACCTCGTATATATATATAAATATAAAAGCATTCTTCGTTTAGTGTTTTATACACATTGTATGTTAATAATAAAGTATAAGTGTTTTGAAACTATTATACATTAAATAAATACTTGTTTTCGGTTAAAAGAATTGTATATAATACCAAGTTTATTAAATATTCTAAACAATAACATTCTTAACGAAGGATGACTTGTATTACAGGCTTGGATTTAAAGTTATGACACATTGGTTAACAACCTGTCGTGCCAGCCACTCGGTCGACTTCGTGCACATCAAACCGTTTATCATTTATTGCATATTCTATTACTTATGTTTGCAAACCAGTTTTGTGGTGTAACAATTCGAATGTGTTGATGTGTCGTATGCACGATCAATGTTTCCCTATAGGGAAATAAGAACATATTTTATTTATTTGTTTTCTGTATGAATAGTAGATTTAGATTTTTCTTGAATTGCAAATGGCATTCTTTTAATGGCCTTGTTTTCAATTCATTTAGAAACTGTTATGCACCGTTTGTGTTATTATTTTTTCAAAATTATATTGACTCCATTGAAATATATATATATATATATATATATATATATATATATATATATATATATATATGTAATTTTGTTAAAATCACGCATGTATTAGATACGTGTGTGTGTGTGTGTGTGTATAAATTGTTATTATCTATTTAAAATTACATTAATGTAATATGTAAACTGTTAAAGTTCCTATTCTGCAAGTTCTTCACTTTCTGATATCAACTTGTTTAATAGCAGGAAGTTGTATTTTTAATACTTGCAGATGTTATCCTTCTTTAAGTATATTAGTTTCAAAGAAAATTTACGAAAAGCGATAAAATCACGTCCAACATTCAGAATCCTAGCACGCATGCACTTGATATTTCAATTATACATTTTTAGGCATGCTATTTGTTACATACCCATTTGTGATTGTGCATAATGGTAGCGGTAACACCCTTGCTAATCTGTGGGGTGCGACTTATTGCCATAGATGGGGTAGAGCCGTCGTATCAAGGGTATGAACCCGCAACCGCTTATGCACGCGATTACTCTGAATTTATGATTATTGTTATTATAATCAAATACATATTTTACATACCGCAGGGGTTGAGTAGGACCACATACAGACGTCATAAACTTGTACTTGTTAAGTTTTGGGTGTGTTTCATGTGTACATGAACAAAGTTTATTTTCGGAGGTCATAATTTTCCAGTTTGAATATTATTAGGGTGTATTTTTTGTGATTGTTGACTTTGCCAAAAGAACATATATTGTGCATATGTAAAAAAGTGTTAAATTTTTCGGAGCTAGTCATATTTTTGTGGCCTTAAAATGTATGTCATTGACATTAGTATATAAAATATATTTACATGTTTATTTTATATCTTAAATGTATCAAGAATTTATTTCGTGGCAGTAAAAATTTGTAAAAACTATGTATGACATATCTTTTATATTTTTATTATGGTTGATTTATTATTCACGCTTAGTTATTTTTGATTTTTTTTATAATACATTTTTTTGCTAGTTATTTGACATGTGTAGTTATTCTTCGAGTAAAAAAAATGCTAACCCACTCACGTTATCAAAAAAAGATATTTTTGTTTTATAATATATTAATATGAAAAAAATAGTACGATATTTGATTTTATTTTTTTCTAATTTACATAATAAATATTTTTTTTTTTAAAAAAAATCACTTCCCTTTATTTTATAATATGTATTTATTATAAAATTATTTTCTGATTGAACTGTATCCTTTTTATCCACAATTTTTGAAATTATTTTTAGTCAATCATAAACTTCAATTCTAATTTTCTTTTGCTGATATTCCGTTCTCATCATTGGAAACATTAAACTATGAAACAAGTCTTTTATATCAAGTACTGAGAACTATTTATTGGGACTTATTCACGTCTAATCTTTTACGATAGACGATAAAGAATTGAAACTTTGTAAACACATTTTTAAGAAAAACATCCGTCTTGTTTATAAACATCTTTTTCTAAGAAATTGATAGTGACAAAATACCTAAGTGGTAAAATCATATGAAGTTTACTTTTGGCGGAATTTTTTAATTTTTTTTTTAAACGTTTTGAATAGTAAATTTTATATTCAAATATTATATTTGGTCGAGATTATCAAATTACTTTTTATTTTGTTTAAATATGTATTTTCCATATATATTCAATTAGAATTTAACAAATATTTAAATATTAAGTTTGAAATTAAAGTTGGATAAAAAAAATTTCAGAAAGGTTATATTTATAATTTAATAAATTTAACTTTTTATTTATTTTTTAAATTATTATTATATAATTGTATTTTTTTATGTTCATTATTATTTCTTATAAATGTATTTTTTCAAAATAAGTTTAGTTTATATAAAATTGTTATTCATCTGCAAACAGAAAATATTTCATTTCTTGTTATTGAAAAATATTTTTTTCTTTGTTTCGTTTTCTATTTTGTGAAATGTTGCCAGTTATTTTGTACTCTTTCACATTATAATATGTATATAGCCGTCCCTCAATTTACGCGGGACTTTTTTTACGCGGCAAATTATACCTCTATTCACGCTGCACTTTTTATACGCGGTCAGATAGATTTCATTTTATATAATTTTTCATGGAATTTATTACATATCAGAGCGATGCAAATTCTTACTTGAACGTATAAAAGCACGATATAAATATATAAAAGGTTGATTGTTTTGAATTACAGTAGCGATAGTGACACCGAATAAAATTTATCTACTTTTGTATTCTAAAACATGATTATTTTTTTGTTAAGCTATGTGAAATAAATATGTGTTTCTACAACTTTACTAGCTTTTATTTCCAATATTTTTTCTATTGTACTGACAGACTCAATTTACGCGATTTTCATTCGCGTAAAACGAATCCACGTGGAACGGATATTCCATGTAAATTGAGGGACGGGTGTATATATATATAATATATATATATATATATATATATATATATATATATATTTATATTAAAAACATTATATATTCTTGATGCAAACACGTTAAAATTTTCATTTGGCTATATGGAAAATATTAAATCTCATGTCTCATGAAAATTCATGATCTTTTGCTAATGTAGTGAACATGAAAATGCGAAATTTTCCTTTGTGCGACGCCGTTAGTACATAACAGTCATAACAGAAATTAGCAAATTGTGATCTATTCTTAACAAATATTCATTTATATAGTTGATGAAGATAATAATTCTATACGGGCTGTAACGACTAGAGGGAGCCATTTAAAATTTAAATTATTCAAATGTCTTAATCAAGATTTTGCGAGTATATTTTATGTGTCGTATGCCTTATGTTTTATGTCCGGTGCTAACGTGAGATTTATGCTACAGTTTTGCTCTGCATATGGAGGTTTTATTGATCAAGCGTCAAGTTCTGTACGTACGAACAACACCACATACTCGCATTATATGTACACGCCGTACACTATTTCCCAAGATTAATGTACATTATTTTTTTTGCGCGCAAAGGTGTAAATAATGAAGCAATTTTAGAGGGTTGATTTCGTATTTTGACATGTTTCAACAATTCTACGAAAGTTATGTGCACGACTGTTTGCATATCTAAAATCGCTGGCAAAATCAAAGGGGTGGGCGGCAGCGGTATTCAAACGGTTGAATTAAAGTAACGACAACGTATACGTATGAGTAAGTGATTTAATACGCGCTATCTCGGTTATTTATGTACTTTTGACACGTTAATCAATCTTTCGAAACAGTGGTTTACTTTCAGTTAAACAAGGCTATCTTGTTTTTAATTTTTAATTATTCAGTTTATCAATAAGTTTTTCATTTTCATTGTATACAAGTAAACTTTAAAAAACTCCACGAATAGCTTTTTAATTATCATTATTGGTGTAATTTAGATTGTTAATTTTATAACTGACATTTTAATATATTAATTCTATCATAAATATTATTGATTGTAGACTATTTTAAATTGTTTAATTTCACATAAAAAGAAAAGAGTGTCAGGTTCAATTTTTTCTTTTGATTTAGAAAATATTTCAATAATTTTGAGAACATTTTATTTGTAAAAACAACATTTTAATTAACGTGACAAACTAATTGTGTGTTTTAGAAATATTTATTATTTATAATAAATATGTTTTAAATAAGTATTGTGATGTTTGATCGTGATAAAAATATTCAAAGTTTTTATGCAACGCGTTCTATCGGATTATGTACATATTTTAAAATATATCACAATATTTTAAAATAATTTAAAAATATGCCATATTTATACTATTAATTTTATTGATTCCTATGTAATAAAAAAGTATTATTTTATGTTAAAATATGTTATTTCATTTCAAAGTGAATCAAATATGAACTAATAAATTCTAATAAATAAGCAGTGTATTTTTTTAAAAACAAATTGTTAAGACCATTTGAAAAGTGCTCGACTTAACATAAAAATAGCTTTAAAATATTAAAAGTTTCTATTTGATTTAATATTGTAACAAATTCACTTTTACACAAATTAATTATCCCAGCACCACAAAATATTAAAAACTATTCAATGATTACTTATTGTTTTCTTTGTTTATAATAACAATAAACTAATATGCATTTCGATGGCGATGTTGTTATCGTCAGAGAGTTGTGTTATAATATATTTTTTGTGACTGTAATATTCATTGTTTTTGTTGTTTATAAGTGCAATTGATACATTTATAGTTTTAAGGGGTTATACGCAGTTGCGAGGCGCAAAAACGACGTTTTTTTAGGAATTTTTTTTAGAAACAGTATTTATTTTGCAATTACAAATTATGGTTATTTGAATAAATCCTACTTTCAAGAATAAAATAACATGTCGATCATAAAAAAATATTGAAGTGCACCGCTCCTGCAGACGATGTCCCGAACGACCTCCAAAAATAGGCGCTTGGCGGTGATCTCCATATCGGCGGTTTGGATTATTTAAAATCAAAAAATATGGTCAATTCTTTTAAAGGATAGATTAATGCAGGTATTGGAACGAAGGAATAATAAAAATTTTCATTTTTGACAAAATGGCGTCTACTTGAAAAAATTTTTTCGTTTTTGACTAAAATTTTCGCTCCAAATTGTTTAAAAAAAATAGTAATAATTTTTGTAAACCTTATTCCTTCGTTCAATACCTGAGGAATATATTTGAGAAGATTATGTGAAAATTTGAGACCGATCGGTTCAGCCATTTCTGAGATATCGAGATCACCGACTATGAAAACACCGTTTTGAGATAAACGCGTTTGAAGTTTCGGAAGTAGTTTACACATAGTTAAAAATTTGGTAAAAATTCAGATTTATGTCCGAAAATATTTATCGGATTTACTTCAAATTTTCAGAGAATATACTCAAATATATGTGCATTCCGAAAATGCAAAAAGAAAAAAATCGATTTTTTGAAATTTCTAACTGCGTATAACCCCTTAATGTACAATTCTTTGAGTTCATTTCATATTTATTTTTTTCAGAAATTAAAAATGATTAGATTAAAAAACTGTTTGACATGAATACCATTTTAGTTACAAAATTATTCTTTTATAAAAATTATTTATATTGCATATCCAAAAAAATATTTAAAATTCAATATTTATAACAATATATGTATAATATTATTTTTTATATTTAAAAAATTCTCATATAAATTGTTATTTAAATATTTTAATGTTAACATTTTTAAAAAACAAATGTTTTTTTATATGATATTTGAAATTTGACGATTAAATTAAGAATCAATTTCTACAAAATATAAAAAATAATTGCCTTTAAATGTTGTAAAATTGAAATTTAATTTTAAAAATCCTATTTTAAAATCAGTAAATATGTTTATAAAATTGATTTTGTAATGTATTTATTAGTTAATTGACTTTAATTGAATATGTCCGTTAATATTTACTGTGACAATTTTAGAAACACAGTTTATTTCCACTGTTATATATGAATATTGTTGGTACATAATATAATAATGATACATACGGTTCTAGTTTAATTAAAAATGCATTGTTTTGTTCAATCATATACAAATCGTTGTGTGTGCTTGTTAGCTGAATTTTATACATCTACAAAATAAATCAAACATTATCTTTAAATGGCCTCGCATTTGTGTTATTAAAAGTGTGTATATCATGTACACATTTATTTGAATCAGACACGCATATGTTTAAAATGATTAAATTGTGTTAATTTCCCACCTTCTTATCAATCTTTCAAGTAGGTTACTCGAAAATGAAAGAAATGTTATTTTTATGATATTAAATTATTTGGATACAGGGAGGTTGTTTATAGTTCACTATAAATTTTATTTTGCAAGTTTTAAGTTGTGTCGTGCAAATTTCGACATTTTTTATCGGATACACACGCATACACATATATACAAAAATGTGTGTGTATTTTATTTATTTTATTCTATGAATATTTGTGGTATTTTTTACAATATTTGATATAACATAAAGTTAAAAGTATGTAGTTTAAGAATATTAAAACAATAATTAACAATTTCTTAACTGATTTAATTACATAGAATAAATAATAAATTTAGACCTGACTCTACTTTAAGATCCGTCAACTTTTTCATTTCGTGTTATAGTCTATATTCGTCTATTTAAAAGTTGAAATGTTTAACCATAAAAGTTAACAATAATAACCGAGAAACAAGCTAGCAGGATACTAAAACTGTCGGACAATTTCAAAATATAAGACATAGTCGTCCAACAAAAATATGTATATATTTAACAGGCTACTTAAAACTGTATTTTTGTATTGACCGACTGTACATTTGGCCGTCATAAAAATCTCGATATTTTTTCTGCTTGGCTCGTAAAAACGTACCTGTGCTGTGTTCGTCTCATATAACCATATACACATAAAAAATTATGTTCATGTGGACGATCTTGAGGTAAAATTTTGTCCATTGAGTTGGTTGTGTTGAAAATACAGATTGAATATAAAAATACATGTCTGTATATCGTTTAATAGTTTATTAATATATTTTTTTATGATATTTGTTAAGTTTTATAATGTAATGAAATTTATTGTTAAAATAGAATTAACTTTTCATTGTAATATATATATATATATATATATATATATATATATATATATATATATAATTAAAAAAATAATTGATGGGATGTCAGGTTTATAATACAATTTACTAATATGCCATTTTAAATGCGGAATAGAAAGGAGTGTATATTATCTAAAAAGGGTTGCATTGTACGACTGTCGACCACTATTCGCTATATCTATAACTGGAGATCGGCTTACAAATATGTTCTCTGGAGAGTTATGATATATTCATATCCGATTATATTTACTTACGCATGTATGATGCTGTAAGGGCTCTAGGTGGTTTTAGTACAAAGGTTATCTCAACACAAAACGTTTCATTCAACGGGGTGTCGAAATATTAATATGAGTACTTGCGTCTCAATTCTGGTCATAGTTCATTACTAGTAAGTCAATAGAAATACACATGCATTTATATGTTTACATGGGTGTATATTCATTTATTATTTGATATACACCCGTCCCTCGATTTACGCGGGACTTTTTTTACGCGGTATTGATTTACGCTACACTTTTTATATGCGGTCAGATAGATTTGATTTTATATAAATTTTTACGGAATTTATTATATATCAGAGTGACGCAAATTCTTACTGGAACGTATAAAAGCATGATATAAATATATAAAAGGTTGATTGTTTCGAATTACAGTAGCGATAGGGACACCAAATAAAATTTATCTACTTTTGTTCTCTAAAACGTCATTATTTTTTTGTTAAGCTATGTGAAATAAATATGTGTATCTACATCTTTACTAACTTTTATTTTCAATATTTTTTCTATTGCACTGACAGACTCAATTTACGCGATTTTCATTCGCGTAAAACAAATCCACGTGGAACGGATACTCCGCGTAAATTGAGGGACGGGTGTATGTGTATAGTTGTGTAATGTATATTAAACAAAACAGAAATATAAAAGATTAAATCGGGATTTTATATAATATTTATATGGATATCGACGTGTAATATTTAATAGAAACAAAAAATAAGGGTTATTTGATAGAAAAAACTAAAATGTAATATATTAATGCGTCAATGAAGTATTAAAATATCTTTTGTGTTATTTCATGTGTATTTTTATACAAATGAATTATCACTCCAACACCACAATGTTATAAAGTGTTCAATAATCATTTATTGTTCACTTTATTCTTTAGAACAACAATGGGTTAATGCGCATTTAGATAGCGATGTCATCATCGTCAGAACCATTTGTTATAAAATCTAGATTGGTTTGGCTAAGGCTATTTATATATTATTTTGTGTTTTCTTATCTTTTTTCAATCCATCTCTAAACTGGTGATTGACTCTTTCTTTTTATTTTATCAAATGATACGTATATCTAATACATATCTAGATCTGTTTACTTGTCTGTATTTGAGGACTCTTCTCATTTTTTAATGTAGAAGTGTTAATCTTTACACAAATGAATTTTCACCCCAACACCACAATAATTTAAAGTGTTCAATAATCACTTATTGTTCACTTGTTTTTTATAATTATATAATTTATAATTATATTGGTTGATGCATTTCGACGGCGATGCCATCATCGTAACTTTTGATTTCTTTAGTTCGTGTTTTGTGTCCTTAGTCAATCCATCTACAACTGGGGGTTTATCTTTTTTCGTCATCTGGTCTGTTGTTTTCTTATTTATTGTTTTTTGCAATACTAATATAGATTTGTGACCTTTTTTGATGACATGGATTGATTTATTTATTACTTGTGATGGTACTCGAAAATTATAACATTTTGTGAGGTCTGTTCTAGATGAATTGAATATCTGCATGCGTTAGTTTTGTGATTTAATTTTTTAAAAGTGTTAATCTTATTACAACGCCCATAACTTTTGATTTCTTTCAAATCCATTTATTTCTTTTTCCGTTTCTATAATTAGTACTAAAATCTGTCTTTTCATGATTTTCTTTGTTGTCAAATCTATATTATTCTGGTATTTAAGACCCATATTTGATCATCATAATTGAGAATCAGTGGAAAGATTGATCAAAAATCCTTTTCTTTAAATACAGAAAAATAACGTGTTTCATAATGAGACATTTCTTCCAAATTAACATTATTCTATTTTTCTCTTGTTTACTTTATATATAAATTGTTACGTTTTTTTATAAAAAAATAATAATCTATCTTTGCTTTAATTTTAATAAATAAATTACTAGTAAACCGGAATTATAATCAACGATATTGACTTATAACTGAATTATCATCGATCAAAAATAAAATACATAAATTAGTTATTTTATTTTATAAAAGGAAATTGTAATTTTTTTTTGATTATATTTGTAAAGAAATTAAAATATCAGAAAATATTTTAAATCAGATTAAACAATAATTAATGGACATTTTATTAAATTGATTTTATATTGTTAACTTTTTTTGTTAGCCGAAGAACAATTTATTATTCAATATAATTTCTCATATGCAATAGTTAATAATTAATTTCATTTTCAGTACAAATAAAGATTCTACTACTGCATTATATGAATTCGTTAAGTGTTTATGAACTATTTTAAATGTGTAATTTTAATTAAAACAATCTAATTGTCTAATATCATACATGTTCAATCGTTAAAGAAATATTTTTATCGTCAGGTAGTTTACTGTTGTGACATTGACTTTTTAAAACGAAAATAAGCATTTAAATCACATTAAAATATATACAGTTTACCGTCTTAGAATTATTATTATTTAATTCATAAAGCAGACAGTAATAGTATGATATTATAAGCATATATTCGCATTTAAAATGTTGATTGTTAATATAAATAGTATCTAATTAGGAATAAGTTAGAACATGTTAACGCTTTCAGGT
Source organism: Neoneuromus ignobilis (assembly GCA_029203775.1). Lineage (NCBI taxonomy): Eukaryota > Metazoa > Arthropoda > Insecta > Megaloptera > Corydalidae > Neoneuromus > Neoneuromus ignobilis. The sequence continues at coordinate 40,237,662 of CP092088.1, forward strand.
AGCTCATTTTCACTAATAATGACCGCGTCTAGATGCCCTAAAGGTCGACAAAACCACACCACGTGGGAATTAAATGAAGCACGCGATGTTTATCTTCTGTGTCTTCAGTTAAATTCAAGTAAAAACGATGTTAGTTTGTTAATTTGGATGCTTGTTACAGTACGTTATTATATATAAATGCCAATTATAAAAAAATGCATGAATTTTAACAGTAAAGTTGTGTTGATATTTCCATTTTGCGGATAACGTGACTCGAGCTATTTAAGATTTATTTGAAAACTCATATTGCCATGCACAGTATATGAAATAAAATTTTATAGCACATTGTTAAATAAATTATAATTGTTCGGTGCATTGTTTTGGTTAGCGTTTCGTCATTGTGTTTAGAAATATTTTACAGACTTTTTCTTTTGTAACTGCTATGTTATTTTTTTATTTCTAGTATGAACAGTCAACGTCATTTATTTGTATTTTTAATTGCCGGCTAAATTAATTAATGTCGTTCATTTCTCTATAACTATTTTTGAATTCATTTAGGATCTTCAAATATTTTTTGGAGTATTATAATCAGTTATGTAATAGAAATTAATTAAACATGATTTGTCTACGAGGTCAGACAATTAAGTAATGTGACAAAATTCAAAAATCGAGTATATTTAAAAATTAAGGTACATCGCTGCGATCCCCTTCAAAGTAGTCCCCTCCCGCATCTATACACTTATTCCAGCGAGTTTTCCAGTTTTCGTAACAATTCTGGAACACTTCTTGTGGAACCTCTCCGAGTACCCTCGTCACAGATTCTTGGATATCTTCAATGGAGTCAAAATGTCAACCTTTGACGAATTTTTTCATATGGGGGAATAGGAAAAAGTCGCAGGGTGACATGTCCGGTGAATAGGGCGGTTGTGGTAACGTTGCGATGCCTTTAGACGCCAAAAACTGAGAGACACTGAACGCACTGTGACAGGGAGCATTGTCGTGATGCAGAACCCAAGTCTTCGCGATCTCTGGACGCACTCTGAGCACCCTTTTTCGTAATTTTTCGAGCACATTGCGGTAGAATACTTGATTTACGGTTTGTCCAGGTGGTACGAACTCTTTGTGAACCACCCCTTTGCTGTCGAAGAAGCAAATCAACATGGTTTTCACTTTGGACTTGCTCATTCTCGCCTTCTTTGGCCTTGGTGCTCCAGGGGACAGCCACTGTTGGCTTTGTCGTTTAGTTTCGGGGTCATATTGAAAGAACCAACTTTCATCACCAGTAATTTCGCCGAGTTTTGCACAAAATTTTATCGCGCACCGTTGCTCTAAATTTCTCTGTTCCATTTTCGTGACATGCACTACTCGCGCGTTGTTACAAAACACTAAACAGCTGGCGAAGAAATGATCGTACGAGGGTGGTCAAGGTCTCAATCGAGAGAGTAGGGATCTGCTATTACGGTGGCGGAGTTACAGGTTCGCAGTGTTACCACAGGCCGAGAAAAAAAATCGGTCGCATTACTTAATTGTCTGACCTCGTATATCTGATTAATACAAGTACAATTATATTTTGTAATTAATTTCATATAACACAAGATATCATTTATATGTACGTTTATTGTAAATAAAAGATTTATTTCATCAATAATTTGACGTTTGTTATTTATGATATTAAATTATTTTAATGGTTTTTCCAATAATTTTAATTCATACTATTTATATGTTTATATTATTTTTAAGGTTAATATAATGATTTTAATATTTGTGAAACAGTGAATTATATTTTAAATTTATGAAAGAATTACATCACTCCCCCCCCACTGTACATATATATATATATATATATATATATATATATATATATATATATAATGTGTGTCTGTGTGTAAGTAAATATAAAAAATGAAATAATGCATAAATATCATTGAATAGGACGAATACTCATTCTATATGTGAAACATTTTTTAACATAAAATTATTATTCATCAGCTCATGATGCGCATAAATTAATTTGTTGTACAGTAAGTTTAGCATTATTACGCAGTAATAACGGAGGCTACAATTACCATAATTAACTTAGATAATTTATGCCTTCACGCATCTTAGAGATGATATCTTGTTGAAAATTCACTGACCATTCTTCACTTTTTTATACTACATTTTTTTTTTAGTTTTGTGTTCGTAGACGTTGGAAATGTAGGTAAATTGTATCAAATTAGATTACTTATGTACAACATTATTTTTTTAAACACTAAATTAATTATTTTTATTTTATGTAAACCAAACTAGAAATTAATGCGAATAAATTCATCGGATCAAACTATCTTTCATTTATTTAATGATATGCTTTTCCTTTTAATGTGTTGCTAATAATTATTTTTATCTTTTGGAATATACTGCATTTGTTGTACCAAAAATAAAATAATGAGATAATCGTTGTTTGATCTTTTCGGCTGTATAATATAAAAGGTTTAAAATTAAAGATTGTCTCAATTTCGTATTTTATCTGTGTGATTTGAATAGTAATTCTAATGACTATAATTTTAAATATTAGCATATAAAATTTGAGATGAGATTATTATTATTTACTACTTCTCTATTAAAAAAGTAATCGCTATTAAAGATAACGAATATGAAGCTTCAATAGTTAAATGTTTATATGCATTTATTCCTGATTAGAATAGAGAATGAAGTAGTGTTTTATAGATATAAGTGGTATGTATATCACATACTCTCATATACACTCACAAAACAAAGATACATAGTGCTAATCTATTATACAGTGAGTTCTAACATTACATTGATATCTGCGTAAATAGGAATTATTTACTTTGGAATGCTTTACTGATACAATAGTGATTATTTTTACGTCACATTTCTTGCACGTATGCGTGTAAATATTGACATTGTCAATTTGATACTCCTTTCAGGATACATATGAACACAGGAATTGTCATCATCAAATATTATGAGAACATATTATCACTTACTTACATAGTTTACGATATCAATTACTTCAAATTTTGTAAATTGTACTACTGTTAGTTGAATACAAACATTTCGACTACAAAATATGTGTATGTATGTATGTGTTTTAGATATACGTATAGGTATGTGTATTTGAATATATGTGTGTGTATGTATGAATATATATATATATATATATAATATAATATAATGTAGTGAATGGTGTCGATATAATTTCTTAATTTTATATAGAACTATTATTGCCCTTTTTTAAGCCCTAGTACAGTATATATTTGTGATTCGTAGTAATGTTTATTTATATTAAGAAGACATCCTGCCGCCGACAATCACGTCGTTTCGTCAAAGGTCGTATTTCATTCAGTCCAATTTCAAGTACAAAATGCAGGTGATGTGTACAATTGGTACCAGGGCAGAACCAGGTGAAATTGCTTTACAATACGTATGTTTAGGTTGCATGTCACAATACACGTCAGGTGTGTAATGCTAGTACAGGCAATATCTGGTTCCGATGTGAATGTTATCAAATTTCCTCCCCTTTATACATTTGCTGTAGTATGAGGTTCTATTAATTTGACAATGACGATTTTTTGAGAACTTATTAAAAAGACATAACGTGAGAATAAGATTTAAAACAGGAAAAAATAATTGCGTTAAGAAATCTTAATTCAGATATGGAAGGACAGAATATAGTTGATTACAAAATAGAGTGGTTTACGCTATTTATTCTTTACTATATACATAAGTGAAGGTGTATATAAACTTACATTATATATATATATATATATATATATATATATATATATATATATATATATATATATATAAGGTGTCCCATCAGGAGTGCACATCATCACTCAAAAAAAAAAATACTCACTCAAAAAAGATGCGTTTATTTAAAAATTAAGATGTGTGCTTTTGATGGAACGGCCTATATATATATACGAGGTGTGATCAAAAAATAAGGTGAATTTTTATTTTTTTCAAAGAATATTTATTTATTCATCAATTTTTATTTTGTCCCCCTCAAAGTAATCCCCCTCGGATATAATGCACTTGTGCCAACGCTTTTTCCAATCCTCAAAGCATTTCAAAAAATCATTTTTTGTGATCTTGTTCAGCTCCTCTTTCGATGCCGTCTTTATTTCCTCAATCGTTGCAAAACGCCGTCCTTTCATGGGCCTCTTCAGTTTCGGGAACCAGAAGAAGTCACAGGGGACCAGGTCTGGGAAATATGGTGCCTGCGGTATCATTAGTGTGTTGGTTTTTGAGCAATTCTGGTTGGAAATTGAGCAATTTCGGAACAAACTTCGCTGACACACGTCTCATGTCTAAAACACCCGTTAAAATTGATTGGCACGAACCAAACGAGATGCCAATATCATCAGCAATTTCTCTAATGGTAATTCGACGATTCCCCAACACTATTTTCTTCACTTCTTCAACGTTCTCATCAGTTGTTGACGTGCTGGGGCGTCCAGAACGAGGTTCGTCGTTGGTGTCTTCTCGGCCTTCTTGGAAGAGTTTATACCACTTGTAAACATTTTTTTGGCTTAAAGTAGACTCATCGTAATGCCACTTTCAACATTTCAAGTGTTTTGGAACACTTGATTCCATTTTTCACACAAAATTTAATGCAAACTCTTTGATCCATGATTTTCGACAGCGGAAAATCGTGGAGCCTGCAAAACACTTCTAACTTTTATGCCTCTCACCAACAAACTAAACATGCTACATAGCTGAAATTTGGAACATATATTCGAGATGAGTGTACCAACATAACCAAATAAAAAAATCGAAGATCGAACGGATGTAGCCCGCTAAATTTCAAAATTCACCTTACTTTTTGATCACACCTCGTATATATATACATACATAAGCACATAAATATTTTTTATGAATAATTTTCTTATGTAATTTTATTAATTGCAATATTTTCAAATTATTAGTGTATTAAATATTTTTTGAGAAATTTATTTATATGATAAAAAAATATGTAACAAGAACACTTGTTTCTTATTAATGAAAATAATAATTGTTATAAATTATAAGTGAGTACTTCCTAATATATTATACATTTTTATGATGATTTCTTTTAGATATGCAAGGTTATAAAAAAAACATTATTATATATGATTTAAATTCATGTTTGAATATTTTTTTAACTTTTTTATTTAATACCTAGAATATTTTAAACAAATATAATTCTTAAGTTTAAGTATAGAAATAATAAAAAATGACCTTATGTAATTTTTTTGAAAAATAATAAACATTTTTTGGAAAATGTTTTCCATAAAGACATTTGTTTTGTATTTTCTAAATGAATCGCTTATATTCTAAAACTGCATACTCGATAATTTTAAATATGCTTCGAAATATTTAAACTTTCATTCATTAAATTTGTAATTTTATTTTGTTTGTAAAACATTGGTTTGCAGTAATTACAACAGATGAATAAAATAATGGAGAGGCACTTAAAAGCTCAGACTTTACAATTGAAAAATATCATGTTTATTAGAAAACGACAGTGAGATGATTTTTTATTATTTTCTACATTTTCACCTTTTTTATATTTATTTTTGAAATTATTATATATACATATATATATATATATATATATATATATATATATATATATATGTGTGTGTGTGTGTGTGTGTGTGTGTGTATGTGTAACAAATTAGATTTTTTTTATTTTTAAGCCATAAATGTATTATTAGTATTTAACGTATTTAACTTGACTTTCTTGGATGAAAGGGAGCGTTTAAACTTAGTAACTTCTGTTGTTTGTGCATTCATTTATGATTTATATATATATATATATATATATATATATATATATATATATATATATATGTATGTATGTATGTAAACCATATATACATGAGAGTGAACGATAATTTTCAAGCAATTAACATTCATGTTATGGAACACAGGCGTATCGTAGCATATAGCACGAGTTCAAAGTCAGCAAAGAACATCAGTTTGCATTAAACAGAGAGAATAAGAGACATGCCATTTAGTAGTTCGATAGTATGTATGTGTAAGTAGTAGATGTTAGTTGTTCTCAATATTCATTTTTCTCACAAATAAATTTCGTAAAATGAAAAGTTCGTTTTTGATCTTTGTAAGAAATGGTTTGTGTTATTTTTAATGCGTCACCAAAAGAAAGGTACACAACATAAAATATGTTTAGACATTATTACTGTCGTTATATTCACTATTCTGTTTATAATAGAGATATTTTTAAATAAATGGCTCTTCAAAGAAATTTTTACATCTCGCTAATGACCTGTATTCGTTTTTTTTTAAAAAAATGTACTCGTTAAATTTAGTTTGATTTCAAATATGTAATACCGAAATATTAAAAAAAGTTTACTAATAAAATATTGAGCGTTGCCATTGGAACTATAATAATTATTAAATCTTTTTTTTTAAGAAATATATTGTAATTTATTACATTTAAATTTATTGAATAAACAGAAATCAATAAATAACATTCTATTTAAATAGTATAAATATTTTAATTTCACATAGTACAAAAATTTAAAAAAGTATTGTTTTATTATTTCTATTTGTTAAATTAAAATTTTATTTATTAAAATACTTTTAATTTTTTTCTAAAATTGCAGATATTTTCTTGTTCTAATAATTTTATTCACTATAGATTAGAATAGTTTCTTATTTTCATTATTTCATTGTTAATATAAAATCGTCATTGTGTAAATAATTAATAAGAATTAAAGGTCCAATTTATTTTGGCTAAATTTTTTTAATAAATGTGATATATATATATATATATATATATATATATATATATATATATTCAAATATGAATTTAGTTTAAATTCAAGCAAAATATAAGGTATATAACTTAATCTATTTAATTTTTTGTCATATTTTTCTACAATTCATAATATTTGATTAAAATTTAGACTTTTGTGAGATTTGTGAATAACATAAATGTATTATTTTATTTTTAATGTAATTTCCAATTATTTTTTTTTTAAATGCATGCACCATATATTATTTTTAATGAATTGTTATGAGAATAATTTCTATTCAAAAATATTGCATTTGTAAACATTTGTTTTAATTGATTTGAAATTCTATTATTTTTATTTTGGCAATGATTATTTTAAGGATATTTCCATCAAAAATTTTATTAAAAACTTCTATTTTTTAAAAAAGTGAGATTTTTTTACTCGCATAAAACATGCATTCATCAAATATTCAAAAATAGTGTTAACATAAGTATGAAAGTAATATATTTAAATATTCTCTTTGGTAAAATATCATTTATAAAATTGTTGATGTAGTCAAAAATTCCATTTTAATCACGTGCTTTTTTATACGAAATCCGGAAACGGATCATCTTTTCCTAATAAATTAAGCTGTTTTCACGATAAAGCACAGCTAGTCACAGTAGCTATTTATTATATATTTTATTTAAGTTGTGCACAAGTATTTTTCGAATAAAATATGAACCGCATGAAATGTTGGCCTGTCGGAGTGTATTGCACGTTGTGCCATTATGATACAACAGCGTGTTATGATTATTTATACATTTAAATGGTTTATTGCTGAGATCTAAGACACTACCGCCACGCTGTTCTTTTGAAGTTATTTATAATGTTAGACGTGCGCCACCACCCAGGTCTCACCAATTAAATACGTTGCTAAAGTTACAACTACTGAATTAAAATATGAGAGAAGCAATATATATCGCACAATTTCAACATCCATGTTTCACTGAAATTTATGTATTATTATTCACTTTATATATCAAGCGTTACGTTAATACTTAAACAAATTTACACACACACACACACACAATATATATATATATATATATATATATATATATATATATATTTATATAGTATGTGTGTGTGTGTTTGTGTCAGAAAAAGAAAAAGAGGAGTAAAAAATTTGAAAAATGTGACACTACATTATTTTGATTATTCCATTAAAATATAATCTTTATGAATGGAGTAAATACCATTGGTGATTATTTTCAAATCATTTTTTCTTTTGATTATGTCGAAAGTAATAACTGTGTGTTTATATATGTTTATGTATATAAGGGTTATCCAAATGTGATGCCTAGATTTGTGTTTTATTAAAAAGAAACATGTGTATAGGATGTTGTATAAGGAAACATGTGTATAGTTTTTTTTTGTTTCTATTTAATAAAACACAAATTTAGGTGTCCCATTTGGATGACCCTATATATATATATATATATATATATATATATATATATATATATATATATATATATATATATATATATATATGAAGTGTAAAACATTTTTAATTAGATTATAACTTTTTTAAGAAGTTTTTTTATATTGTGTTTTATGTATTAGAAACTTCATTTCGTTTGAAAAGATTTTATTTAGGAACTTATACAATGAATTCATTTTTTAACTAACGAATTTCTACTTGTAAGAATTTATATTATTAATTTATTCAAATTTCTATGCTTCGAGAGCTGCATTCCATGGAATATGTGGATGTATATTGAATAGTATTTTTTAGTCAGATATAATTGATAATCAAAATCTGGCTAGATTCTATTATATTCATATACAGATATTATATATATATATATATATATATATATATATATATATATATATATATATATATATATATATATATATGTTTAAATGTTTGACATAAGCATGTATAATATAAAAAATTAAAACTTAAGTAATTTATTATTTTGAATAAACTAACCTTTGTGTTGTTCAAATAGAATTTATTGATTAATATTAAATATGCACTGAATATATAAAAAGAGTGCTTTTAGGTTGGATAGAATTTTCGATAGGGATTCAATTTAAAGTTCTATCAAGCTTAAAAAAACACCTATGTATATATAAGCAAATATTTAAAAGTATGTAATGTTAAGACTAGTGTTAACAATTTTGGTATAATTACAGCGCTAAATTAATACGAATATTATTTTATTTTTTTGTATAATTCTAAAAAACAATTATTAAATATGTTTACTATTCATAAATATTTAAAGTGCATATTAATTGGCAACTTCAACGAAATGCATTCATATAGAAACTGCAGACGAGTTAAAAAACGGTCGGGACGTTTAAAAAAAGACTAACATAATTTTCGTATTAATTAACTATGCATTCAGAATTGGTGGGCGGTCGAATCTCGTCATCGTATAAATGACAACCATGTACTATTTTTCGTTATGTTTGCCCATTGTTCGATTATTCAGTCTATTGACTGTTATGAAAAGCGCCAAATTCATTTGCATAAATTTACAAGTGTAAATGTAATATATATATATATATATATATATATATATATATATATATATATATATATATATATATGTATATGTAGAATGAAAAATACATATTTATAAAAAGAACTGCTGGACGTGACAGTGATATTTAAAACCTTATTATTTATCTGTAAATATAAAAGTGAGAAAACGAATTCAGCTATAAAATAAAACATTGTATGGATGTAGTTTTTTGTAGGTCCTTTGTTTAAAATGTTGCTATAAATTGAAATATGTTAAACGTTTACATAAGCACAGGTGATCTTTTTTTATTTATCTCATAATCTTCGTGCATGGCACAAAAAATATATAATATCACTTTTATATATGACTTATATTAATAACCGTAATATTTTTACATAATTGAAGAACACTTTTTTTATTAATAATAACAGCATTTTTTACACATACATACATTAATAATTATAAAATTTTGGTTCATTTAATTTAAATAATTATGTATAAATTAACTTTTTAATGTAGGGATAATTTTTCATATACTTTTTTTCATTACATTATTTTATTATCTGTTATAAGGGACGGCCTCTTACGAATTACAATTTTATACTTCAAATTATATGGAATGATTATGACATTTTTCGTTAATAATTATTATAAGTCAACTTATCATTATACTTGTGTGTTTGTTAGGCTATTACAAAAATCTAGCAATGAATTATATAGGCAATGGTTAATTATCAATTTCTATTAAAAACAATAACAATGTAGAAATAGAAAAAACAACTATGTATATTTAGTTCAAACCATTTACATTAAAGGAATGTTTCTAAATGAATTGAATATAAGGATAACAATGGAAAATTGTATAATTTTTTAAAAAAAAATGATATTATGAAGTTGATTTTTTGATCAATGTTTCTTACATGTCCTCACTTATGACAGTAAAACATGTCAGAATAATTCAACTAATTGAGACAACATAGACAACACGTAGAGACGAAAAGAGAAATGAGTAGATTTGAAATAAAACCAAAATTACGAGTGCTATAATAAAAGTAAAAATTTTAAAATTGACAAAAATTCGCCATTGTCAAGTGGAAAAGAAAAATATTGGATTGTTGAATGTGAAAAGTTTTTGGAGTGGCCTTCATCCAGTAATGGATAGGAAGAATCCGAATATATATATATATATATATATTTAAACACAATGTATTTACTAGTTTGTAAATACTTCAATTTTATAATATATTTCAAGAATTGTTTCTGTTGTATTATATTCTAATAGTACTAGCTTTATACTGTCCTTAAATGTCTTGATGTATGTTTTCATTATGGATCAAACTATTTGAAGATGACATGAGTACCAAAACCACTTGTGGCAAAGTATAATAGACTAGTGTTTCGAAAATTTTATATAAAAAAATAAATATTGTTATGAATGTAAATATTTCTAACTAACCTTTATATTTTTAAATTGTTTTCTTTTTTAAAAAAATAAATATTTTCAATATCAGGCAATTTTATTATACAGAGTTTTTAACAATTTCATCTAATTTTTAAAGTTAATGTATAATTGTTGATATTTTTAATAAAATATATTATTTTAAATAAAATAAATTTTATTAAAAATAATGTACGTTTATATTAACGATATTTGTTATAATCCCTAAAAAAACATATTTATATAATAAAAAACATTTAAAACATATTGAAATAAATTGTCACTTTTTAAATAATTCAATTCAATTTTTTTTAAAAAAAACCCTTATAAATCAACGGTAATATATGTACGGTTTTTATACTTTTTGAATATAATTAAAAGTCGTATCATTGTGTGTGAATCATTGAAAAATGTCGTTTTAAGTCCAAAGAATACTGCACTATTGGTATAAAATAGTTTTTTTCGAAGAATTGCATGAGGTAAAGAATACTAAATACAAACGGCAGGTTAAAATTCCATCGATAGTGTTGAAAAAATGTAAATGGAACAATATTTTTTCTTTGTTGAATACGTTTATCTTTACATTGACCGCTATTTAATAAATATTTATTTTAATCTTATACTTATATCAATTGAAAATTAATCCTAAAATAAATCAAAAAAGTGTTTTTATATACATAATATTAATAATTGATAAGTCTCATATGTTTTCTTTTAATTTTATGTATTCGTATTCATAAACAACTTATTTATTTGAACGAAAAGATTAAAGAAATAAATATATTTAATTATTTTAATCAGAGGTATTTTACATTTAAAAATTATGATATACATTGGCTGTTTTAAAAAAGGTTAAAGATGTTACATTATTATGTTCATTTTAGAGTTAAATAATCTTCGGTGTTTTTTTTAAAAAAAATATATATATTTGGACATTTTATATATATAATTTCAAATATATTTTTTAGTTTATTTCCTGGTAATGTATTGAGATATTTTCTTTAATCTAGTTCTGTATTATTCAGTTGTGTAGAAAAATATTGTCGAGCATCGCATGTAGTACAAAATACAAATGGAATCTGTAAATGCAACGAACAGAGATGGTCTCGATAGACTTCTTTTGTTTTCCATCTGTCATTCTCTGAAAATATAGCAAATGAAGAGGAAGGACCAAACGCGGACATGTAAACCCTAAGGAGAGGCAGACTTGTTGCTTACGAACGATGACATATTACGATGGCGCGGACATTCTTCTCGACGTGATGAATATGCAGAATGTCCTCGAACTACACCCAAGGCAGAGCGAAACAGTCAGAATATGTATACTCTTTTTCAGTCGCATTGTGTTGTCGTATATTTGAACGTAGTGATGCTGACTATCTTAAGAGAGTGATACCCATATCTCGAGGGAATTCTCGGCAAGATTTTTTTTTTGATTAATCCATATCAGAATATTTCTTTCATTTAATGAGAATATATTTTCTGAAATACACTTTCAAATTAAAATATTCGTACGTATCCGTTTTTAATTTAAAAATTAAACATAATTTGCAATGAATTCATTTTTATAATACACATTCATATGTGTTTTTTTCTTTTTTAATAATATTGAAAATACGTGTTCTATTCTTACAAGTGTACATATTCGAATAATTTAATATAAAAAAGGTATTTTTTGAAAACCAGCTTTTTTAAAAGTGTTTTATCCGTCCAATAAAATACAACACGATACGAAATACGATATTTTTGCATAGTTCACGTTAATTAAATTGATTGATTGTTCGATAAAAAATACAGATTGCGAACAAGTTTTTTGCGAAGGTTTACCAAACTAAATCACAATTAAGATCCAGATTCAACGTGTATGGTAGCAGAGTTATTTAAATTCTCAGATAACATTTACTGATCTAGAAAAAAGACGGATTCGTGTTGAAAAATATTCGATCAGATTTTTTCGTTAACATTATTTTTTTTTAGTGATTTGATTTCAACTTTTATGTTTGATTAGTCACTGTAGTTGTAATGACAAGTTTGAAACAAAGAATTTATATATATATATATATATATATATATTATGTATGTGTGTACACCTTTAAAGAAGACTAGAATGTATATTATTTCAGCCTAGCGACGAAATTTTGAAATGAATGAATGTATTTTGACTGTATATCTATGTAGTGTTTTATACATAGATGCTATTTATAAATTGCTACTGTAAATGTATTAAATGGTTTAAGATTTAATTATATTAATTGCAATGACTCGAGGCAATGATGATTGATTCTCGCTATACTATCGATATATAGATAGTCTGTAATTTAACAGACATGTTGAAAATTAAGATCGTTTTATCTAAAATCATGTCTGTTCACTGTGTTTTAGTCAGTGTATTAATCACGGCATAAACGAGTTAATTGGTGTAGTTTTTCGGTCAATTGCGTCTTCTTACAATTATATTCGGTTACGTTTATTCAACATGTATCTGGTTAAAAACATGTACAAATTTCATTATTCGCTGATCGCTTCTTATAATAATTCGATAAACTTACTGAATTATGCTCATGTTTTTATATAGACAAGTTGTTTTTGTGCCCGATTTTCTAGTGTAATTAGTTATATAATCAAATCTATTAACTTGGATTAAATGTTATTTTTAAAAAATTAAAATTATTATTGAACAATATATATTAATAGATTATATCTTTTTTTCAATATATGTAATGGTATCGAATAATTTAAAAAATATATCTTTTATGAAATGGATTTAAATTTGTAATAATGCCAGTATACCATATTTTATTTACAAGGATGATAACTTCCATATAAAAAGAAAAATTAATTTATTCTAATATCTAGTAATTGTTTAATATTTGACGTAATAAAATGATTCTATTTGAGGGTAAATACAATCAATACTAGTTACAAAAAACCGAAAACAATACAGTGATCTCAATGATAAAAACAAGAATATTTGTAATTAATAAACAGTAACAAACATAGGGATCAAAGTTATTTTTAGAACGTCTTTAGTTTCGAAGCAAAAAACTGAAGGTGTATTTTTTAAGATTTCATAGAATGTTCTATTCACATAGGGTATTTTATAAACAATTCTTAAAGTTAATCTTATAATTTAGTGTCAAATGATTACGGTAAAAGCGATAGGACATGCCACTTAAGCTCCAGTATTTTTTGTAGCAAAAAATCATTATGACATAGTGGATTATATATTTTTTTATTTGTTAATTCTGGTTATGTTTCTTTAATTGTCGTGTTTAGTTTATGGTTTTCAATTGAAAATAATATTTATTCTAATTAATCGTTTAATTATAAAATATTATAGTAATTCATTATCAATTAAATACAAATGTTACCATTTTTAAATTCAGATCACTTTTATCTGTATAATGATTAACTTTGTCTGTTAAACATATTTTTTACTCTGTATTTTTCATTACTCATCACCATTTGCTTTAGAAAAAGAATGGTTTTCATTGTTTTTATAACGATTCGCAAATATAAATGCGATCCATTCAATTTTTTTGTTCAAATCTCTAACAATATACCTACTAAAATATATTATTTCGTATATACAGAGATAAATATTATAAGAAAGTTATGCGAGTTATTTTTAATCACTCCCTTTATTTAGCTGTTCAGTCTCTACGGGCTTTCCGGAACGAAGTTTATAAGTAAACAGGAAATTTCACATACGAAATTGCGTAAAGTATTTTTGGAACATTTTTTGACTGCACCGTTATCACACATCACCAATTTTTTAAATGTATTGAGTTTTTATTTTTTCAATGCAATAAAATATAAATTGACTAATGTTTATATTTTCCTTTTTTAAAAAATGTGCAGTATGATTACTGTTAAGATAATATCTTAATTATTTGTATTGTAACACGTATAAGTGATATCTTGTAAAATTGTTGAAATATTATGGATCTTTGTATTACTAATATCTATTGAAAAAGTGAAACAACTTTTAATAAAAATAAATCTAATTTATTTAAAATATCTATGATTATATGAATTTTTAAACAAATTTATTATTTAAAATCTAAAAATACGAATATAATTTTGAATTTAACTAAGTAAATTTTATCTTTTAATAATAATAATAATAATTATATATATATATATATATATATACACAT
>CP092088.1:40257506-40497506 GCA_029203775.1 Neoneuromus ignobilis
TTGAAAAATACAATCAAATATTTTTTAATTATTCTCTAAAAACAATAATCCACTATTTGATAAATTCAAGTATTATCTACTACTGATTAATAATTTTTATATTTTTACAATCTTTATGATTCACATCTTCGAAAGTTTGTTTTAAATCCACAACGAATATTTATTGTTGATTATGTTTTTATTGAAGAAAACCATATTTTAAATAAATATTTTTCAATTTACTAAATAACAGATATTTAAAAATGACAGACATTACTGGTATATTTTTATATTTTGATTTACGATTTTTTTTTATGCACACAACTCACTTGTTTTCGATGTAATAAAAATGTTTTAAACCTTGAGTTTTGAAGTCGTTCTAGTCATAAAATAACGCCAAGAATTTATTGTATGATATAATATAGGTGTGTGTGCTGATATTCTCTCTCTGATACCACAATGACGAACATCATAATATAATTGGCAGTTAAAAGCAAACATGTGTTTTGCTCGAATTGTAGATAATTGGTATGTCCCTATGTGTACTTCATCATGAAGTTGTACTATGTTCATATCGGAGTACTTATACATACATACATACATACATACATACATACATATATATATATATATATATATATATATATATATATATATATATATATATATATCTGTCGATTTTTATATTCATTTTCATTGAGGCTTGTGTACTCATGTATGTACACAAACACATTTACTTTTCATAAAGTAAATAGTGAATAATTACTAATATGTCAATCTTTATTATTTACAAAAATGTGATTTTTTGATTTATTGAAATATCATAAAATATACATATGTGAAATAATGAAATTTAATTATCATACTGTACTATATTTAAGAATTAATTTTTTATAGTAATATTTATTTTAAATAAATACAGATAAGAGAATTAAATTTTTTTGAAACATAAAAAGTGCAGTCACTGAAATGAAATAAATTTTATTTTTTCAATAAATGTACATTTTTTAATAATATTTTTTTAATACCTAAGATAACCTTAGTTCTTAATTTTTTTAAATTCTATAATTCTGTTAATGTTTTTTAGTTAATATGCTGCATATTTTTTTAACAATTTACTCTATATGAATTATCCGTTACAAAATTCAAAATACTTTCAGTAAAACCATTTTTAGAATTGTTATCAATTAATTTTCAAGTACTTAAAATTATTAGTTTAAAATTCATTCATAGGCTTTTAAATATATATACTCGTATATATATATATATATTATATAATGAGTCTGAAGTGTTTAGACATATATGTACTTGCTTACTATCATTTTCTTTTCTTTAATATCCTTCACTCTCATTTAGGTCACTCTATATTAATGTTTATTTTGAACAATATATTCTCAAACATTTTTATACATATAAGAACTGTTTATTGTGATTTTGTGCATGAATTATAAATATGATATTTGAATACATTATGCGTTTTTTAATATTTGATTATTAATTATTTTGTATTTGTTTCAGGTGAGTTCGTTTAAAGATTCCTTTTGTAAGTATAAAAATATTTTGTGTGTGTGTGTGTTTATGTATATAAATATTATATATATTTATATATACAGGCGTGATTATTACTTTAAGCTGAAGTATTATTTTAATAATAGCAGGGTTTGTTAACAGATATATTTAAATAGTTTAATTAATAATATATTTATTATAAATCAGATTTGTAAATTTAGTCATTTTCGTTTTTTTGAAATATTTTCTCTATTTGATACAAATTGTCTATCATTCCAATCACACAAGATCCTGAAAACTTATTTAATAATTATTTATCGTTCACTTTATTTATAAGCTGATGAACATATCGATGACAATAACATCATCATCAGAGCGCATCGTTATAAAATTTAAAGATTTCAAAAATTAATTTAATTATAGTAGTTTGTTTATAAAATTAATTGATAGTTGTATTATGTGTGTGTGTTTATGTATCCACAAATGCACTTAAGAATGTTTAAATATATATTTTTTCATCCTATCTAGTTTCTAAAAACATACAATTTGTGTTCTATAATTAATTTGTAAATATATATGCAAAGTGCTACCTATATAATATATTGTATCCACTACTGTACACTAAAACATAATTTGCAAGTAATTAACACATCCATCTAAAATGTTGAGTGACTGCAAGCGCACTTCAGGAATCTCACTTGTTCATGGTCCACGGATCACATGTCGACTTTAAAAACCGTTTCATTTCTGTCTCGTTCTTAATGAAAATCTGTTTGTTTATCTTTTTTTCCATAAGTTAATGAAAATATTTGATTTTAATCTAAAAAGTTAATTGTACAATCATTGTTTCTATTTTCAGACATACTAATAAATAAATTTTAGTAAGACGATTATTTGTATTTTTTCATGTATATATATATATATATAATATATATATATAATATATGAGATAGAAGTCTGAAGTAAGGTGTTTTATTTTTGAATATAAACAAATTAGAAACATGTTTATGGATTTGATTAGATATATTTAATTCTTCGACATAGAATTACTGAAAATCTGTTGACTTGTTATTATCATGAATTTTTTAAAAAAATGATTGGTAAAGAAATATGTACGTCTTCATTTATAATTTATATTGATCTTGAACCTACTTGGAATGAAATATATCCAATATCCTCATAACAGTTGAGATTTTTTTTAAATTATTACTGCTTCTAATTGCCGACGAAATGAATAACTATAATAACTCTGAAAAAGATGACATTTTTTTTGGTTATTTATAATATCTTTATAGTAATTGTTCAGTTTTAAGAAGTCAATATATCTATAAATATAGATACAATAGATGATCAAGTTAATTATTTCTGATAATCGACAAATCAGTTATTCAAATTTAAATTTATTGTTTTTCTTTTATTCACTTCATAAGCTTCTTTTGATTTTATATAGACACCTGTTTGGTTGTATAAAAAAAAACTGAAAGTTTAAAGGGTTGTATTAACTCATTTAAAAGAACTTTGAATATAAAAGAACATGCTTTTGACAGATAATTATGTTACAATGAGAATTCTTTAATTATTCTTATAACTTTTTTATTTAATATAACGTCTTGTAAATTTACCTTAAAATGTTCAAATTTTATTAATTGGTTTTTAGTGTTCTTTTTATGTAAATATATGTTAATATATATATATATATATATATATATATATATATATATATATATATATATATTTAAAAAAAAATAATTTAGTAATTTGAAAAATAAAAATAAAATCGATATATGATTATATATTCGACTGTGTTCTTCAATTTAGTAATAATAATGAAAAAAATAATTGATAATAAATGTTATTTTTATATCATCGTTTATATTATTTTATTTTGTTATATAATTAATCTGTTAATACAATAATCATTGTATTTTTACATTGACAAATATGTGTGTGTACGTGTATATATATGTATGTATATTGTATATATATTTTCAATTAGGTGGCAGGCATATTGCATTTTATATGTAATATTGCAATACACATCTGTTGTTAGACTTATTTGTAAGAGGAAAAAAAAAACAGTTAAGAATCCTATCTTGATCGTGTTATAACTTTTGTGCGGGAATGTACAGTACAACACAATCCAGACAATAGTCTGTGGAAGTCGAGGTCACGTGATAGAATCTACCGTGAAGATCTCGCAATGTGTTTGAGAAAAGGACAGATTAAAAAAATAAAAATAAACAAAATTCTTGCAACCATCAACAAATACGCACAGTAAATATTTACCGTACGTTGTACCCTTTAATGGTGGTAGGTAGCTTCTTCAAAACTACCATATAGTGAATGTATGGATGAAATTTTCCTAATTTTGTAGGTAGTCGTTGTCATATTTTTTTTATAGCAGTTTATATATAATACACATATTCACTTGTGCATTGATATGTTTGTGCTATTAGAGACTATTATAAGAAAATATTTTAATTTTGCATACTTGCACAATTAGTTATTTAATTTGTAGCAAATATTTAATAATAAATGTAAGTTATTAAATGATATACAAGATGTTTTTATGAATTTGTAAAGCACGGTTTTTAAATTGAATCCCTAATTGAAGTTCTATCTAACCAAAAAAAACTTACTAAATTACATGAACAAATTGTGACATTAGTTTGTTATAGAAATAAATACATTTTCATGTATGAAATATGAAAAAAAAGTAAATGTTAAATTAGTCACAAATTTGAGAATTCAATTCATTAAAAAAATATATATAGTAAAATTTATTTTTAGTAACATTTTGTTATTTCAATTTGATAGTTGTAGATATTTTTTCCATCAGTTGTGTTCAATATTTAATTTCTTTTTTTCTTTTTATTCTATACAAAGATTAGTCGGCCAAAAGTATTTCTTCATCTTACGTACATTCGTTTGAATCTTAGATTTGATTTGTATGTATGTGTTAATGTTGTATAATTTTTATGTTTTATAATTATTTTAATTTCATTTAAAAAAATCACAAATCACATTATATGTCGAGTTTTATAAACTTGTAAAAGTATCATTTATATAATTAAATCGGTTTAATCATATTATTGTACTTAAAATGTACATATGTATGTATGACTTTACAGAGTTTTTGGAAGATAAAAAAAATGTTAATGAATCGGTTGGAAACCTTAAACGTATCCTAAACAAACTAACTAACGTCCTTGTACACTACATTGAGAATTCATATGTTTTTGTTTAGCTCAGCACGATACCTTTTGCTTTAATTAACGTGAACACAGTTAATTATGTTTCTGTTATAATTACTGGATCTTCAGTGAATAATCATTCTTTAAAATCGTTGAAAACTCTTCAAAGAAAATATGTCTAAACTTTGACCTGCGATTCCGATAGTATATTCTAACCGGATAAGGGTGCGTACATCGAGTGGGTGAGAACGAAATATTCACTGCATGTGTGTGTGTGTGTCGATGACGTCATGATGGTCGTTGCTACTATTTTGCTGCGGCTGATATACGTCTCTAGAAGTTGAGGCGCGTCTGTCGGAGGTGTATAGAGAGCGAGAGAGGAGCTACAAAAGCAATCGCAAGAGGTGACGGCCGCGGCATTGTTCGTGTTTCTAGAGTGTCACGCTGTTTAATGTTCTGGCTTACAATATTACCTCGAATAACCGCTCTGTTTGTTGTCGTTGATATCGGTCGTGTTATCTTTCGGATGATCATATTATCTATACTAAACGCAGATATCTAATCAAATCTCGATGCGAACTTTTCGGTTGATTTTTGTTGTCTATTTTCAAGGTCGCTACGAGATCCTCTGTAATAAATTGCTGTTTGAAATATGACCAGCGTGTATACACACACATATGTACATACATGCATATACATAAATGTGTACGTATATAAATTTGTACATAATTCAACAGAATCATTTTTCAAACATACCAAACGTTGTGTTTGATATGTTAATTATTAATTGTCCATTGTTTCGTAAATTAGTACAATTGCAATTGATCGTACGATGTTCGTGTTTAATTTTTATCTGTCGATTTTTTCGAACGTTGAAGTCGACCGTAGATATATTGAATGGTTTCCGTGTACTTATTAATAAGCCGAGCACTGTTTTGATAGACTGATGAGAAATCCATTGTCTTATTAGCGATCCAGTCGACGGCGGCAGTGGCTGATTGCTACCTCTGCTTTGTTGTGGCGCGGGCCGCTCGCTGTGTGGCGCTATTGTTGTTTCAGACGCTTGTTACTGATGAAACAATTGTTCTATGTTCTATCAGTCTACCCGAGCTTGCTGTTTTAACTAATATCTTCTGTATGTTTTGTTATTTATAATACGTTATGTATGTACACATCTATACATACATACACACATTCATATCTATGTATATATTTGTACATATACATTCATAATATATTCATAAAAACATTTATAAACACATTTCGAACAACATTTTAGATAGTTCACAAACTGCTAAAAGTACCGAATATGAAAAATATACGAAACTACCTTTTAGTACAACCAAGATATATTAATTTTCATTTTAATAATAACTATTTGTAATTGTCCCAATTATATGCAAGATTAATAGACAAACAGTAAAAAAGCAATTAATTTATATGTAACAATGTTAGTTGCGCAATTAATCAAATTTCATAAACGTTTTTGTAATGACTTTTAATTTCAAATCAAACAATACAAATTATATTAATTTAAATTTATTTTCAGTTTAGTTAAACGGAATTTATGATGTTTAATAAATTTTAGTATACATTAGCATTTTTCTAGTATTTTCTTTCTGTTTTTTTATAGAATGATGAACAGTAGGTATTCTTTTAAAAATACCATTTGATATGTATGTTTCATAGTTAATTCTATAACGATGATGATATAGCCATAGAAATGGGAATTGGTGAATATTGAACATTTTTGTAAAATGTAACCGTGATGGAAATGAACAATTCATTAGCATTAAAATATACTTATTGATTTTTTTTTATAAATTAATCGTTATTCCAAATACGACAAAATTCTATGAACTTACTTAAAATCGTTCACTTGTACGTATTTGAATAGTAATGTCATCAACCTCTCAGAGCACAAGCATATTAAATTTAATGTAACTACATGTGCTTAGAGAACGTTTGGATTGCTATCAAAATGTAGATAAGCAAACTAATGTTAGTAAAAACATTAAATGTTTTGTTAAACATTTATAATATTCATTGTAATGATTTTGTAAAGTTATTAATTTAGAGTAATTAACTTTAATTGATAATATGAAATTTGTTATCGAAATGCGTATAACCAATAATGAGAAAAAATTAATATTTATTAAAGGATATTATAAAATATGTCGCAGAAAATGTATGAAAAGTGTTTATATATACAAATACAAATTATTTAAAATTAAATATTAACTGTTCTTTAAAAAAATAAATCATTTCTAATAAATTATTTTTTTTCAATAAAAATTCAAAAAATAAATTTCAAAAATATACATTTTGAATATGTACTTTGCTATTCCTCCCTTTCATATATACGAGGGTCGTTTGGTAAGTATGGTAAAAAAGTAAGAAAAACTAAATTGAAAAATTTAATTAAATTAAACAATAAATAAATTTACCATACTTATCAAACAACCCTTGTATATATATATAATATATATATATATATATATATATATATATATATATATATATATATATATATATATATTTGTATATGTATATACATGCACATATCATCATTATCGACTTGACAGTCTTGTATAGGCCCGTAGGAGTTTACGCCATTTCTCTGTATTCATAACTATGGTTTTCCAATTCTTTATTACAAGAATCCTGATGTGTTGTCTCACAAAAATCTTTCCATTTCACTTTCTGTCTTCCAGCATTTTTAATTCCTTCCAGCTCAGTATTAAAAATTTTTTTAACTATGCTATTCTTGTACATATTATGTGTCCAGTTCATTGTAGCCTTTTTATTTGTGGATCTGTCTAAATCTGCTTCATTAAATAATTTATAGTTATATATGCGTGTATATATATATATATATATATATATATATATATATATATATATATATATAAAATAATAAAGATAACATTTTGAATCTTATTCTTTTTTTGGTAAAATGTCATGAAAGTGAAATTAAATTTTCGATATTAAGTAAGATTTTAACAAGGGATGAGCAAGTGAATAACTAATTTTATTAAATAAATTTTATATAATATTGATTTTTTATAATTTTTCTAAATATATATATATATATATATATATATATATATATATATATATATATATATATATATATATATTATCATATATATTATACAATAATAGTCAATCAAGGAATTTTTTTCAACATAAATAATTAAAAGCACAATTATTTTTTCATAACTGCATATATATATATATATATATATATATATATATATATATATATATATATCTTACGAATTGTACATACGTATTACTGCTTTTATTACAGCGTTTGTCAGGAAAATTTTTCATTCTGTTTGAAAAAGACCGCCTTGTCATTTCGTTCGGCTGTGACATCTTTAATTTTCTTTTTATAATTTTTCCTTATTCATGAACGAATATACAAGCTGATTATTATTTATCATCCAACTTGTACTACATAAACTGTACTCTTCATTGATATGATATTTGCTACGTTATAAGATGATATTTAAAAGTACTTATTACAGTGACTTGTGGTCTCTTATTAAAATTTTCTTTCGGATATTTTTCTTTTATTATATTCTGTCATATTTTGTACGTCAATCATAGTGTTTTCACATGACTTTGTATACTTTTTAAACTACAGTGTTCTGATACTGAAATTAACTTAATGACGACATGAATTGTTTGTTTTAGAATTCATTTTTTCCGTTTGATTTGGTATTGAACGTATTAAATTATTATTAGTTTACTTTGATACGAAATTCATTAATTTTTTATATATCAAAAGTAATATTGACATTGTGTTCTATTTTTGACATATTTCGTTAAAAACATGTTCGTTTGTATTTTCATAATGTATAAAAAATTACAGGTTTTTCATGGAAATTCTATTAGTTTGCATTCACAAATTTTTATTTATTTACGAATTGAATTACCTATATTATTTATATCAATTTACGTCACTAATATATCAAGAATACGATTTGATTAAATAAACAAGTTTTTAAAACATATTTATTAAAACTTAAATCTGATAGTATTTTAATTACAGATATATTTATTGAAGTAACTTTCGTTATATACAAGAGAAATTTATATTAACTGTTCCTTATTTTTTATTTTGAGACAAAGTTAATTATATTTTTTGTGTTATAAATATAAGCCTTAATGTTTTTTTTTCTGTTTACTTAGTTGACCAAAAAAAGATTTCATTTGAGAATTTAACACTTGTTGTGTACATTTGTATGTCTGTATATATTTTTTTAATTCATTCGTTTAAATATGTACATAATTTTCAATTTTTAATAAATGGTTTCAATAAAAATTGAAACTGTTTTTATTAAATGGCCAATTTAATTAAAAAAATGTTCTTCAAAATTATGTACCTGAAAGTATACATAGATTTTTTTTAAAAAAATATGTTAGTGTAAATTGACATCAAAATATTAACAAATTTTTCAAATAATGCCAAGCCAATCCCATTACATTTTTTTTTTATAAATAAAATACTTCCAATAATTCTCTGATTTTTGTTATTTATAATTTGTAGTATTTTTTTAGTTATCCCCTTTAATAGTTAATATATATTTTCATTTTAATACGTGATCTGAAAAATTTTTTTTTGAGAAAATATCGTTTAAAATGACTGCCTTATTAACTTTCCTGTCGTGTCAGATTTGAATTTATATATATATATATATATATATATATATTGTTTATTTGAAACGTAAGCGATTGTGGTGAATACCTCTGAATAAAAGAGTAAAAATGTTATATATTTGTGTTATAACTCATTAGCTACAGCTACTATAAGGGGATCTAAGTAATTCAGATATTTACGTTGACTTCATGTCATGCTAAAAGCATAAGCGGGAGAAATCCATTATGTTTTATATGGTTTCTTTACCATTATCCTCAGTATAGACAAGATAATATGATTGAGGTTGCTTACCACCGTTGTATTTCTCTTCTTTGCAGAAGCAGACGAGTGATTTTTCTTAACTTCGAAACGAGACATAAAAAATTTATGCCACGTAGCATATATTATTTAAACATTAATGTTATTCTACACATTCGCAGTGACAATTTCACAAGTGTATTTAAATTTTTAATTTTATCGTTTTTCTAGTCTTTTGTTATTTCATAAATGGCCCATTCCACCTAAACATAATACGTAATAACGTCTTTTTTATATTTATAGACTTGGTTAATATTTATTTCAATTTGTTTAATTTTTATTTCAATATTTTAATTCGATACCAATAATTATTACAATTGTATTTATTAACTCTACAATATTTATCTTTCTTCTTTTCAGAAATGTTTTGTTACGTTCTAAAGTGTAGTTATTTAATTCTTCATTAATTTTTATCCAGTTAAAAAATATTGTTTAAAAACTATCGTAATTATTTATAAAAACAATATTTTTTTTAAAAAATATTGTGATATACTAATTTTTTCAACTAAATAAATAAATTAGCCCCATATTTTTCAGTTCTATTTATTGTTAAATTATAGAATTTATACTTGAAATTTTAATATGTTATTTAAAAATTAATGTTTAATTGGCTGTTTTATTAATGAAATGACAATTTTTTTGAAAATATAACTACTTAATTATCAATTTTAACTTATTATATTATTATACTTATGAAAATAATGATCCTATTTATATTATATATATATATATATATATATATATATATATATATATATATATATATATATATATCTATATATATATTCTCTCTCAAAATTTTCCATTTCTAGCAATCTAATGTCTTTTTCTTCCACATCAATGATTTTTTCATGTTTCTATTTCATCTTATATTAATAGGTTTCGTCTTAAAATCATTTAATATATTTGCATTCCTAATTTTTTTTTGTTATATAATCGGCCTATTTTAATTTAAAAATTTTCACTCTTGTTATATGTTGTCGAATCTACTCGTTTCTCTTTCTATCTTTACGTGTTATTCCTAACATGAATCCTTCCATGTTTCACTATGTCGCCTGAAATCAATGAATTATTCTGGTATTTAAGACCCATGATTCATTATTAGTTAGGTAGTGAAATATGTAGTATTCATTGATATTCATTGATTCAATATATTTTTAATACAAACAGAGAAGTATTCATTTTTATAATATAAGAATTTCTTTTCCATTTACACCATTTCATTTTTATCCTCCTATTTATTTCATCTATATATTTTAATGTTAATTGGCTGTTCTAAGTACATATAAGATTTTTACTTCTTCTATTTTTATTCATTTTAATTCAAATTTCTTCGGATTTGCAAATTAATTATACATTTTTTTTTATTTTGCTGAGGTTTATTATAAGATGTGATTTTTTTGGACTCGAATTGTTTAATTTTTCTGTTATTTTTGGAGTTCATCTGGGCTTGTTTTGAAAATAATAATTTTAGTAAATCAAAGATTAAAAGTATCTCTTTCTTATACATATATATATTTATATATATATATATATATATATATATATATATATATATATAGGTTGGCAAATATCTCCCTTCCGCCTTCTGGTCTTTTTAATTTCTCAGCTATTTACAAAAAAAGCGGAAGTGAGATACTTGACAACATAATATATATATATATATATATATATATATATATATACACATGTATGTATGTATCATGTATGTTATTTTTCATAATAATACAATTAAACAACTATAAATTGATATAAACATTTGTTTACAGTATATCATTTCAATGATCTCATATTTGTTTGTTGAATGTAGTAACAAAAATAACATTGTCATTAATAGAAGAAGTGTTATATATATTTAAAGTACTTTTATAATTTGTTGTAATTTTATTTATGTAAATTTTCTATTTTAAACAAATTATTTTACGTGTGGCTATACATATATATGTATATGTCTACATACACACACAAAACATACATTTCATATATTTTTGTGTGACAGCGACTATAAATCGATCTTTGTTTGGTGTATGTATTATTCATTGTGATAGGAATATGTTCAAAATGAATCTGCCCGCATTGGCTTTTAGTGACATCTGAGGACACATAAAAGATTCACGAAGATTACCATCATCCTGGGGGATTATTTAGTTCGTCGTGTCAGGAACGATAGTACGGTGGTAAAACAGTGATTTTGAAGGCAACGGTAATGTTGACTGAAAAAATCTAATGTATTTTTATCTCATTCGATTTTCTGTTAGAAAAATCTGTTTTTCATTTCGTTGTAAATATTTTTTTTATTTGTTTATTATTATTTATACACATTGAACGATTTTTTTACATGTTTTTTAAACACCAGATGTTTATTTATTAGATTATTGAACTGTTTTTTTTTTTACTGTAAAAGCATGACATTTTTTAGTTTGATTTTATGTGAAATATTTATATTATTGAACACAACTAAACTTTATACATACATATCATGTACATGTGTGTGTGTAAAGTTATAAGCTATATTAGACATCTTAATTAATTTTAAATTTATTTTAATCTTTTAAGTACATAGAGGTATAATAGAATCTTAATAAATACGGCACGATTCGTTGTATTTTTTGTCTACAATTAAGAAATATTTAATTATAGTATATGAAAAAACGAAAACTTAAAATATTTAAAAGAAATATGGCGCCAGGAGCATCGTGAAATGTAAAAATAAGATACAGATAGTTAATCATCAGTGATTAGCCAGTTTATTCCGAACTGTATATATTTTGTGTTCGTGTAACACAACGTCATGTAAGTGATTAATAATGTATGCATAAATTACACTTTATAATATAATAACGTGTAATTAACGGCGTTGGGGTTAAATGGCGAGTGGCCGCGACATGTTCTGTCCAAGGGTCAAACTGTCACCCCATCGCACAGCCCCTGATTGATTAATTATGGAATGCAGATGTGAATTTTTAAAAAGTGTCGCGTGAGCTTCCGCATGATTAGTATACCTACCACTGTTTGACTACCCTAACTCATTTTCATTATCAGAATATATTATTGTAGATTTGTGTGTTCGTCTACAATATGTCAATATGTTTTTAAAATTTGTTTCAATCATTAATGCAAAAGAACTTTTTTACGTTTCATCTCAACAAATATATTATTCCTTTTATTTTGGAATATTTTCAATTATTTATATTATTAATAATCATAATAGTATATAATTGGTAACGATTATGACTCTGAGTAATTAATATGTGTAGAGATGAAATGTAAGTTACTTATTTGCGATTTGCAGTTAGTGTGCTTATTACTTTTTTAAAGTCATTTGGTGTGAATTTATTAAACATAAATAATAAAAATGAGTTTTTATCGGTCGAATTTTGTTTCAATTTAATTTATTACAACTAAAAATAATGTTTTTTTTTTGCATTGTGATTTCATTAAAATATAAACCGAACAATATTTTCAATCCAGAAATGATATTAATAAAATAAAAAAAGATATACAAGTTAAACTGTATACAGGTTTGGTACACAGTATTCATAGGCATTTATTTATATGAGAAAAGTAAATAAAAAAATTTTTAAATAAAGAAATTTTGAAATTGTTTATGGTATATTTGAAATATTTTTTAAAGTATATTTTTTTCTTAAATTATGTTGAATGTAAATTTAATGAATGCATCAAAAATTGGTAGTAATTATTATCGTTATATTATCAGAGTAAACAAATTATTTTATACTTGTAAACACACACACACACACACATATTATATATATATATATATATATATATATATATATATATATATATATATATGTATGTATGTATATATCAAATGCTGATTGAACGGGATGGTTGGATGATTAGTTGGTTGGTTAGAAGGATGGATGGATGGATGTGATGTGGAGGTGGAGGTGGAATAGGAGACACACGCCCGCCCGACTGTTTAGTTTATGCGCGTAAATGAAAAAGTGATGTGTTTGTTTCTGTATCTAATCAAACGCGACGCGGCGCCTTTGATCTCTGATTCATATGTGATGGACTGGTCGACTGAACGCGCTTGCTTCCAGGAACACACGGTGACGTCATCAACTGTGTGTGTATATGTGTGTGTGTGTATGTAACACATATTATAATAATAATAATCGACGTAATAAATTATTTGCCTGAATTAGATATAGCTTATGAATATTGTTTACGCTCGTTCATTTGGGCGAGCTTCCATCAAATGTGTCATTGTTTGCTTACCTTTTTTTGTTGTTTTAATTTCTGTTTGATTTTTAATGTTGTTTACACTGATTATTTCTTTTTTTTATTGTCTCTTTCATAAAAAGCGTATCGAGTTAACAAGCATAATTAAATGTAAATAGTATCTGTCGGAAAATGTTAATTTGCATACATACATTAAAATGGTCACTAATAGCGATCAGATGTAACATGAAATGACATCAAATCGTTATTAACTTATCTGGAATTAATGTCAATTCGTTTAAAATACTGTGAAAACATATAATGTAGAATTGAAAATTGTGAAATACAGGAATAACTCGCATAGTGCGGCTAATCGGTTCTACTGATTAGCCTCACTATTTGAAACCGGACTAATCGAAATATTAACTAAATACAAAAAACGTTAATTGGTTACACACATTTTTTTCCTGTTTTTCAGTAAATAAATCGAGGGTAATATATTCAAATGTTTGTATGTATCAACAAAACTAAATCAGAGGTTTATACATTCATTTTAAATTCATTTTCAATTAAAATTTAATTATAAAAAATCGACTTTATTCTAGAGTTACGAATCGAAAACTAATAGAAAAAGAAAAAAGACCACAAAACTAGGACTGCGCATGCGATGCGTATAATGTGCGCATGCGTATATATATATATATTTTTGAAATTTCAAACCGTACTATAGTGAAACCGTATTAATCGAAACCGCACTGCGAGATATTCCTGTATTTGTAATTCAAAATTTAATAGTATGTACTAGTAAAAGATAAGTTTAGTAAATTTTTAGTAAATACACACACATATACACAGACACATCTATTTATATATAAAAAGATAGTTCGTTTTTTTCGTTATTGAAAAATTTAAAATCGGTTCAACACTTTTTATAAAACTTTTTAACAATGTCTTTTTTATTTTTTCATGAGTAATATCGAGTATACCTATATAGGCTTCGTGGAAAAAGTTTCGATTGTTCAGGAAAATTAAAAATTTATGAATAACCTATTTTTTCCTTATCATCAAAGAGAAGTACTAATTGTGTCAGTGTTTTATTTTTAATAAATTTGAATGATAAAATATAATTACGTTACAATTTTCTAGTACGTACGTAATGAAAAAAAATACATGTAAAAACCATAAAGATGATTGTAAACTTGTAGTATTTTTATCATTTTTTTTATTTAAAATATGCTTATATTTTTAATATGATTAGTGCTCGTTTCTCTCTCTCTCTCTCTCTCTCTGTTTATATATATATATATATATATATATATATATATTGATGTTTTATTTTTTGACCATCACCTTTTGATCAGTCTTTTATGTAATTTATTGAAAAATTGTTATTTATTCTTGCAATTAGTCCCATAGTGGAAAGTATTTTAAATATGTAGTGAAATTATATTTCAATTGATGTGGCCATTAAATTTTTTACTCTATAAATATTCAGGAGCTCTGATGGGAAAACTTCACGAGCAGTCTCGTTCGGAATAAGAAAATTGGTCCATCACTGTATGGCAATTTTTGATACGAGACAAACTCAAAAGATAAGAGAAGCCATTATTTTCAGATAGGCATATTCTAGCACTGCCGGGACGTTAGTAGCCATCGAATCATGTGAATTTGAATTGATTTCCTATTGGTTTTAATGTCATATTCGATAACTTTAGTTGTACAGAACTACTAATGATGTAAATGAATATATAGGCTTTTTTAATGTACTTTCTGAGAAAAAAAAACAAATAAGAGAATTTATAAAAACGATATTTTGCGAGTAACTGGGATCATAAAACAATTAGTTTATTTTTTTCAAGTGCCGTATTTTAAAATATAACCGTAATTTATAGCTTGAGTATGTAATCATAAACGACATTAGTTGAAATTTGAAAATATAAATAAATTTAAGACAAATAAATCATTCACTGCGACACTACAAGATTTTATGAGAATGTTCATTCATAACATATTTATTCATTTTATTGCATTTCGATGGCTATGCTATCATCGTCAAAGTGATGTATTATAAAGTCTCTTAGATTTTATAACGCAACGTTTTGATAACACGTTTATTTATATTACTTTTTCATGGCGCTTATCATTTTTGAAAGTATTTTATTTTTTTAATAAATACAATTTTACTTGTTAAATCGGTCTTTTTAATAATTACTATTTTTGTTTATTTCTATAAAATGTTTAATTAAATTTTATACTTAGTTTATATTTTTTTCCTTATTAGATAAAAATCGCTATTTTCTAAAGTAAAATTATTTGTTCAACGATGTTAATTACTCAAATATATTATTTTCATAATTCGTGTTCTATGCACTTATTAGTATTTTTCTTTGCTACTTTAATTTGTACAAATTAAAAATTCAAGAAGTTAGTTTCTAATGGAACACAGTATATACGTATGAAATATACCTATGTATATAAATAAAAGTTAATGTGTATAAAGACACGTAAGTACTTAAAAAAGCACACTACTTGTGTAATATGCCGTATGTAAAAAAACATATATTAATTAAATTTGCCAGAAATGAAATTACTCGATTTAGAACGGGTAACTTAAATAGTGTTAAACCAGCCAGTTGAAAAATTGCTGTTAGCTAGTAAAAACACATTCGTCGTTATAATGAAGCTACTTTTGCGCGTGAGTATATGAATGTGTGTGTGTGTGTGTGTAAATTTGTGTGTATGTTGATTTTCGGGCACGGCAAATAGGTACGTATGGAACGTTATAAAGCAGATATATCGTCCCGGCCGAAATTAATTCATGTAAATGTATTGCCTTGGACGTGACATGCGCGATGATAAGGCTCACGCCACGTGATACCCCGCCGGACACATACGTCCGTATATAAACAATTTAATTTTTTATACGTGTCGTGTAATGAGCGTTTTTTACGCCTTCTGTACACTTACAAGATTGATATGTTTTTCCACGCTTTGTTTGCTCAACGCCAGGGCTAACGGACTTTTTGCCAGGATTTATAATGTTTATTAAAATATTTATAAATTTTTGTCTCATGAATATATCGATTCGTGATATCACTTATCCTTGTTATTGTTTCGTTTTGAGTGTCGTCCGAATATGTGTCTCATCAATTGATAACAAATTAAGTCTGCTAATTGCGGATCTTGCGACATATTAACTAGATCTTCTATGGTGAAATTGTCATTATCGCAGTGTGACGAAATTTGATTACAGTGTCTGTTTATAATTAACGCATTTAGTGTAGGAATTCTGCGAAATTTGTTTATTTAACAATTTTTTTTCTTATAAAAATCTTATCATATAATTATTGTCAACATTGATTTTGCTAATAATGTCACAATCATTTACATACAAACATTACATACATATATGTATAAATAAACATGTATATAATCTTAAAACCGTGTAAAAAATTGTATTACATTTTATTAAAAATACTTTTTCGAAATATATAATTAATGCTATTAGTAGCTTGCAGTGCACAGTTACAATTTCATACAATAATATGCGATTTACACTATACTAAATGTGTAAATTAATTCAGTGCATTTTACAAATTTCAGAAACGATTTTTACAAAAAATACAAACTTGATTTTCAAAATAAAATTTCTATTTTTGTTTATACGCTTTTATGATTGCGACGTACTGTACATCCTCCGTGATTTTAAAATGCGTGTCACAAAATCAAGAGACTAAAGCAAATGAAAGTCGGAAGGAGTCATATGTATTGAAAAAGTAGAGTTTGGAAGTATTTCCCAGATTAAAAAATGGCATCTTTCATAATATTTGCAATCTGACGCCGAGTGTTGTGTTGAATAATATCACCTTTCATATCTTCTTGCAATTAAATGCCTATTTACACTTCAACTTCTCACTTAAATTAATGGGATATTGTTTATAATAATCTACTGTGACTGTTTCGTCTGGTTTTAAAAACTCGTAGTACAAAATTCTTTTCATATCCCACCAAGTATACAATAAACTCTTCTTAGAATGAATGTTCGATTTTACTGTTGATGTTATTTCTTCTCTCATAGCTTTTATCGTTTGAGATTATCATCGAAGATCAATATTTATCTGCTATAGTTATTTGGTAAAATAACGCCCTTTTTATAGAGGAATAGTTATTTGTAGCTTTTTTTATCATCAACGTTAAGATGCGGAACTCATCTTGTTTCCTTATGTATTTTTTCAATTTCTTCAAATGCAAACAAATTGCTTCATAGGTTAGAGTTTGTCAGCCAACTTTTGGACTTGAGTTTAATTTTCATCCAAAAGTTGCTCCAATTCCTCCTCTTTATCAAATCTTACTCGATCTTTTATCACTCGTTATTCGAAACTCAAAGTTTCTTTTTCGAAATTGTTAATACCATTTTATACAGGTTTTATGAATTACAGTATTTTCACCAAGAATCGAAAAACATTTTAACTACTTCAATAGTATTTTTTAAATTCAAACGCGAAAAATGCAAAATTTTATATTTGCTTTTTTAGTTACTATCGTGCACAAAACTGATTCTTGATGTGATGATCGTTTAATCAGTTTAAACGTCATTTTGAAAACATTAATTTCACTACTTCACATCTACAATAAGATGGAAAAAAATCATTTAAAATAGGAACGGAAAAAATTAAAGCTCCGAATAAAGTATTTTGAATTGGGTATATTTCTTAAAAATATAATCTGCAAGTGTTATATTTTGAATCACTTGTCACAGAATGCTCTTTTCAAGTCTTGAAATTACTAAGTAAGTGAAACGGACGTAATTAAAATGTATTGATAACTGCATTATAAATAAAACGAAATATGAATTCATAATACACCTCCGATTGTTTTTAATAAATTATAAATAGTAATTCAAAAATACTCAAACAAATATAATTTGTACAGAATAGTTTAAATTTGTACTTCATTTAAATAACATTTTATTTTTTGCCTTTTTATTGCAGTAGTAATAAAAAGTTACATTTTTAAAAATGATTTAAAATACAAATTTAAACTACATGCGTGTTTTTTTGTTCTGTAATTGAATTTATAAGTATTGTTAATTTTAACATGCTTGAAAATATTATGCTACTGATGTCAATGTCCTCAACACATTTCCCCAGACATGGTTGTGAATTCAAACCATATATATTTTTTTTGTATCTGCGTTTTTTAATTATCCTCTTATTACTTATTAGCTTTTTAAAAAGCGTAGAAATACTCATATCGTAACGCCATTGTATTGATGTTTTTAATTCTTATTAACATAAATATTGTCTATGTTAAGAAACATTATTTTAATGAAATATTTTAATATTTATACTAAATATTAGTCTATATAATCAATACTGAATATTAATCGATATTGGCTTATTTTATATTTCGTTTAAAATATTTAAAAAAAATTGATCTGTGATTTTTCTGAAATTATTTGTCTTAATTTTTATTTTAACATTTTTAAGCAATAATTAAATAGCAATTATTTTAATATGTCAACGTTTTTAGTATAAGCGAGTAATTTATTTTAGATATAATTAAATTTGTTGGTGTGGGTTTTTAAAGAATGTAAGTAATTATATATATATATATATATATATATATATATATATATATATATATATATATACACATATGTGTATAGTGAATAAGTATATTTATATATGCATGTATATTTTTCACTAATATGTCTATCAGTATAGCCAATTTATCATTGTCGTTAATTACTGTAATAATTTTGTATTTTCAATATTCTTTCTTGACCGAAATATGTCATTGCAAGAAGCGGAACGCGTACAAAGACTTGTTTAAAACAATTAAATTGACACTAATTGGTGTTTATTGTTAATGTCAATGTTTTGCGGAGGTCAAAAACAGTAAGTTATCAAACAACAAACGCAGGACAATAGAAATGTCCATCATAAAGGCACGGCTATAAAGAGACCATGACCGACACTTAACTAGTTACAAAATCGTTTAAATTTTGATTTATTAAATTTATTACAATGATTTAAACTCGCATTATTCATATATCGTGATGTTTTTAGAAAAGTAATTATGAACGTGTAATATGTGTTTTGGATTTAATTTTGATTTGATAATGCAAGTTTTGAAACGAATGCTTGTTTTTCAGAATATGTTTTTTATTGTTTTTATAAACATTTACAAACATTCAAAGCTGTTACTCTATTCATTCAAGCACTTTTTCATATTTCTAAATATCGTGTTTTTTAAATGTTGAAAAGTGTTTTAATTAAATGTATTTGTGTCGATTAATATCTCATTTGCATTTATCCTTTTCACAGTGAGTGTGTGTATTTTTTTATGAATTTATATGGTTTGATGTTATTAAACGTTCTTGTGAGCTGAAAATGTGAAAAAAGTAATAGTAATAGGTGTATAAGTAACTTATGATTGTGTATTTATACAAGAATTCAATTAACATTTATTCTAATGAAGTACACATAATATATTAGTTGAAAATAATATATTTATAAATTTATTATATGAATAATTAATTATCTGTGTATCTAAACACAATATACATACACATAATATTGTATTATTTTTAGATTTTAGTGAATTTTATTTTTAATAAAATGTGTTATTATTTTTTTTGTGAAAAAATCAAGAGAAACGTTATCGTAAAAATACATTAATGAATATCCATTAAAAATATAGTCAGTATTAAAAATAAAACTATAATTAAATAAAAAACACGATTTCTGTGACCGAAAATCAAAAAGTATACTATCGACAAAAACAGTCATTAAAATGAAATCCGTTTAAAATTAACCGCATCGATGGTCTCATCATTTTCATAAGCACAAAACCATCGACGGCGTCGAAAGTACTGCTTCAACCGTTCGCTGTTAGAGCACACAGACGAAAAAATCATGCAATTGAAATACCGAAATGATCATCTTTTCGCGGGCCAGTTCCATCCTAGAGAGACCATTATCATCCGGCGCCCATTATAATCCACATCCTGGAATAATTTAATGATTTCGCAAGCATTCGCGTTATACGATCGACGTTCATCGCTACTCTTGACGTCGAAATGACGCTCGTTCGTTCGCTCTGTACTCCGGTGCCGAAGTCATAGCAGCATATTATAGTCGATGCGGGTGCGTCCACTGATGCGGCAAATATTTGATGAATTCACCGGTTGAATTTCTAGTTAGTTGATAGGTACGTGTATATATATGCATATAATATATATATATATATATATATATATATATATATATATATATACATACACACACATATATATACACACACAATACACAGACATCATTTACTGACATTCTTATATATATTGTATTATATTTTATATTTATATGCCATGTAAATTTTATTACTCGTAAATTTAAAAAAAATATTTCATCGTAGATTTTCAGTTTTAAAATAAAGCGTAAATTCAATTATATTTAATTAAAGTAAATTTTCATTCTATATTAATATTACATACAATTTGAATATTAATTATAAACTGTTTTTTAACAAATGTTACTGGTTTTCTGTAAATCGTAAATAATAAAGATGATCATTATTTAATTTTATTATATTATTACTTAAGTAATACGATAAACTTTTAATTCTTTCGTTTTAATAATTGTATAGCTTCACTTACAGTTGCATCATTTCATTTAGTTTTTATACATTTTAATCTCTAGACAGGTAGGATACTTATTATACTGTAAATTATTCAGTATATTGAACGTTAAATATTTTATATAAATAGTGAAAATGGATTGCAAAATTTATTGTTATATATTTAATTCTTTCTAACATATTCAAAATTATGCATAGTAGGATCTAATAAATTGATTTTAATCCGTGTAAATGATTATCTTAAAAATATCTTTTTATAGTTCCAAATAATTCATATTCTTTTTCTATTCTAAAATATATCAATATTTTTTATTTGATTTGCTTTATATATATATATATATATATATATATATATATATAGAGAGAGAGAGAGAGAGAGAGAGAGAGAGAGAGAGAGTCATCCAAATGTGGTGCCCAAATTTGTGTTTTATTAAAAAGAAACATGTGTATAGTTTCTTTTTAATAAAATACAAATTTAACCGTCAAATTTGGATGATTCTATATAATTAAACAGAAAAAATATTTTTAATATGGTTATATTTTTTTATAATGTATTAAAACATTTAAATTGATACTAAACTTCTTCAGATCAGTATATTCTGTTAAAAATGTATATAAATTTATAATAAAATAAAGAGAACGTAATTTACTGATTAATTATTAATTTTTCATATATTCCTTAATTTGGAACTTTAGTCATGAAATTAATAAATATTACGAGAAATAATATAAAACTTAAAATGATTTATTATACAAGTTAAAAAGTGTAAAACTTATTCACTATGTGTTTGTGTGTTTTAGTATTCATGAATTTTTAATCGTAAGCCAATATAATAGAGTTTTTTAATTAAATTATTATAATGTTGAATATTTCATCGTTAGTGAGATAACATTTTATTATAAGTACAGGTGTTTTTACCATATATATATATATATATATATATATATATATATATATATATATATATATATATATATATATATATATATATATATAAAACACGCACACACAAGAATGTATAAAATTGTTTAGTTTTATAATCGTATACTTGACTGAAACATATTATATTATTATAGATTGAATTTTTAATTTTGTAATTGAATTTTTTTCTCAACCTTGCAATAGTTATTTAATTGTATAGTTGTTTTTTTTAATCCTCTTAAATATAATTTAGTACTATTATCTACTTAAAAAATAATACAGGATATATGTAAAATTTGTGATGAATATCTCGTTTTAAATATTTATGATTAGTGTTTACAGCACAACAACTGTTATTATTATTTAATACATTTTTTTTATAAATTACAAATTTTGGTTATATATATAAATATATATATTCGCTTTTTATATTTTTTGTTATTTTATATAACTGAATTTCGGTTGTTATTTAATTGAATACCAGTATTTTCTAATTTACAAGTATTATTGGCAAACTAAAACTGTGTTTTAAATGTTTTTTTAGTTATAATAAGAGTTAGTATTTTTCTAAAGTTCATGTTCTGAATATAAGTTTTGAAAACATCAACTTACTATCCCATTTTCAATGTCTCTGTTCTGATTCTCTGCATATACACATGTATATATATATTTATGTGTGTGTGTGTAAGTGAGGGTATGTATGCGTGTAATGAGAAAGAGAGAGAGAGAGAGATGTAAAATATGTAATTATTTGAATCGGGTTTCGAATTAAAAACTGTTTTAAACAATCGCATATAATTTGAAACATTTAAATACGAAATTCAAAAAATAAAGTTATATTCTTGATGGAAAACGATCAGAGATAATTTAACAGTTAAGAAATGTATATGTTAGTGAAAAATGACCATCATATATTATCTTTATGGGACTTTTAATACATTAACAATAAAATAACTAAAAATAAAATATAAAAGTAATATGTTTGCCCGTGTCGGTTGACATTTTTCAAACATGTATTTCCGTTAATTTGCTAATCAATTAAATGTAAATTTGTATATATTCCCATCAACATTTAAAAACACTTTAAATAAATAAGTAAACTCATAAAGATACAAAAATATGTACCACATTTTATTAAAAAAAATGTGTTGACAGTTTACAGATTCCAAATTAAAAAATCATAAAAAAATGTTTGACAAGAACACACCGAGATAAATGTGTTGTTGTGTACGATCTTCTGAAACAAGTTTCAAATTTCATAATAACTTTAAATATTATTATTTATAATGTATGTTCTTTGCATGTTATTATTAACGCGATAAAGATCGACTATACATTACCGACAGGTGCGAGAATAAGAGAACGCGACATAAATTACATAGGCTACAAGATAATGAGGCTGAGACCTAGGCGATACTTATTAGAGAGAATGAGATGTGACGAATTGATTACATGCTCGTCCGACAATGATGGCCTTCCGCTACGCGCGACGAAATTAAAATTGCCGCCACACATCATGATGATGATGGTGTCTGTATGTGTTAATGTGTACATGTATATATATATATACACTCATACACATGTATATATACGTTTACATACTTATGTACTCATATGTACACACACATAAATACACACACAATACTTACATCAAATATACACAAACATTTGTTTATTGGCTTGTCCTGTGTGTATGTGTGTGTGTGTGTGTGTGTGTGTGTGTGTGTGTGTGTGTGTGTAGTTACTCAACGTTAGGTGGATGCCGTTGTCTTATTTTGAACGTAGCGGTTGTAAGTGTCATAATATTAATGTTTTTACACCTTTTCACTATTAGTGTACGCTTTTTAACTAAATATCGCTCACACGAGACTCGTTTTAATTAAATTCATTATGTATATGTAAGAATTGATACGACATTTTATCGATTCTTCATTTAAATTTCCCTTTTTTATCATTCAGCACGTGTATTGTATAATAATTATACATACATACATATATATATATATATATATATATATATATATATATATATATATATATATATATATATATATATATATATATGTAAAAAACATGTATATAAACGTATTTACTTAACATTTGTATCATATACTAGTTGTATGCACGTTACTTAATTTACAATGGTTTGTTTTTTTTAATGTTATTTTTTTTAAAAATATAATATATGAATTTTTACTGTAGCATATAATTGTAAGATTGTTTTTTTAAAAGAAAATAATTGTATACAATTTAAACATTCATTAAGAATTTTCTAGATTAGTAAGAATTTAGATTATCTAGATTAGTGTTTTAATTTTTTTCATTTACAATTGGTATAATTTATTCAAAATTGACTTATAATTGACTTCCTATCTCTTTTATTTTGAAGAACAGTATAATATTATTCTGTACATTATTATTTCTTGTATATTTTTAATTATGAAAAAAGTCAAATTTCTAAATAACTAAACATGAATACTAAATATTAATGTCTAAAATTTAACAAAAAAAATAATATTTAAAGTACGTGAATGAATTTCATTGCCAGATACATTAAATTATATGGAGTGATTTATTCTGTATATAGTCAAGATAAGTCCTTTTTAGTTGACGAAAGTCATTTCCCTTCACAAATTTCTCATTAATTGTTATCAGTAATATTTAAATATCGTTATTGTTTTTCTCTATTCCAAGAGTTTCTAACGATTAGTTTGATGTCTATTATTCCATTCTTTCTATTTCACATCTTTGGTAGACATTTTTATTTTAGTATTTTTTTAGACTAACTTTGAAGTCATATTGTATTTTCAATTGTTATCTTCTCTAAATATCTTTATATATATATATATATATATATATATATATATATATATATATATATATATATATATATATAAATCCTTCATAACGATCGTTTATGGTAAGTTAGAAAATACGATATTTTCGTTGCATTGACCCAATATTTATTCTATGCACGTCATTAAAAATAATGATGGCTGCATATTATACTTAGTTTAAATATCTAATATACATATATATATATATATATATATATATATATATATATATATATATATATATATATATATATATATATATATATATATATATATATATATATATATATACATATATATATATATATATATATATATATATATATATATATATATATATATATATATATATATATATATATATATATATATATATATATATATATATATATATATATATATATGGATTGTTAGTAAATAAATTGAATATAATAATAAATGTATTGAATTTATTGGAATGAAATGGTTCAGTACTTTATTACACCTGAAAAAGTATTTGATTTTAGTATATAACCGAAAAATTGGTAACAAAATAATTTAATAATTTTTGCTAATACAGAAATATGGAAAAGTGTATATTCAAGATATAGTGAAATAGGAAAATAAAATAAATACTATGTAAGAAATAAGACTTTCGGATATAATAGTAAAATAAGAAAGAAATTATTGTAAAATGAAACAATAATTGACCGATAATAAATATTATTGAACGGAGATAAGAAATATAAAAAAATCTCATTGATTAATGAAATGAAAATAATTAACAAGATAGAGGTGTTAATCATATAATTTATTAGAAATGTGTTGAAAAGAGACTATGAATAAGTTTGAATAGTTATAATCTAATATGTGTGCATATATATATATATATATATATATATATATATATATATATATATATATATATATATTTGTTATAGTTTAATTATTAATTTAAGATAGCAGGTGACAGTTGAATAACATAATTAATTTTATAAGTTTTAATGGCTGTGTGGTCGCTTTTTTGAATATTTATTAATATGTGCATTATATATATATATATATATATATATATATATATATATATATATATATATATATATATATATATATACATGTGTGTGTCTAATTATAGTGTGTATTTTTCGCATATGTAATTAAATATTTATATTGCACCTGTATTTCAATAATAAATAATAAACTGCATACAAGAATTATTATGTATATATCAAGGTTATTTAACTTTGTTAATTTTTTATTTAAATGATTTTGAAAACTGGATTTTTCGATAAGTACTAATAAAAATTTCAACGATAAATAAACTATTAAATTTTCATTTTTTTATATTACATACCAATGAATAGATAAAATTATAATTTATATTGTTTAATCATGTATTAACTTTTTATTACACGTGTTTATTTTAATTTGATGTATATGTTTGTAATTATTAGACATTTTGGTTATAATTGTTACTTTATATAGATAAAAAATATTGTTTATTTTCAAAGCTATTTTCTTAATATTATAGATATAAAGTGAATAATATGTTAAAGTACAGTTTTTTGTACATCAGTGAAATGTCTCTTTTCATAACACACGTCTTTTTATTGCGTTATTTTTTTAAAAATATAATTGGATTTTTTTCTAAATGATCTCGTATGTTTCTTGCTCCAAGTCGTCTTTTATGTACTTTTATAACGAGCTATTTTCTATTGTATGTATGTCACGAATTACGAAAAGTGAATTAAAAAAGCTGTTAATGGGATGACAGTCTTGATTAGAAACAATTTCCTGTCTTAATCATTACTATAAACATTAATTCGCTAGTATTTTCTTAATTATATGTGAAAAAAATGTATTGTGTCATTCACTCCGTTCATTCATTCGCTTCTGTTTCTTACAATATTTTCCATAACAAACATAACCTTCAAAATATATTACTATCACGTAAATGTTGCGATGTCACTTACACTCGAGTCGACTAATCTTTTTGTCTTGTCTACTTAATTTTATTCTAGTAACAATTACTGTAAATAAAATCGTCTAGATTCTAAAAGCAATCCATGTGAAACTAAAAGATGGAACGAATTGAATGCAATGGAAGTCAGTACACTTTTTATTCATTATGAACATTGCAGTTCTGTTTGTGGATTTGCGTAGTATGTAGTGTGAGGAAGTATTAGAGACATACCAAACGATCAAACGCACTATACATGCATTATTAAAAAACTACTTGCAGTCATCAGTCTGCCAGCATGATGGGTATCGTTGGATAACTGATGTACATAGGTAGGATTATTTACATTTCTGTATATTGATTTGTCATAAATATACTTTTTTCAATTTATTACTAGTAGAAATATTTTTGTTAAACGTTTGTTTTACATCTGTGACCAGTAAAACTATCAAAACATTATTTTAGTAAATGTTATTGTATCTTTGTGATCAT
This sequence comes from Neoneuromus ignobilis, assembly GCA_029203775.1. Taxonomy (NCBI): domain Eukaryota; kingdom Metazoa; phylum Arthropoda; class Insecta; order Megaloptera; family Corydalidae; genus Neoneuromus; species Neoneuromus ignobilis. The sequence goes on from CP092088.1 coordinate 40,285,177, forward strand.
ATTTATAAAAATAATATTTTTTAAAAATTTCATTTTTTTCAAATAAAGAATAATTATTTTTAAAAATCAGATTTATTTACATTTAGAAACGAAAAACATTTCACACACATATATACATATTAGTTTATAGATAACATATATTGAATATCATAAGATGTTTCAGTTAACTACAATATATTTAAACTTTCAATGCCATGTTATTCAGTTTAATTTTTAACAATTTGCTTTTTTTAAGTCCTGAACATTTATTTCTAATTAATAATTAAATTGGCAATTTAATAATGACCATATAAATATTTAAATGCATACAAACGTATCTTTTTTAATTATAATTATTTACTTCCTTTCTTGTGCTTCCGTTGCTATATATTTAACTTTTTTATATAAGACTTTAGGGTCACTGTTTTACTTTTATTTTGCCATGGTCGGTATCGCTATTTGAACAATTTTCATGCAACATAAGAGTTTACATGCTACTTGAAGATAGTACAAGTTTTAAAACTGATTAGAGAAATATTTAATCACAACTCTTTTTTTCTTATTATGGTTGTAATTTCGATATTTTTATTGTTTTCAAACAAGATAATTGTAGCGATAATAACATTTTCCATTAATAATACTCATTTTTACATTGCAAGAGGTTATTTGGTAGGAAAATAGAAATTATCTTGTTGATTTTTTATGAAATGCTCAATTTAATTGTTCAATTATTGAATATTGACAAGATTGGGATCGTTTATCTTATAAAAAAATATATAATCGTTATTCTTACTTGTTTAGTTATATTCTATATTCGTATTTATCATAAACAATCGCATTAATGTTTCGATAATCCTTGTCCACATGCTTAAGGGTCGTCGATTGTGACGGTCTCGCGATTGTCATGCGTCTCATGACGTCGTCATCATTAATTTAACATTTGTAAAGAGTAAACAGAGACGGGTGCTGTATATACGCAAGCTCATCTGAGTGCAACTAAATTGCGCGTGCAGGACTTTTAAGTAACGTGTAATAAAAAGTGGTTTGTGTTACTAGTCAATATCAATGCTATTGAACGTAATTCATTCTATTGTCAGCTTTCGCATTCTGGAGATATTTTTTGTTTGTTCTTAATGACTTTAACCATAAATAAGTATTTATTTTATACTATCCGAAGTTGTAGTTTTTGATATTTTTATATTGATGTACGATGAGAGCGATTGAAAACATAATTTGTTCATTATTACATTTTTTACAAGTAAATAATTTGTGTATGTGTATTCATCAGTTTATATTAAATATGGATGTATATCATAAGACATTTCATTTAAAACACATTTAAATAGATTGAAAAACTAATATGCAGTTTATTTTAAACTAATGTCTATTCAAGACTTAATTAAGATTTATGATATTTCATTAATATTCTTACATTTTCAAATAGATCAATAATAACATTAAGAGACATCTCAAAAAAATGTTCATAACGTCAGATTCTTATTTATCATGTTTAGAATGTAAAATAAGGAAAAAAACTCGGAATTCGTTTCAAGATAATGTTTTTAACTATTTCATGCTCATTCGTTTATACATTTGAATGACACCAAGTCATAAATATTAAATAATTCTGATAAATATTATGAATGGATTTAACGGTCGTATTCCATTATTATTGATTTATATTATGTTTATTGTATTTGAACCTCTCCGAGAAAAAGTTTTACATACATTATTTACAATCTTCCATCTATAGTATAATATACCAATAATCGAACATTGTAAACGTATTATTATTTGCGGAGGAAGGTGATACAAACAGGTGTTATAACAGAAAGTGTGAAATGACATCATGTTGTTTCGGTTTTTTGTCCAATACATTTTTTACGATATTGGGTGTATACTATGTCTATTTGGAATGTTTTGAATTACTTTATGTGTATATATTGAGAGACTGTCATTTTATTAACGTAATAAAATTTAATTGTATTGTTGTAATCATAAAGATTATGAAAACATCTTCTCTAGGTTGATTTCTTCATATATCTTTTGGTATTATCTATTTTCATATACAAATATATACATATATAAATGTATACGTATAATCTGATTAAACGCAATATACCAATATTTGTTGCTCTGTGACGTTGGAATTTAACCAGTCTTTTATCTTTATGTTCAGTAGAGTTCTTTGTATTTTTTTTGAAAACTAATCGTAGAATTAAATTTATCGCACAAACATGCATGTTTAAATGATCTCACATTTTAATTAATTTTAACGGCATCTTATGCGATGTTAAATTTTAGTTCTAACACTTTTTTGTGACATTGATTAATAATTAGTAATTATTTATTATAATCAGCTTATATAAATGCAAATATATTTTTATAAAATGTTGCTATTTAATTATAGTGTCTTTAATTCCTACTACAATTATTAATTTATGTTACTATGTATTTTATTAACAATATAATTAGAGTCTTTTTTTCAATTCCATTTTCAAAGATTAGAATATCAAAAATATCTCTACGGTTAGTGTTAGATTTATATGGATTTTATTTTAAAATATTTTCCTTTATATTCTGCTATATAAATTTGTAATTGATTATTTTTTTTACTAATGAAGCAGAATATGTATATATATATATATATATATATATATATATATATATATATATATATATATGTGCATGTGTGTGTGTCTGTATGTAAGTAAATTTAAAATATATAGAAAAAATTCTATTTTTATTATTGTTCAGAATGAACAGTTGTAAAATGTAGATAAATACGATGAATAGGAATTTATTTTTGCTTTTTTTTATATAAATTGATATATTTTTATTATAATACCTGACTTGGAAATTGCTCTAATTTTTATAAATTGTTATTAACATTTTTTATTAATTAATTTAGTTAGTCGTTAATCAAAAAATAGTTGCTTTCGACTAATGATTTTTTATATGTGAATATATCAGTTAACAAGTAACAAAATTTATATATATATATATATATATATATATATATATATATATATATATATATATTTGTTTTAATTCATTTTATCTATAATATTTAATCATCATATCTACAAAAAAAAATGAAATATAGGTACTGTATATATAGAAGGTTCAATTTGTTTAATGAAAGGACACAATGATAATTAGACGTATTTTCGAAAATGACAAGAGTATCTATATATTAAATTTGAGCAGAAAACTACATATATTAGACCCTGTGTATTTTATAGTATTTGAATAATAAAAAAGTCTCAGTAAAAGTTGAGAAAAAGCAGCTAATGCACTGCCAAAATTGACTGATCGATTCTGTATAATCAAAAAGTGTAGACAGTTTAAGTGAAATTATTTAAAAAAATAATAATAAATGATTATTAGGGTAATGACTAATATAATTAAAATGATTATGATAAATAATTTAAATAAAAAGTTATATGAAAAAATTATGCTAATTTTTTCACTGTTTCAAATGCAACATCCATTTTTAATTTGTAATAATTTAATTTTCGTTAGTATTTTGGAACATATAACGCAACTTCAATTTGTTAATACGATTCATTAAAAAAAAAATCTGCAGAAAATAAATATCAATTATTCAAATCAAAGATTAATCCAAAGATGTTAATTTTCTTTGATATAAGAAATATGGTAATGGGGTGATATTGGTATCATAAATTCAGCTATTCATATAACATTCCTTTAAAATTATTTTAACAAAATTAAAAGAGAGTAAGAAATTACTAGCATTGTGACCAAATTGTTGGATTATGTATTATGATAATTCACTTTTACTAACAAATAATTTAGTAAATAAGAAAATAACTGTATTTAACCATTTATCCTATCATTTGATTTAATGGTGTTATTTATATTTTTTTATTTACTTCCCGAAATTAATTCTCTTAGAAGAGTTATTTTCAAAGTGTTGAGGAAATGAAAAAAATTAAAAAAAATGTTAATAAGGATAAGCGAGAAAAACGTGGAAAGATGCATATAGAGATAAATAAATCCAATTGAAAATTATTCTGAAAGTGATTGCATCTAATTTGTTATATTAGCACATCGTATAAATGTATGAATCCAAAATAGTTGTTTTGTATTAAAAATAAAAGATGCTATTTTATGTGTATTTGTTATTATGTTTAAAAACACGGCGTATATATTATTCTATAAAGACCATCAATTAACGCATGCTGAAAAATCTAATTATTTCATTGTTCTTATGGTAATTGTTTCATTATAATACAAGACCATTTGTAATGACATTTTATGGTCCTCTGAATTTTGCGTATTCCACACATGTTTTATTGAGATTTCAGATATACCCGTATGATTGTAATATTAATGCAAAATTATGCCGAATCGATAAACGTAAAACTGATTCGTAATTCTAAATTTGACCACGGTTTTATATTAATTTTCCAACACTTAAAATCTTCACGTTTCACGACGTATTTTAACACGGCGTGTTCGATGTAAATTATTTCTTCCTTATCATGTGCAATTATCATTTCGAATGACAGTGAAATACCAAACGCATTGTACGATTTATATTTATGTTCACTGTTTAAGAAATACGTGACATTTCATTATTTTCATACTTTGATATTAGCATATCGACAGCTGGAAGAGTGTCTATGTCTCCATTTTGAACGAATATTAATAAAATATACATTGCGTGGCCGTTTTCTCACATTACTACATGTATATTTTCTTATATTTGATGTTGAACAAAAATGTTTTAAGTGTATGAAACATTAATTTGTCAATTGATCTTTGACTTTTATTTATTTATTTTTTCGTTGTTTATTAATATGTACGTGCCTATATATGTACATATATATTTTCAAGTGTAAATATAAATAAAAGAAATTTAACATTAAGAAATCTAAAAATTGAGAAAAAAATAAATAATAAAACTTCCCGAGTGCATCGACAAAATAAAACATGTCGATTGGTTTTTGTACATACTGTAACTGATTATAATTTTAATTAGTTTGATACTTTGATTCATCACGTTGATCCTATTTGCTTGTTGATGAGTAACTCTTCACTTTGACCAGGAATATTTTCTAAGCTTTCTCTCTATTGTTAGACCTATTAGTATTCAAAGAAAAGTGCAGTACCTCTTTTTAGAATCTCGTTTGTACCTTTTTGCTACTTCGAGGTAGTGAAGTAGGAATTTAGAGAAGGTTATTGTTGTGTGTGTATGTGTATATATATATATATATATATATATATATATATATATATATATATATATATATATCCTATTGTCATTCTTAATTTATGTTAATAAGGGTTATTTTAATATCAAATTATTTTTTGTATATATTTTTATTATTCTTGTTTGTCTTACTATTAAAATTAAAAAGGAAATAGAATGACTTAACACAATTTCGACAACAAATCGCAAATCCCTTTTCAGTTTATTATTAGAAACGTTTAATATTTATAAAATACTATCCATAATGGATAATATCCAGACTACCAATTTTTGTCTAATGTCGTGTTTCTGCGAAACCATAATAAATCATCAATTACATTAAGTACAAGTATGCCTGTCACCATAATAAACAATGAGTGTGGGCCATCGAACAAAGTTTTTTTGTACAAAGTACTGCACAGAATGTTTATGTTTGACTCGTTTGGTATATAAACGATTGTTTAACCGCCGATTAAAAATTCATTGTGTCGTCGTAATTTAATATGTTTGCCCAATGAATATTGAATGTAGCAGCAAGTAGTCTCCGTTGTAAGATGGGCGGTTGCGTGATGCCTCACAAACTGCCCATTGTCTTGTTTAGAAAACCTCTCTTGCTACTGTCATTTTATCCCATTATCTATTCAAGGAACTTGCGACTGGTTCCTTCAATATTTATATTTTATATATATATATATATATATATATATATATATATATATATATATATATATATATACATACATACAAACGTATATAAAATATATGTTTACATGTTCATGTAAAAATGAATTTAAATATATTTTAAACTATTAAATATTTGAATTAAAAAAGAAGTAGCTAGCAAATATTTTATAAATATACTATCATTTATTGTCGATTGACTTAAGTACTATTCTTCAATATATTCGAATATAAAATTGGAATTATTATAAAAAAGCTAAAGCTTAATTGGTTTTATATCACAAGTTTAGATTTGATATTCGACCTCGATCTGACACTGTTTTGGTTATACAATATACTTAATATTATATAAGTGTCGAATACTGTCGTAGTATTCGATGTTACTACTCCACAGTTGTTTACAATAATATACATTCTTAATTTATTGGTTTGGAATTTTAACCATATTGTTTACTCGTGAATGTGTTCTCAAATTACTAAGATTTTAATCAACATATTTTATCAAGATTGTAATATTTCTAAAAAATACGAAACTATTAAAGTAATATTAACAATATGTACAATACTATTAATGTTTTATAAGCTTAAAATATTAAAAAAATACAATACTGCTTTATATCGTTTTTGGTGAATAGATGTATTGTTTCTTTTGAAAATGTTATTAACTTTATACACATTTATATGTATATACATACTTTCATTTATCTACTTAAAAGCAAATTAAAAGTTATTTGAATTGAAGAACAACTAAGTGTTAATAAAAGTTTATTAATGTTATTACGAAAGAATACTTGACACATTTCTATTAATTCTAATAATTATCAATTCATAATTAGACAAGTGAGACGTGAATCTGCTGTCAAAAAAGAATTTATTATTTGGTTCGTTAGAAATTATTGAAGTCCGTTCAATCAATTTAGATTTGACGTTTAATTTAAGACAATTGAAAATATATTTAATACCATAACCAGTTGTTTTATTAAAAGGCTTTTATGACAGCCTGTTTTCAGTTCTTATATGTCCCTGTATAAATAAGCATATATATATATATATATATATATATATATATATATATATATATATATATATATATATATATATATATACAATATAATATAATTTGGAAATAAATTTGATTGAAGTTTAGTTCAACTGATGTTAAATGATAGCGCCTAATAATCGTTTTAATAATAATAAATATAGGAGTTGTTCTTGTGCAGCAAAAATCCATTTTTCTTTTTAAAATAGTGATTGAGTATCTAAAATTATATGAAAGTTAAAAAATATAAATGAAATGTAAATAAATTGTGTTATTAATATTATGTTTTTTTTTGTGTATGATCTTTAATATTACTGATATATGTGTATTTACAAATTATATTAAAATGTTGTTTTTTAATGAAATGCAATTTATTTATTGACTTCAAATATATTTCATTGGATTTAAGTGTTCTTTTAATCACTTGGTATTAGAAATGTATATACTTATTTTATGAAATGACAAATTTTAATGATAGTAAATTGTTTAAAAAGTTCATTTGCAGCCGGAGAGATTTTTTTTATTTTGGGGAAACAAACTGAAATGATAGGTAAATATAATCTCTGAATGAGAATTTAGACCAAAAGGTGGTGTTGTAAATTGTTCTGTTAAGATTATTTCTATGTTAAGGTGGTTGGTCATAGTCTTACAGGGATGCGGGGTAAGGAGTAGTGGTCTACACTTTTGTATGGACTAAAATAATGATTGCCAACTGTAAATAAATAATTCTGTATAGTATACATGGTATATGAACACGCTACACCCGCATGTGTCACATGCCTACAGTGCTGCGCCGTGATTCGTTCTGGCTAAAAAGTTCGTACTGGCTGTAACTTTAAAATCATTCATTTACAATTCTTTTTCAACTAAAAACTTGCAAACGGCGTTGTGAAGATTTGTTTTACTCGAGTGATAATACTATTAAAAATATAAGCTTTACAATAAAACATGTTTTAAAAAATTCTTGGCATTTTTTAGTGGGGTTTCAATGACTTAAGTTTCAATTTATACCACACCGCCATAAGAGCTCATGTTATAAGACACAATTTTCATGTTTTAATTTTTCTAAAACGGAATGGAGAAAAATTTCAAAAAAATTCCTGAAGAATTTGATCATTATTATGATCATTATATTCAAATTTTAGACTAATCTTATCATATTTTTTAACAGACCAACCTCCTTAAGTATATCTAAATTCGGCTATTGTTCATTATTGGATTTTATTATTTTGTTTAACCAGTATTGATTGTTCAGTATTTGACATGCGATGCATAAATTAAGTCGATATTTTTATTTGGTTCTGATGTAATTGTTTTTTTAGGCCATCATACAATTATCACATTTTTTGAGTACACCGATAACTTTTAGATACTTTTTAAGCTTCTTCGACACGTTTTCTAGTAAGTCATTCATATCATTTTCCATTCATATATTTTTTTAAAAAAAAGTTTTTTTTGTCACAAGTGATGATTGATTTAAAAGTGTGTTTTTTATTATTATTTCTAATCATTAATGATAAACGTCTTTAGTATATCTCATTCTGGCTGTTTATCAATTTATTAATCTACATTTTTTCTATAAAATAAAAATTCCTATGTATTAAAATTTTTCAACTGTTGATTTTAGTCATTTTTTAGTTTATGATTAATATACATTTTCTTGAAATTTAAGATCTTTATTTGTGGATTTTTTCGGAAATCTATTAAATTTAATTATTAATTTACTTTAAGTGGCTATGACTGTATTGTGTCCTTATCAATATATTTAAAATAAATTTTTAGATTTATAATATTAATCATACAGTTAAATAAACGATTTTTTTTAAAAAAAGCATTTATTAGAATATAAATTGAATGTGAAACAGAAATCAGATAAGTAATATAAGAGCAATAATTAATTATAGAGATAAAAAATATATATGTGCAATTTACTTATAAAAAAATATAGAAGAGGATTCGAATTAATTATTTTTTAAAAAAAATTTTTGAAAGATTTAATTCTACTTTGAGTTTTAATGAAATCTTAAATTCATATAAACTCAATATTTAAAAATAAAGATTTTCAATTTCAAATTAATACAATAAGCAATTTGTTGCACTTAAGAGAGAACAATCGTAACCAAATTTAAGCGGGAGAAAATCAACAAAACTTCATATAGTAACACCATATTATATGAACCTGTTACAACATACATAAATTCATTTTCAACATATGTGCACGTATTTATCAAAATATGCACTTTCGTTTCCGTATGTGATGTGACTAATAAATTAAACAAACTTAGAATTTATATATCGATGCACATTATAGTTATTGTGTTTAATTTGAAAATATAGTTTTTTTTAAAAAAATATATATATTTTAAAACACCATCTAAAAATGTATCAATCAAATCAGAAATTATTTATATTTTGACTTGTCCACTTTTTATACTCGTTTCGATTATACAACCGCCTGTATAAATTATAGATCTAAGCAAAATACAGATCCGTAATGTGTTGTGTTATAATAAGATTATGTCCTCAAGGTGTATATTCTGCCTACCTACCTATCTACCTTCACACATTGCTTGTTGTCCATTAACGATGATGTGAAAACCAATTCAAGATGAAAGGAGTTAGCAAAATAGACAAAAACTTTGATAATCTGTGCGAGTGTGGCAGCAATGAACGAGTGAGCTGATGAACGACGGTTGTTTAAGATGCATTAGCACCTGCCCTACCTGGCAATTGTGCTGTCGACATTCTCGTTGAGGAAGGCCGCCCGTCTGCGTGCTCGCGGTCCGACGCACGGATCTGTTGGGTAGCGTGCGTAGCGTACAACTTGGTCCAGGATTCACTACGAGCGAGTGAATAAAAAAAGAAATCGAATGTTTTAAATGCATTCGTCATCGATTTAAATATCTTTAATTATATTTTTTATTTCGAGTCTATATTGACCGTTTAAAGCATTAATGTCAATTAATATTCTTTAATGGCTGTTTTAAACATATTAATAATAATTTAATTTCAATTTATGTAATATATATTTATATATAAAGTGTTTTTTAATCCTGATAGAACTTTAAATTCTATCTAACCTAAAAAAACACCTTTATATATATATATATATATATATATATATATATATATATATATATATATATATAATATATGTTTTTTTTTTAAATTATATAAAACTTTAGATAGAGATTTAATTTAAAGTTCATCACACTTGAAAAATATCTATACATATAAATATAATATGTCTGTTAATTAATTAATCAATTTTATTTAATTATTAATTGCAATCAATATACACAGTGTAAATAATATAATTTTTTTAACCTCACTTTTTATTTTGTTTACAATTTTATAATATTGTTTATGTCTTATTTGGGCACATTTGATATATTATTTTAGTTTGATAAAATTTATCATTTCATAATATATTACTTTCATTTGTATATGTAATATTTTAAAATGAAATAAAAAGATAAGTATTTAGTTTCAAGCAATGATATAAAGAGAAATTAAGAACGTTGTTTAATTCTAATATTGAAAACATTATTTATTACTGTCTGTAACGTTTTTAAGAAATATGTCTATTAATTCTATATTATTTAATACTTCCTTTTAGTAATATTATTTTTGATAGTTTTTGAATTATTGTCAATTTTTTATTTTAATTTATATCAAGTCATTATCTTCTATGCCATCGTGTTTCATTTAGAAACATACATTTTTCGATCATCGATTTAAAATACAGTAAAATATATTTACGTACAGAGTTGAAATATGATTACTTGTAAATGTTTTTTAATTGAGTTATTTATAATTCAGTAACAAGACCTGACAGCTTTCGGAATTAGTAAATAAAATTGTTTGATGAATTATCTGTATATTCTGTTTATATAGAAATTGATGTATAAAGTTACATTAACAATGTCAGTTTGATAAATGTCTGAAATTAGGTACGTGAAATATTTAATACACTTCACAAACCATTCTATTCGCACCTCGCTATCATAAAATATTGTAATCAGGAAGAAAACACTTAACGTTATCATATCTTTTATAACAACATTATCTCTACATCTAATGGTGTGAATCCTGGATCGTACGAATGATTGTCGCCGTCGCCTCCAATAATAGGGTGGTCACCGCCCTCCCACCCCGGTCACACAGGTAAACTGATTACCGCATAACGGCGGCGGTGTTGCCAATCACACACCTGTGTACTGGTTGCGTGTTTCCAGTAACACAGCGTGCGTGATTTATCGGGTCGACTGTGTGTCTCACCTACTGCTTCAATAGTGCGCACAGAGCCGATCTTGAAAAGAGAGATCGTTAATGAATCGACAGTCGAGTGGATCTACTGTCGCACTCGTGTGCATTGAACGATAATTCGATGAAAGCAGACGTTTAAAAAACAGAGATAAAATTATAACGATTCGTGGAATAAGAGTTTGGTATTTCAGTTCCGTTTGAAAGTTCGATTATTTTCTTGATTACTAATGAGAATGAGATATGAATACAGGCAATGTTACTATTAATGTATTATACTTGTTTAAAATTTGTTCTTATAACTTATTTTGCTATTCAATTTGTGTAAGTAGAATAATTTTTGTGTATAGAGATTCCAGTAACTATTAAATTTATTGTAGATATGTATGTGAAATAAACTTATATTTGTTTAAATTCAACTAATAGAGATATTAATACATATATACATTCTTACTGCGTTCTAAATTAATTAGATTTTAAATTTTCTCAAAGACTTGAATCTTACTTAAATCCTTCATATCAATTCAAACTAAATTTCATATTTCTTAATTTGAAAATATTTATTTAAACTTATAAATACGAAATTTCATTTTCATTGTCGTATGACCTTAAATATAAAGTTTACTTTAGTTATAATCACTTTATATTTGATAGTCTTCTCTACTAAACAATTTCACTAATCATATAAAACGTTGCTTAACTTTGGTGGTCGCATGAAAACTAGTTTTTTAACTTCTCAGGGTGATTATATATAAAGCAACCTTATTAAGTATTCATATATATATATATATATATATATATATATATATATATATATATATATATATATATATATATATATATATATATACACATATGAATGTATGTATATGACGTTCCAAGATAGTTATTTCACATCTATAAAATTATTAAGTTAACAAATATTTTTTAGCAAAATTATTATCTTTAGTTAATTAGTTTTTTAAACGCATCACATAATAAAAATTCAGTGTTGGTGGCAAAATAAATATGTATATAATTTATTTCTATTTTTAACGATACGTTATATGTATATGTGTGTGTTTTTTCCAGGGTCCACGTTGCTTGTTCTGTTTCAGTTTTTCTTCCTTATCTTCCTCTTCTTTTGTCGATATCTTGATAAGTTCTTTTAATTTCTCATTCGTCAACACTTCTCGATGTTCTTCAATATGTAACCCATTTCTTTATTAATCTCATTTATATATATTCCTTTCCACTGATTTATCTTGCTACACAAATGATTTTTTTTTTTTGATAATCGAGTAACCTTTAAAATTATTTACGACTTCACTCCATAAATTCTTCAAACAGGCATTTACAGTTTCTGGTGTTAAATTATCTATTGCTACTTTAATGAATATTATTGCATATGAATTAGTTAATGGTTTCCAGCATTCTATAATTTGTAGGTTAGGTTCTGCATCATTTGCTGCTCGAATATGAAACGGGTGTATATGACCTTGACATATTTGATAATCCTTTGATCCAGAGACTAAAACAGTGATATTGTGTTTGGGGGCAAAACACAACCACAACATTTTCATTATCAATGGCAATAGATGTTGGATGGATCATTACATTATTTATTATTAATAAAACTTTAAATGACAAACCTTCTTATTCCATGTATTTTTTTAACTTCAGAAATGAATCATTGGTGAAACCATTCGGTATAAAGCACGAATGTCATCCACATTTTCTAATTGTGTTGTCAAAAGATGAGCAGATATTTTTATTTTTATTCTTGAGGACGTGAGGATTTTTCGCCTAGTACTGTATCAGGGCAACGTTTCCACTTAGTACCAGAGTTAATCTGTCCTTCTAAGTTTTAAACTCTGCTGTCTGTTTTCCACTTTTGTGAATCTACCTTTGGCATCTTTTTCTAATACAAATTAGTTCCATCGCAATTGAAAAATTATTTTGGATGGCAGCTTTCCTCCTCGATCAACTTCTTCAATTCTGCCAGAAACATGACAATAGTTTTATCGACCCATGTAGCCTCTCTACTAATTGTAAATCTCGGATAATTAAAATCGGGGATATAAGGGATCTAATTTATAAATATATTCAATTTGTATAAAAATTATTTACTATATTAGTAATAACAGACAAAAAAAGTACAATAAATAAGAATTGTGATCATATTCCATTTGATATTTGTTAAAAAAATATATTTTTTTAATATTGTTTAGTCCGAATCGTTTGGTTATTCATTGTAAGTATTTATATAATTGATGTACAGTACTGGTGTTGAATAAAAAGTGTTTAATTTTAACTTTTTCATGGTGATATTATTTGTAATATGTAATGATTTTTTTTTTTTGTAAATTATAGAAAGACGATTAGTAATATTGTTTGTATTAAAAAATATATCAAGACAAAGTCATAAATAATAAAGTTTTTCATTTTATTTAAGTATATAATTATGAGATCTGCATGAGATTAATTTTTATTCTGATTAATACTTATTTTGGAACTTTTTTTAATGTGATTTTTTTTCTTTCTCTCTCTCTCTCTCTCTTTCTGTATATATATATATATATATATATATATATATATATATATATATATATATATATATATATATATATATGTGTGTGTGTGTGTGTGTGTATTATGTATTTTGTATATATAAGTGCGTATGCCTGTATTTGTTTATTGTTCGAAAATAGTTTATGTAACAATTTGTAACCCAGTTGTTGAGATGCGCACAGTATTTGTGGAAGAACGAATACAAACACAGACGGATGTCAAACATTCTCAAAGGTAAAGTACTAGTACCTGGAGGGATTATTTAAATAGTAATACAGCAGTCGTGTAATGTATAAACAAAAATAGCAAATTATTTGTATACGAAATATTTTAATCCTTTTCTTAACTTTGTCATCTGTTCAAAACATTAACATATATAAAAAAAATAAATGTACGTAACTTTATTATCTTCATTATTTTTCTTATTTTTATTTATTTCAATACTTTCATATGCATGCATGTGTATATCATATTTTTTATTTATTTTATGCATTTCATTGAAAATAAAAGGTGCAGTAAAAAAGAACATGTTTTACAAATAAATGTTGCTTATTTTAATTTATATTAATATTTGGATGTAATTTATTTTCTTCAAATTTTCTCAGAGATATCATGACCAGTATTTAAAACATTTATATACATACAAATATTTACATACTAAACAAAGTAATATCCTCGTATTATGCACAAAAAAAATAGATAAAAATCTTTTCTCATCTAGTACAATTTTAGAATAAAATGAGAAAGTATTTCAGTGTACGTAGCAATTACAGCATGTAATCAATCTTGAAGCTCGCCGTTCAAGTCTAGACGATAGTGTCTACATATCGCGTTTTGTTGTTGAACTGGCTGGCTTATGGTGTTTATGATTTATAACTATAACTGAAGTGAAGGTGTAAAGGGGAAACAGGTAGATTGCCATAAACCACTCTACATGGAAAACTGACGTCAAATCAACCGATATTCGAGTTCAGTTATTACATTCGTAGAGAAACACGAATAGTTCTCAGTAAAATGTTAATTATTGTTCTTCGTGTTTTTGTATTTTATATGATTTAAGTATATATAAAGAATAAATGAATTGTTACGTTCTCATTTGTACGGTTGTTAGTTTTATAATGAACTTATTTGTCGATTTTGTGTTTTACTATAAATTAAATTGTTTATTAAAAAAAAAATTATAAACTGTTATTTAAGATATTTCGAAACATTCAATTATGTGTAAAAAAATATGCTTATATACTAAAATGAACTATTAATTTTTTCATTAAAACTCAAATTGTTATCGAAAATAATACGATATATGTATAAAGTGGCTTAAATGAGACTGAAATATTGTAAAGAATAGCAAATGTATGTTTAAACCCTCCAATCTCATTTGAGTCATCTATATATGCATATGTTTGGGTATATCTGTTTATAAATTAAAATATATTATTATAAATTGAAGAGTTTAAGTTGAAAAGAGTTTGTATACAATAATTGATTATTACTCAATATTTACTTTATTGAAAAATAAATTTGAAAAAAATAAATACAAGTTGTAAAAATATTTTTATAAATGTATAGGATTTTAAATAATAAAAAAAACATAAATACATTTCACTACTCTTATTAATAATTTTGAATAATTACGAAATTGTTAGCAAAAAATGTTTGTTAATATTCATACGTTTTATGTAAATTAGTGTTTTATCTTTCTATCAATATAAAAATTATTTTTTCAGAATGATTGTCATTTGTAGTAAAAAATGTATTTTTCGATACAGTTTTTATCTTTAAAAAAATATTTATAATTTAACTTCCTCAGATCTGCTTTTCGTCACTTTCTAGTGGAATTTTAAAATGAAGTAGATTTTTATTCATAAATAATTTCATTATTAAATTTTTCACATATTTATATTTATACAGATATATCTTGACGTCAAAAATATAAATTAGCATCTTTAAATATAATTTATTTTATGAAAATACTTTCAAAATTTTTTTTTAAACATCTTTCTTCACCAAAGTTACATTTTACGTTTTACTGTCGAATATTTATATCGAATGTAAAAAAAGTAAACATATTGTTTGTAACGTTATAAATTGTCGTTCGTCAGTGAACTGTTTTACATTTTTACTCGATATGTGAGAAAGTCTAGATCATAACCTGAAGTAAAGTGTCGAATTATAGGGTGAAATCAGCTTACCTGTCAAATTCATATAAATCCTTGCACGTCACGACAGGTACTCCAAAGCGTCGGTTTCTGGCGTTTCAGGCGCTCCTTACAAGTATTGCGTGATGTCGTAAACCATCTATACGATGATATTAAATGTGACTCATAAAAATCGGAATTGTCGATGATATCGAAAATTTTCTTTATATTTTATACCAATAAACCGTGAATATGAGTGCTGGTTATTACTGTCAACAAGAAAATATTTTCTTAACATTATTTATTTGTTATTTTTCCATAAGAAATTTTTATGTATAAGTAATAAATAACGTACAATTTTTCCTATTAACGTCAGCTACAAATAAGCATGTTGTTGAATAGAAAAAAGTGTATTGTTTTTTAAATTCTGTCCGTTTTTATTTTTTAAATTTTATTTATTATTGATACTCATTGAAAAAACGATCAGTTTTAAAATTAATTAAGGTAAATTCTTCTATAAAGAATGTATAAATATTGTGGTATTTTTTATCGAGATTAAAAAAATATTTACATGATTGAAATCAGAATTTTGTATTGTTATTTTTTTTAGAATATCTCATGTGTGTGTAACTTCTTTTAATTTCCACTATATTTTTATTACATATTTAATTAAAAAATCCTTTTGATATATTTACTGATAGTAGCTATTATTAATGTCTTTAGATTTTTCCGTAATCGGTTAATGTTTAAAAATAAATATTTATAAACATTGTTGTACTTCAATAACGACGCATTGTTTATTAATATTGTAAATTATATAGTTTATTACGTAGATATATATATATATATATATATATATATATATATATATATATATATATATATATATACACACACATACATAAATACATATTAGGGTATTTTATAAATTTGAACGCAATTCTTTCATGATATTAAATCTAACATGTATTCATTGACTGCATAATTTTTTAATCGCCAAAAAGAAATTTTAAATGTCAGTATAGTCTGTATCAAAGTGTAATCATTACACTTTATCGATATTGAAATAGGTCACTTGCTATCATCTCTGCACCACGTATTATTAAAAATATTTTTAACAGCACTAATAACACACACTGTGAATAATTTAAGAACGCTGCGTGTTCAAATAACATTTTAAATAAATGTATATGTTTAATTATACAAATTAATTATGGAAATAATGTATGATCTTGTAATTATCTTAATTTCATGTAATAATTCATTGATATTCGGTATTAATTTCTTACGAAATGAATTTATGAAATTAAAATCTCGAGAATCGCATCAATCAATTCACACGAGCGTTTATTATTAAAAAATTCAGAAGCGAGAAAAAAATTATAAACATCAATTCTAACATGAAATATTCTTAGAGTATGTGGACATACATGTCGTGTATCACTACGCCCATCAGTCATGGATCTGTCAGATGATTCTGTTGTAGTCATTTATCATCGTAACAAACGCTATCAGTTTTATGAACTTCATATGACAGTGGCGTACTCGTCTTATTTGTATTATTTAAATTTATTGATTTTTTTTTTGTTTACTGTCTCATTTCAAGTAACTTTTATACACTGTGCATAGTAACTTTTATATATTGTACAACAGTATAATAATTATTAAATACTAATTTAGAATAGATAATGCACATTATTTTTCTATTACAACTTTAGTAATCTTAAACAATGTTACATTTTATATAAGAAAAATAAAGTGTGGTAAATAATTTTAAGTACGATTCAATTAAAAAATATTTTATAAGTGAAATTATGGCAAGTTAATAAATCATACCTGTAGTAAATGAAATAAAAATATTTTTATGTTGAGAGCATAACGTGTAAATGATTTTTTTATTAGATTTTTTTTAATGCTGTTTAATTAAAAATTGTTTAATAACTATACTTTAATTATTATTTTGAGACATTATAATTTAATATTATTTTACTTAAATTGTTTGTAGATGGTATTTCATATTCAATTGTATTTTTTTTCTTTTTAATAAAAAAGAAATATAATAGTTGTATTCAATCAATTTGTTATATTTTAATAAACATAGTTTGAGTAACGAATGAGGAAATATCAGAAGTGTTATTTTCAATTGAAATTTTACTGTTTTAAATACATAATCAAAAAGTGGGAATCTGTATGTATATATATAATACACAAATGAATTTTCACCCCAACACCACAATAATCTTTCAGAACAGTAATAGACAATAAGCAAATCAATGTAAAAATCCCATATTATCCAAAATACACAAGAGGGCTATCCAAAACATTAAAAAAGGTAGACTACAAATTATTGTGGTGTTGGGGTGAAAATTCATTTGTGTAAAGTGAATCAGCCACAGTTCCAAAACAACTAATATATATATAATAGTTTAATATATTAGATGCACGTTTGTATTTGTAGAGATTTTAAGTGCATGTTTATTTTTTTAAAAAAATCCTTCATTTTTCAAAATATTTTTATATAAAATATTTTATTTTAATAATATTGTTACACATTATTCTTATTTTTTCTATTTGAATTCGTGTTATTTCGTTGGAAAGTTTTTATAGAAACTTTTAATAAACTAAAAAAATATTTAATTTTTTTAGATTTTAAATGACATTGAATAAAATATTTTTATTAGATTTCATTTTTTTTGAAAATGGTTATAATGTTATTAAGTCTAGTTTTCTTATATATTTTATTAAATATGAGTGTTAATAGAACAATTGATATTTTTGATTATAATAAAATTTTAAAATTTTACTCTGATAAATGCTTTACAAAAACAACCTCTTTTCAGTCCTCAATCATATAAGAAAATTAACAACACAATACATCAATTGCGAATACATGAATAAATATGTAACATTGTACTTATTTACTTAAAATTATAAACGTATAACATATTTTAATATGAATTCCGTTAATTAATATTTGTTGAAAATACACCTGCAGATCAAAAATGAAGTTCATTCTGGTATATTTTAGTTTATCTTGTTTACATTATGACATACACAGCTGCATTTTGTTTATAAGATCATAGTCTTTATTTGTCGCAGGATAAAAGTGTTTTTTGATCTACGTCATTGATTTTATTGTATACCAATTTAAAATACATATTGTAAGACGTGAGTAACATTTAATTGAGTAATACCAGTGTTGTACTTCAAATGATATATTTCTTTGTGTTAATATTGCAAATTATATTTTATGGAGAGAATAAGTATGTGTGTGTGTGTATGTATGTATATATATATATATATATATGAACGCGTGCGTTTGTTGTGCTCATGTGATTTTTCAAAATGAAACAAACTCGTTTCAATTTAATTGCTTGTTGCAAAAAAGCAATGGTCGTTTCTTTCATAACAATGATACGTCACTGAGTTTTAGTATCAATCAACTCTTAGCATCAGATCAACTGTGGCTAACATATTGTTGCAGATCTAGACGCCGGGTTTCCACTGATTGTTATTAATGACCATAGTTAGGCCGGACGAATGACTTGTTCGTAGAAGAATGCGACACTGTGATCTTTATATCCGGTGGTCGATCTAATTTTCGGTCCAGCATGGTTCACAGTGACTAGAGACAATAGATTAAATTCTCATGTGTATATATATATATATATATATATATATATATATATATATATAAAATGTATGTATGACTGCTGGAAAAAAACAATGGTGAATAAAAAACCGTATAGGTGTTTAAAAATGTACGAAGAAAATAAAAATTCTTTTTGTTTACTAAAGGTGTTTTGATCGTACACTATCGATAATCGTTTATTTAACATCTTATTTGTTCGTGTAACAGCTACCACTGTAAGAATATTAATATATATGTACAGTTATTCGGTGTAACGTGCTTTATCATTTGCACTGATCAGAAATAAGTATTTCTGTGGATAATGTGTACACATATTCTATATTATACAACACACGCATATATATATATATATATATATATATATATATATATATATATGTCTGTATGTATGTTAGAAATAAGTCAAACTCGAAATAAACTGATTATTGTGGATATTATTTACATTTTCGAATAGTTCACAATTTTAAATGTAAATACTTTTTGTGCGCGTTTTTTTCTCTTAAAAAAAATCGTTTTTAAAATTATTTTTTTAAATTAGTTATTTGTTATTATGTTTCATCATTTAAATCAATAATATCCAGTGTCTGATTTATTTAGGTTTTTACATACATTTTTAAAATATTTGAAAAAATGATATTTTGTTAAGGAACATTTTTAATTTAGTTTTTTTGTCCACAATGTGTATTTTAATAGTATGTTTATACTTGAATCTCGAAATTTGCTTCGTTGAATCGAAATTTGCAGTTTAATATATACATGTTTAAAGAAAAAATTCCCTTGATCAGTGTACTCTACCTATTCTTAAGATAGTGAAACTTAGGTCTGAAATGTTAGAATAATTTAGTGACTCAGACAATGATATTTTAGAATGATAATTAAAAATGTACTATTTTTTGTTTGTGATCGTATATTTCTTTTTTAAAATTACTTGATAATTAATTATTTTTTTTAGCTAATGCTAAAAATATTGAAAATAAATTTTGGTTTGTCTTTTTAATTAATATACTGTATACATATGTACGTTTGCATGTAGGAATCTAAATGTTATCTCTTTTTACAAAATTTAAAATGTCATATTACAACTTAAGGGGTTATACGCAGTTAGAAATTTCAAAAAATCGATTTTTTTGCATTTTCGGAATGCACATATATTTGAGTATATTCTCTGAAAATTTGAAGTAAATCCGATAAATATTTATTATACATGTATTGAACCAAATTTTTAACTATGTGTAAACTACTTCCGAAACTTCAAACGCGTTTATCTCAAAACGATGTTTTCATAGTCGGTGATCTCGATATCTCAGAAATGGCTGAACCGATCGGTCTCAAATTTTCACACAATCTTCTCAAATATATTCCTCAGGTATTGAACGAAGGAATAAGGTTTACAAAAATTATTACTATTTTTTTAAACAATTTAAAGCGAAAATTTTAGTAAAAAACGAAAAAATTTTTTTCAAGTAGACGCCATTTTGTCAAAAATGAAAATTTTTATTATTCCTTCGTTCCAATACCTGCATTAATCTATCCTTTAAAAGAATTGACCATATTTTTTGATTTCGGATAATCCAAACCGCCGATATGGAGATCACCGCCAAGCGCCTTTTTTGGAGGTCGTTCGGGACATCGTCTGCAGGAGCGGTGCACTTCAATATTTTTTTATGATCGACATGTTATTTTATTCTTGAAAGTAGGATCTATTCAAATAACCATAATTTGTAATTGCAAAATAAATACTGTTTCTAAAAAAAATTCCTAAAAAAACGTCGTTTTTGCGCCTCGCAACTGCGTATAACCCCTTAAGATAGTGAAACGTGGGTCTGAAATGTTAGAATAATTTAGTGACTCAGACAATGATATTTTAGAATGATAATTAAAAATGTACTATTTTTTTGTTTTTTGATTGTATATTTCTTTTTTAAAATTACTTCATAATTAATTTATTTTTTAGCTAATTCTAAAAATATTGAAAATAAATTTTGGTATGTCTTTTTAATTAATATACTGTATACATATGTACGTTTGCATGTAGGAATCTAAATGTTATCTCTTTTTACAAAATTTAAAATGACATATTACAACTTAATAAATCAATGTAAAAAAATAACTCAATATAAAAAAATACTGAATAGATAGTAAATAGAAGAGTTAATTTCTTTTATAATATACATATAAAAAATATCAAATCTTATAAATAGAACTAATAAATTATATATAATAATCAAATATGTGTTTATTATATAAAATAATTTCTAAAATTATTGTCCACATTTGTATTTATAAAGTAAATAAATCTAGATGATTATTACTTTTTTTAAAAAATAACAATAATAATAAATGTACTTTAATTTTGATAATAACCATTAATATTTTATTCATGAAATAAAAAGAAATAGTAATATCACATTTTTTATTAGTTGTAACATATTTCGTTACTGACAGGTAGAACGAATGTATGATTACATCTACATGAGTGATGGAATACCAATCTATAATATCAAATCAAATACCTGTACTCCTACAGATTGTTATAGAGAATTCATTGATCTGATTTACTTTGAATATTATTATAGTAAGCAAGGTTTATGCAACTATTTATTAGATTTCCTGTTACGACATACTTACATACATACATACATATATACATATATATGTATATAATGTACAAATATGTCTATCTATGAATTATCTATTTATCTTTATATATATATATATATATATATATATATATATATATATATATATATATCCTTGTATATAAATATGTACACATGTACATTTGTTTGAACATAATTTGTTATTGCTACAGTAGCGTCGATTTTTTGTAAGTAATATGAATAAAAAATATACTTCCGTTTAGAATCAACAAGTAGGTGTAAAATTCGATAACCTGCATTTCTGACATGCCATCAATTTTCTATTAGTAATATATACGGTTTGAATCTCAACAAATAAATATACAACGTTAACAAACTGCATCGGTATATATTTTCCTTTTTTTTATCTGATTGTTACACTAATTGTAACACCTGTGGGTGTGCTTTATAAATGTTTGTATTATTTATTACTTAATGTATTTGCGTTGGAGTTGTGGGTTGGAATATATATAATGTTCACTTTTATGTTCATATGTCTTTACAATTAGATCTGTGAACGTATACATGTGTTTTTATATCTGTACAAGGGATTGGCATCATCGATTTGCGTGTGTGTAGTTCAATTTTATCTGTTTACTTCTTCTGTTTGTACATATGTATATAATAACGTATGCTTTAATTGAAGATGTTTTAAAACGACATTAGTGTGATAGTTCACTGAGTCCGATATCAATTTAAGATTGTAAATCTATAAAAAAAGTAATATAAAATTGTATAAATACAATACAATTAAATTAATTTCTTTATTAATATTTCTATTATTTTTTATGTTTAAAGAACTATTATTCTTGAATAGTTGCCTGTAACATTGTATTTACAGAAATAACGAGTTCATTGTTATAGTATTTAAATAATAATAATATTTATTTTTAAGCATGACGTAATTTAAAAAGTGAATTCTCGAATTGATTTAACGTTATTTTTGCAACAAGCTTGTTCACAATAGATTAATAATTAAGATATATATCTCTAATAAAATTTTATGATCAATTTTAATTTAATTTTTACAGGTGTTATATATATATATATATATATATATATATATATATATATATATATATATATATATGTTATGTTTGTATGTACAGTGAAAATTCTACTTGTATATGGACCTACATCAGTAAGTTTTCTAGTTATGACAATAAAATCTTTTTAATTTGTAAATGGTAGGTAGAATTTATTTCTTCGCGACTGGTTTCAACTATGAAATTGTAACCTACGCAAATATATGATTAATAAGAAAAAACATCCAGTAGATATAATAATTCTATCTCTATCGTTCAAGTTATTTTCGTGCCTATATTTGCTTGGGCGGTACACTCAATATATCAACTCTATAAGCTGTGTCTAACAAGTTTTAATTCAAGTGTTAACCACGAGTACGCTAAGTGGGTTTATACGTACGTCCATATGTTCCGTTTGATGTTGCCGACAATGCTTAAATCGTGATCTATATGACGATCATCAATATTTTTTATAGAAAAATTAATCAGGACTTTTAGTTCGTATTGATTGGACGTTGATTATGATTTTTGATCGTTCCATTATTGTTTTTGATTAACCCTATATTTCAATTTCTAATTATGGAATGTAAATATATATATTATTTTAAATGCGTGATGAAAAAATTGATTCGTGTTATAAAAAATAGGTAATAGACGTAAACATGTTTAAAAATGTAAAGATAATTTTTAAAAAAAATATTGTTAATTATCATAGTAAATTTTTCATTTAGTAAATAATCTGAATTAACGCGTGTCCTCAATCCCTTTTGTATAAATAATGTAGAATCAATTAAGTAAATATATCTTTGATAATTAAATATTTTTTGTCTTATATATTACATTACCATGAATTAAAATGATTTACAACTACAATACTAACAAATTGTAATAATGACATTACCTTTAACGTTTATTTAATATTAGCGGCGTTAAGTACTTTATAGAATACATAACAAAAGAAGCATAAAATGTCTGAAATAATTTCATAACCCACTAACTTGTTAGTAGTTTTAATAGTTAACAAGTTAGCACGCGACACTGTTCTTTGAAAATGCCGCCAATAACGACTATAGTCGTCTCTCGCTCGTCGCAACAGGTTAGCGTAGCTGTTGAACTCACTTTATCCAGTACGTGAATGTGCTACGCGTGGCAGCACTCTCACGTGATCTTGTGCACAATCATTTCTGCAACAAGTGGCAAGGATAGAAACATTCTTAAAGAGTAACTCAATGAAAAGACTTGGTTTTGGTAATCTGTTATACGAGCGAGATGGATGGTTGGAGTGTGTACTAGATAGGTGGAACTAAATGTATAAAAGGTGCCGCATATAATAAAGTGACAGCTTACTAATAAGTGTGGATTGGTATTCTTCATATTTTATAGTGTAGTGTTGTATGTAACCCCGTGTTATGATTCTTGTAATCATTTGTCGAAACATTAACACAGTAAATTTGTTTAGTATGATTTAAATTTGTAAATATTTGTGATTAGGCCATTATTTTTTTCTATACTACTTTATATATATATGTATATATATATATATATATATATATATATATATATATATATATATATATATATATATATATATATGTACATATACACTAAATACATACATACACATACAACCACTCCTTCCAATTATTTCATTTCCTACTTACGCCTCTGTAATATAATGAAAGTATAATTCTCTTGACATCGTTTTATTTCAAATTTATGGAAGTTGTCAATTTTAGTAGAATCTGCTTTCTTTTTTTCAAAATGATTGTATTTTGACATAAAATTATTTTATAGAATTTATTTTTCAAAACTTCAATGTCAAACTAACTATAGAGTTTATATATATTGCAATTTTCATCATTGAAATTGTTGTTTGAGGTTCAGTAAAAAACGTTTATATGGTCTCTGTACAAATGTAAACTTACTTTTAAAAAATACAATCCGATTAAAGAAATAGAAAAGAGCACTGAATTATAAGATATTTATGAGCAAAATTTGAAAATATTTTCGATTAAAATATGTTTATACTGTAGAGCAGGGATTCCCAACCCCGTGCCCGCTACTATTCGACCGCGACAGAATTTTTTTCACAAAAACTAAAAATTTTAGAAATTGTTAGAAATTTTGGGCCTTAAGAATGTTATTTTGCTGAAATCCTTAATATCAGAGGACTTATGGAACATAGTCGACAAAGAAGGTTCCCATTTTTGAAAAAAGCGGCATATAAAATCAAATCGTTTTTCGGGTCAACGTATTTATGCGAATCGTTGTTTTCAAACATGAATTTAATAAAATCACGATATAGATCTCGACTCACCGATGAGCATCTTTATAATTGTTTGCTAACAGGATTGTCGTCATACTCTCCT
Organism: Neoneuromus ignobilis; assembly: GCA_029203775.1. NCBI lineage: Eukaryota > Metazoa > Arthropoda > Insecta > Megaloptera > Corydalidae > Neoneuromus > Neoneuromus ignobilis. Next base: position 40,310,733 of record CP092088.1, read on the forward strand.
AATTACGAGGCACTGGCCAATGAAATGCAATGCCAAAGATCACACTGACAGATTGATATTTTTTTTAATGTTTTCTTTTATGTTTTTTTAAATTATTTCTTTGTATGTGTGTTTTTTGTTTACTTTGTATTACGTTTTGTATGTACGTTTCTTTGTGTGTATGTAATTTGCACAATAATTTTATTATTTTGAAATTATTTTTGTTTATTATTTTTTATCCTTGGTCAATTATAAATATCCTTAAAAAATAGCTGGTGCCCGCCGCCCTACCGATATTTTAGAATGCGCTCTAGGGTATAAAAAGGTTGGGAACCCCTGCTGTAGAGAATATTGATACATTCAAAGAGATATTATTGAATTTGTAAGAAAATTAGGTTTAGTAAAGTATATGGCCATCCAAATGTGAGGCTTAGATTTGTGTTTTATTAAAAAGATACATATATATAGTTTCTTTTGCTTATTTTTAAGAAAACACAAATATAGGCGTTACATTTGGATGACTCTATAAAAGAAAACAATATCACAGAAACCATGTTTTTAGTTTAAACATACAAAATTTTAGTTTCTGTGTCGTTTCATTGTATAATAATATCAACTTTCATGAGATTTTTTTCGGAATTAAATATTAAGCGATTAATAATAGAATATATAATACTGGAAGGTTGTGTGTCTTGAAAAATATTTTTTGAAATGTTTGAAAACAATATTCAAAAATATATTTTTTTATAATAAAAAAATATTCACATAAATTATGTGGATTTTATAGACATTGTTTTGTTGTTGATAATTTCAGTCAACATTAAATTAAAATTCGTAATGCTTTTTTTTTAATTCAAGATCTCTAATAGTTTAATTAGATATATTTTCAGATCAAATTTAATGAAATGTGTTTCTTCTTCCGTTAGTGGTTCTTAACTTGGTTCTTCTGCGAGTAGTCGGCTTGTTTTGTGTAATTAATATATGAAAAAGTATATAATTTATGCTTGTAGAGAATATGATTAGTCCTAACTAAGAGTAGCACGATATAATATGTTGTAAGATTGTAATAAGATACGAACTTGTTGAATTACCATAAATAATTACGAGATATACTTTACTGGTAGGAACAATGATAAATTTTATAATTTTGTTATCATGATCAAACAACGGCATTTGTATATAATTTCTTTGTTCATGCGGCATCACAAATTTATCATGTCAGTGCAAATATGTACATATTTTTTTAATCATTTGTATCATACCAAATAATATAATGTGACTTAAGTATATATTAAAATGTGTTTTAACTTGAGCGTATGTCTAAATTCTCTATGACTTAGATTAAGTTATTTGCTCGAAGTTAATCTTATTAAAATAAAAGAATTTTATACTACTTATACAAAATTATACAAACAGTTTAATTGTTTAAAGTATGATAAAAATGTTAAATTTTTGAAATGAAATGTTACATTAGCTTGATGTAAAAATAAACATAAGAATTTATATATATTTATATATATATATATATATATATATATATATATATATATATATATATATATATATATATATATATATATATATATATATATATATATATCTATATTTGACAACCTATATATAGGATCATCCAAATGTGACGTCTGGATTTGTGTTTTATTAAAAAGAAACAAAATAAACTATACACATGTTTCTTTTTAATAAAACACAAATCCAGGAGTCACTTTTGGATAACCTATATATATATATATTAAAAAATAAAGCATTTTTTATAAAAATCTTCATTAATTTCAATCAAATTTGAAATATTTTTTTAAGTTTTGTTACGCAATGTCGAGTAACAATAAATTGATTAACTTAAAGTATTTTTGCACACAGTAGTCGATTAAAAACTAAGTGTTCATTTAGTAAATGTATTGCATTTATTTTCGATTATTTCCTTAACTTGGTCATTACTTATCTTTCACATCAAAATTACAATTTCGAAATTGTCTAAATCAAAATTTAGAAATATTAATATATAACTTCTAAAAGTCTTACAAATTGTTTTATGCATTTTTAGAGCATTTTATGTAGAACAAACATAAAAAGTAACGTTTCGAAAATGCTCTTTACTATGCTTTATTTTCAGTTACGCTAAAATAATCTTAATATCAGCAAAAATGACATGCAATTTTGTTTTTCTTATGCAAAATTTGTATTTATTGAAAAAACAAGAATATGTATTGAAAGAAAATAAGTTTTTAATCCATATTATTAGCACTTACATGTAAACTATTATTTTCAATGCATTCTCCTCCTCTCTCTCTGTCTCTCTATATATATATATATATATATATATATATATATATATATATATATATATATATATATATATATACACATATACTCGTATACACATATATAGGTAGTTAATTTTTGTAATAAATACTTTATTATTAAGCATAGAGTTGTAATGTGTAAGAATCAAAACAAATTGTTAAAAGGCTGTGTTATAAAAAATATTATCTATCTTATGTTCTTCATTACTCGTTCAGTGGTATTATATCAGTGAAAGAATTCAAAATATGTATTAATGTGGTCCACATAACAATTTAATCAACGTTACGTTTCTGTCACTGTTTTTCCAATTCATTCTAATCACATTTGAATATTTTGATGACGAAAAATTATCTTGTATGTAAAACAGATGTTTTGATGATTAAGTAAGATACTATTATGCGGCAGTATATTTTTGAAATTGAATACATACATTAGTAAAGTCAGTAGTGAACGTTAAATATTCGAAATTGTACACATGTATTAGTAGTCTGTTTTTTTCAGTGAATTTCGTTTCATGCGTTTAAATTAAAAATGGAATAATGTGTGCATAGATTTTTCCATCGTCAATATCATTGCATATCATAGTTCGTGCGTTTACTTTTTTTTAAGTATTTTAAATTGAAATGTGTAGCGGTTCAGCCTTGCAGTTTCTTACATATATCGATAATTACGTGTTTAAAAACCCATTAGTGGCACACCGACTAGAGGTAAATGATTTTAGTGTAGATGAAAATAGATGTTTGTAAGTAATTTTCAACAAGCATATATTTCTTTGTAAAAATAAAACAATGAGGTAAAATACGTCGTTGCTAGGTTAAAATTAATGTACTGGCTGTCGGAACATAAATTTCAACGCGATTGAAAAGTGAAAACAAATGTTTTAACCACACATATATATATATATATATATATATATATATATATATATATATATATATATATATATAATATGCATATATAGGCGTATGTATAAGTTTGATTAAAAATTAGAGAGAAAAGATTTTCGAACATATTTTTGTTTTTTCCGATATATTTTTGTTGAATATGAATACAGCTGGGTCTGTTTTTGTGCGGATTATTTTAATGAGATTTTGAAGTTATGCGGTTCATATTTCTTCTTGATATCTTTTTATGCGAATTTTTTTAATGCGATTTTTAAGTTATGCGATTCATATTTCTTCTTAGTATCTTTTAATGCCGATTTTTTTCAAGAATTCCTTTAAGCGATTATTGAAAAAAAACTGATGAAAAAAAACGTATATAAAGCAAAAAGGTCTCGATTTTAAAATTTTATTATTTGTTAACAACGCACCAGGTCATCCATGTTTAGAACATCCAAATGTAAAGATGACGTTTTTTTTATCCAATACAACAAGCATTATTCAGCCATTAAATTTAGGCATAATTGCAACTTTTAACAATATTACGTTAAACGCACTTTTTAATTTATATTGAATAAACTAGAAAATGAGTCAATAGCAGTATTTGACGCTTGGAACAATTTTTCAATCTTTGACTTTATAAATCACGTTGATTTTGCTATTACTCAAATAAAACCACACACTTTAAATGCCTGTTGGAAAAAGGCTTGGCCTACATGTTTTGAAAACAGTGCAGCTATTCATTTTCTTTTTCTTTTTTTTTATTCTAAACAGAGCAGATATTATTGCGATGATGAATAAAATATGTATGAAAATTTTTAAAATAAATTACACATATTTACATATTGCTTTGAATAAAATTAAATAGTTGATTAAAAAATAAAGTAAAAAAGCTTTGTTTTGTATTAATTTTTCTCAGATATTTGAAATTTTTTAGACATTCTTTATTTCCTGATTTTTTATACGAATTTTAGAGTAATTTCATTTTGTAGCTTTGGTTTTATGCGATTTTTGAAAATTACGGAACATGTCTCTAATTTTTCAACGCAAGTTAAGTCTTTTTGTGCTATTTTTTTAATGCGGTTTTCTGCGGAACGTATCTATCCCATAAAAACAGACTCAGGTGTATATTTTATCCAATGATATAAATCCATTAACCTTTTGTGTCTCAATGTCTGATTTTTTGCCACATTTTATATATGGAGATGGTCATAACAAATTAGCCCTATATACAAATTTGTCAGTTTGAAAATTACTGAAAAATACAAAAGTATAGGGTCATCCAAATGTGATGCCTAGATTTGTGTTTTATTAAAAAGAAACATGTATAGTTTCTTTTCTTTCTTTTTAACACTAGAAAGACTGAAATTTAGTATATACCTATATTGCCCAAAAGCAGTCAAAATGACTGCATTATGAAAGAATAATAATGTGTAAAGAAATTTGTTTAAAATTAATTTTTAATATTTTTTATATTATTTACAGTTATATAACAAGTTATTAGTAAATATTAACAATAAAAAAAAATTACTTCACTTGGAAAAAAAATAATTTATGTCAAATTGTGTCATTATATACATAATTGTTTTTCTAATTGAAATTAAAAAGCAGTCAAAATGACTTCCTTGGGCAATCTAGTGTTAATAAAACACAAATCTAAGCGTCACAAATGAATGACCTTATATTTCTTTCAATACTTTAATTATATAATACTTGTCTCTTATTTTCGGTTTTTGTTATATAAAATAATTAGAATTTGATGAGATAAACCTCTGTATTATGCAATGGTCGATCCATGTTAAACGACCAAAAAATAACATTGAAAATAAATATTAATTATGATATTCTCTTTACACGTTTATGTGTGTGTGTGTGTGTTTATATATATATATATATATATATATATATATATATATATATATATATATATATATATATAAATGTACATACACTCCAATGTGTGTAATTTATTTTAATGAAAATTATTTATATTGATATCTTTCTTCTTTCTCTATCTGTACATATCTCAATAATGTAAAAATGTAGACCGTACAGATTTGTTTATAAAATATTTTGCTGGTATTTTACGCAAGTTCATATCGTCTCCACTGTAATCTCAACTGTTCGTTTCTGTCGCCAGACCCCTACTGTTTATTCCTATTACCTGCTATTAGCTAAGACTGACTTCAGGTACCTTATGCCGAGAAAGTTTTCTGACGGTAGAAATATTTATTTTTAAATTGCTATTATAAATCATGATCTAGAAAAGAACTTAAAATTAAGTATGCAAAGTTATCAACGATTAAAATATCTTTGTAAAATCGATGTCTTTAGTTTTTTGATTACAGTTATTATTTATTTTAATTTTGAATTGTTTGCAAATGTATTTTATTTAAGAGTATTTCATTTTATTTAACAATATTCATTTACAAATGTATTATTTTGTATTTATATATTTTTTTCTTTTTTTCAGGTGAGTGCTGAGATATTTGATGTTATCACTTAGTGTAAGCATTTTAATAATATTAATTTTCTTTTATATATATATATATATATATATATATATATATATATATATATATATATATATATATTAAATTTATTCAGTTGTGTTTAATATGACTATGATCAAAGATAAGTTATTTTAAATAAAAAAAATGAGGCAAAATATTTATTTATTTTGATATTGTGGTAAATGTTAACACAAATGAATTATTCATCCCCAACACAAGATTTTATAAATGATCATTCAATCATCTTCAGAGCATTGCATTATAACATTAATAATGCTACGATCTTGCATTCTATAATATAGAGTGATTTGTCAATAACAACAAATAAAGAAAACATCAAGTGATTATTATAAACATTTTTATAAAGTTTTGTGAGGGTGAATGAATATTTTGTGTTAAAATATAGCATTATTTATTTTGTATAATTAAATTGATTTAGGTGATTTTTTTCACTGAAAAATAAAATTATTTTGGAATTTTCTACGAGTTTAATTTGAAGATTTCTAGAAAATTAAACATTTTTGTTTTTAAAAATGAATTTTAAAAAATTATATAAACGTTTATAAAGAATAAACTAATATTAGATTTTGAATTAAGAAATAATATTTAGATTTACCTAAATAGTATAATGTTTATTATTTAGTGAAGTCATTTAAATTTTTATTTTTAAAATATTTATATTGTTTCATATTGTATTATTTCATTGATTATAGTGAAAAAATTGTGTTGATATATATATATATATATATATATATATATATATATATATATATATATATATATATATATAAACTAAAGACTATCTATCATCTGGCAAAATACAACATATGTATGTATGTATGTATATATATATATATATATATATATATATATATATATATATTATTTAGACAAATGTGTTCATTTTACAAAAAATATTTTACCCAAGATGAATAGACCTTCTTAGAAATGTCTTTGGAAATGCCATATGTCTACTTAATGTACAATTTACTCTTAAAGGTTTTTGGAATTGTATTGTGTTGATAAATACGTTATTGAAATATTTATAGAAATATATTTTAGAGCTTATTGTTTTACTAAAATGTTAGTTTAGTTTGTTAAGAATTTTTATTAAAATTTATAGTTAAATATTTTTTTAAAAAATTGATCACTAGTTTTCTTTCACTTTCTGTATATATATGTAAATCATTGAAGGGATTATTTACAGTTTCGAAAATCTATAAGTTGTGATTTATATTCCGTTTGTACTAAAAAGGGTTAAATCGACTTTCATTCATTCTCACCATGTATGTGACGAAGAACTATGGGTACGCGTCGACCGTGTCTAGACTCCAGCATGTTTAGGCATGCAGACGTTACATGATATTCATACTAATGCTGCTATCTATTTTCTATTTTCTTTTTCACCGCATGTAAAAAAGCATGGTGTCACAATTCCAACATTATTTCGGTTTGGTACCGTTTGCTCATTGTTACAAGTACTTATTTAACATAAATTGTCATTATTTTGGTGATTTTCGTTGAATTTGTAAAGCACGCCTACTGATAACAATCACAATTTTATCTTTGTCAGTTTTGTACGTTATGTACATATTAATTTTGTTGTGGTGTATGTTTGACATAAATCGTGTTTATTTTATGATTCTTTGACTTTAATTCTATAATGTGTCTTTAAATCGAGATTGACATGTTTGTTATAATAACATTTTTGAATCTATTCTTAAAATTGTTAGGCAGTAAAAGAAAAAATCCAATCGTCGAATACATCATTTAAATTTAGATAAAGTTACACTTAACGTTGTTTTGAATTTTTTTTCTCAATATAAATACAAACTTTAATGAATTGATATTAATATTTTATTCATCATTTATTAATGCATTGATTTTTTTAATTTTAAATTATCTTTATTCAATTTTAATAATATTGCGTTTACATACATATGTGTATGTAAGAAAAATTTCATTCGTTTTTTAAATATTATTATGTTTGGATTTATTTATACACTATTTATATAAATATTTTTATATGTATATGAAATAATTATTAATGAACTTGTAACGCAATATTTGTAAGCATTCATTTATTATAATGTTTTTACAAAAAAATAATAAATCAGTATTGTTATTAAAGAATTAGTGCTAAAAACTACACAGTTTTTTTATCAAAATTGCAAAGAATTGTTTATTTATAATGAAAAAAAAATTAATTCATTTATAAAAAAACGTATGTAATCACAGTGTTGATCAATAATTGTTTTAAATTAATAATCTTATTAAAAAATATTGCTTCAAACATTAAACAATTTTCATCGAACTCACTTATTACTCAGTAATTATGTTTAGTATTGTTCAGTAAACATTTATATTGTTCTTATATCAGCAATAATTGAGTATATCTTAGTAATAATGTTTATTGTTCAATATATTATTCAGTGTTGTCAAGTAATTATTTATTGTTCATTTTAATTTACTCTTTGGCGATAATACTGCTGTATTTAGAACGATAGCACGTAAAATTATTATCAGATTGCAAATACACACGTATTTGCTCTTTGAGTTTAATGGTTACATTATTGAAATACACATAATCCAAATATATGTTCATTAATCATTGAATACTTGTATAAAAAATGTTGTGGTATTTGGAGTAATGATTATTTTGTAAGCAAGTAAAGAAATAAATTTCATAGTGGTAGAAAGTGACAGTTCATTTAGTAATTAATTGAAGTTAAATTGTGTTTTTCTGCTTTTCTATGGTACAATTTGTACTAATATACGTTACCAAAGTGGTACGTGAAATGAAAAAAATATTTACAATGTGTGGTATTGACAGAAAAATATGTAAGAATCGTACTATATAATATTTATTTCATTCTACTCGTACTTGATAATATAAACATACCCACTCGTAAGTTTATGCGTGTGTGTGTATATATGTATATATATATATATATGCATATATGTGAAGTGGAGAGTTAATAGTTGAAGACGAAACGAGAAAGTTGTCGACATAGCTGACCAGCTTCTGCCTACAGTCGGTGTCAGTTTAAATACCGGATTTTCATAATGAATTACCATCTCTGGACTGCTGGCGACCAACTGTATTCTTAATGTATAAAGTTTCAGCCAACATTGTCACATTTGCATCGGACGAGTAGAAATTATAGTTGAAGATAATGATCGCAAACTAACGATAATGGCTTTTGTCGGATTCCTATTGTTTACTTTTGACACTGGATATGGTAATGATACTTATGTACTTTATAATTGTTTTCAAACTTGTATACAATTATTTGAAATCAGTTTATATCAAATGAATTAACTTTGTACTTGTAAACATGATTTGCTTTCGTTTGTGTTTCGGAATGTAAATTAACACGAAAACGGAACTTTTTCAATGTAATTAAAACTTTTTATAGTCCAAAACATTTATACTTTGTGTGAATCTGAATATATATGTGTATATATATATATATATATCTATATATATGTATATGTATATGTATATGTATGTGTGTGTGTGTGTGTGTGTGTGTGTGTATGTATGTATGTATGTATGTATGTATGTGTGTGGGTGTGTGATGATGTATGTGTGTAAATTTAACTATCTATACATTTATTTATCTACACGAGGTTGTTTGATAAGTCCGTGTAAAAATAAAAACTGCTTCATTTTTTTGAATAAATCGTTTTTATTTTTCAACATAGTCTCCTTTTAGGCTTATACACTTCATCCAACGCTGCTCTAGTTTGTTGATCCCTTCCGAATAATAGGATTTGTCCAAGTCTGTAAAATAGTCATTCGTTCCTGCAATCACCTCCTCGTTCGAATAAAATCTTTTTCCCGCGATTTCTTCATATTAGGAACAAATAATAGTCCGATGGATCTGGAGAATAGGGGATGTGAAACGATTTGGAACCCTATTTCCATTAGTTTTGCGGCCACAACTGCTGAGGTGTGAGCTGGTGCGTTGTCGTGATGAAAGAGGACTTTTTTGTGGGCTTAATCGGGGACGTTTTTCTTGCAACTCGGTTTTCAAACGATCCAATAACCATGAATAATATGCACCTGTAATGGTTTTACCCTTTTCCAAATAGTCGATAAAGATTATTCCTTGCGAATCCGAAAAGACAGTCGCCATAACCTTTCCGGCCGAAGGAATTGTCTTCGCCTTTTTCGGAGCAGATTCCCCCTTGATAACCCATTGTTTAGACTGCTCTTTGGTCTCAGGAGTGTAGTGATGTATCCATGTTTCATCTACAGTGATGAAACGACACTTAAAGTCCTGCGGATTTCGCTGAAACAGCTGCAAACCGTTCTTGCAACACTTCACACGACCTCGTTTTTGGTCAATCGCGGCACCCACCTGGCGGATAGCTTTTTCATGTCCAAATGTTGGTGCAAAATATTATGTATCCGTTCACACGAGATGACTACAGCACTAGTAATCTCACGCACTTTACTCTTCTGTCATCCATCACCATATCATGGATTTTATCAATGATTTCTGGAGTGGTGACCTCAACAGGGCGTCCAGAACGTTCAGCGTCTCTTGTGCTCATATGGCTACTCCGAAAATTTTGAAACCACTTCTAAACCGCACTAATCGAAGGTGCAGAGTCACCATAATGTTTATCAAGCTTCTGTTTAGTCTCCTGAGGCGTTTTGCCTTTAATGAAGTAGTGTTTAATCAACACGCGAAATTCTTTTTCGTCCATTATTTGACAATCACTCGATTTCCTTAATTCCAACGATTGTCAAACACAAAGGATTAGACCGATATGGCTGAAACTTGATGCGTGTTCTTCCAAGAGGTGCTACTAATTAAAAATAACCTCGATATGCACCAGTGGTGCCATCTTTCGGAATTTACACGGACTTATCAAACGACCTCGTACAGGTATATGTGTGTGTATATTTACACTTGCACATGTAATTTTTCGCAGTTTAAAAAAGAAATAATATAAAGTAAATTTGATTTTTTAATTTTACAAATATTCTTATTTTTTAAATTGTGTTCCATAAATATTAGTAAAATTAAAATCAGTATAAATATTATTAATTATATATATACTCAGATGTTAAAAAACGGATGTAATTTTTTTTTAAAAAAACAATCAGATATAAAAAAGTTAAAGTAAATAAAAAAAATATCTCTAAAGATTGATTATTACAATTGAAATAGAAATATGATTTTTAAAATTATATATAAATAATATACGTGTATTTACGAACAGTTGTGTTGAAATTTAAATAATATTATAAAAATAAATTAAAATATTGAACCATCGTTGAAACAACATTATGTTACAAAAGTAAAGTTTTAAACAATAAGTTCGTCTGTTTGAACCAAAGAAAACAAAATACACATTTTGTTGCATATTCACTAGATGTTCTACCTACCGTTATTCCTCAAAAGTGGACATTTGGTCCTTTTAACGTCTGTAATTTACGCCACAAGTGATGTACTAGACCACCCACGTCATAACTTCGATGGTGTTTTTTTTTTTTACTGCCGGTCTTTTGTATTTATCCCACCTACGTTAAACTTACGATTTTATCTAATGTAATATCATGTATTACGAATGTAGCTTACAAGTTTATTTTTTTATATTTATTGCTTACTTGTTGGTATTCGAATCTTAAACCGTTTATAGAATAGATATATAAATGTGTTTATTTGTGACTGTTTAGTGTTGATTTACTTTATAAACGCCCACTGGCTATATGAAATTGCGGTCTTACTATAGTTGGAAAGGTTTTTTTTTATATTAAATCAGTTTAGTAATATAGATTTTGCATTCATCGAAGATACAATGTTAAATCTTATCAATTCGTTTATTTATATATACATATATACAAACATACATACAAACAAACAGTAGTAATGTACAAATTAAGGAAAAAGTATATTTAACATCGCTTTGACACCAATGCTTGTGGTACATGTCCTTCAGTTACCCTCTTAGTATTATCTAAACTTACAACCAAAAGTAAATATACACTATGTGTATATGTGTTTGTTTGTGTGTGTGTGTATGCATGTATATATATATATATATATATAATAGTCGAGACACCACTTTGCGACCAACTGCCAAATTTTTATACAAACAAGCTAACTATTCGGCCGAATGCAACCAAGAATAGTTCACCAATCTGATTATTTTCTTTTCACTAAGGCTTAAAATGTTATCGTTTACCTAAATATACGAATCGTATTTATTTAAAAATAAATGTGAATGTTACCTAGAAAGATATATGGTATCATAAAATCGTCTCACTTTATGCTTTTGCAATTATTAATTTAGTGCTTTTTATTACACATCTTTTATACGCTTGAATGTTTATTACCGAACTGTAACTAATTCGTCTACGATCCTATTTTACGGTTTTTAAGTAATAAATAATAAAATGATAATAAGAAATTTAAACACAAATATTTTTTAAAGAATACTCATTATCACGTTCGTTATTTTACATGTGTACTAGGAATATAGGAGTATTGTCAAAGTGGAGTATTTAAATTTCAAATAATTATTTTTATCAGGAGTTGCATGTTAATCATTCCATAGTATTTATTATATACATTTGTCATTAATAACGTCAATGATAAGTATTTTTTTTGTTTTTATCTTTGTTCAATGTACAATATTTCAAAAATATCTAATGAGCTGCATTTAAAATTACAACTAAACAAATTATACTTTATAACTATAGCACATTAAATTTCAATATCCTTATATGCATTATATATATATATATATATATATATTTAATTTCTCATACATGTTTTTTTGCTAGTAGTTAGGTCAATTAACCTTGATTACTTATGCAAATCGCAACTATTAATTAATCAAAATTTCAATTAACATAACTGCCAGTGCAAATTTAGTGTTTTATATATATATATATATATATATATATATATATATATATATATATATATATATATAATGTATAGACATGGATATTAATGTATACATTTGTTATAATGCGTACAAAAAATAATATAATAACATATCGGAGAATGTTTTACAACCGAACAACTGAAAACACGCAGTGGTCTGTTTTGAAATTAGTCTTAAACGCGTTCAAAAATCCAAACCGTAAAATACGAACAAACTGGAATGATTATTTTGTTTACAATGACGTTATCTCGGGACACTAATATCTGACCTGTCATGTCATGGTTGAGGAAGCATTATCCACCACCCTTGTCATTCCAATTTATCCCTAAAATTCTTCCCTTGTTTGACAGTATTATTTGTAAATAGGTTTATTGAATCGAGCCCGAAACACAATAAAAAGAAACACTAAATGCCGTGCACAACATTTCGAAATAACATCAAACTATTACGAAGAATCCGGCCACGGTTAAGATTACAACGTGTTCTTCACGAGTTTTGTGTTATAGTTAATTTATTTACTCTCGTCTCAATAGTGACAGACTATCGGTATGAATTGAAACAGAGAGAGATAAGTGCATTGAGGTTTTTTTTTTCTTAAATAGTGAATATTTATCTTTAGTGCATTTCTGTAGAATGAAGCTATTTCTAAGTCTACAATTTTATCTAGGATGACTTCTCTTGGCTATTGGCGCCGGATTATAATGGACGTAGACTAAGCTGTCGTAGGGTTTATTATTACAGTTTCTGATTGATCTATTTATCAATTATATATTAGAAAAATGATTTTTTTTTTGTATAAAAGAAATAAGAGTTTTCATTATTCATCCTTTAATTTAAATACGAACGGATAATTTTATTTGTTTTCAAACTTTAATTGTATTTATGTATATTCACATACAAACACACATGTATATATATATATATATATATATATATATATATACATGTATATTTATGCAATTTGTCAGGTCTCGTTATGCTATGCATTTGTTCGAAATACTAACAAAACCATTACTGGTAATAAATCTACATTGTGATAGTAAAATAATTTGTCTCATGGTCGTGACACGACATAACACTACATTTTAAAGATTATCTTGGATTTGTTATTGTTCATTTATCTAAAAACCTGGCAAGTAACTTATGTCTGCAATTTCCATTACTAATAACAATTGGGTAAAGTGCTTGATAATTTATTATTTTTAGCATAGGAGTATTATTTTTTGTAAATATACATATATATATATATATATATATATATATATATACATATACATATATATATATATATACATATATATATATATATTACACACACAATCATTTTATTTAACAATTTTAAAAATAAATACAGTGAGTGATATTCTGAAACGTTAAAATTGTTTTTATTCCTTTGATACTTTCTTATGTGTTGCAAAATAAAAAATAACATATGTATCGATTTTTTTACCTCAATGTATGTACATAAAAAAACTTAAGTTACACTATGTGCATATCGTTTGTAAATAGTAGTAGAATAAAGACCATCTTTCTAACGTTGTTGTATTTACATTGTACGCGTTATATATTTATATATATATATATATATATATATATATATATATATATATGTATATATATATATTTATACACACACACACACACACACACACACACACACACATACATAAATACAAATACGTACAAATGTATTAACTACTCTTATTTCAATGGTAATGAAATTAAATAATAAAAAAACACTTAAATACGAGATTTTGAGATTTATGAATTTATAATGATTCATAAGAATTCTATTAAAAGTGACGATGAAAATTTTTGTGCAATGTTCAACTATTCATATTTCCATACATTTTGTAAATAATTCTTTATGGTTTAAGAATATTTGTTCCAGTTTAATTTTTACTATTTTAATAATAATTGTATGAATGATGTAATTGCGTATTAGTATTCATATATGTAAATCGAATTACATTTTTTAAAAAATTATGTATCGACATAATGATAAATAAACATATAGCAAAACGATGTAAATCAAATATAGGGTATATAAAAGTGTACAATAATGAACTTGGTTGTGTGTGAGAGAGAGTATGTATATGCATACCATATACATGTGTAATGTACTTGTAATATAAGAAATTTATTTTGAAGTAGTAAATAAAAATAAGATTTCGAAGAAAAAATTTGAACAATCAATTCATCATACGTAAAGAAAAAAAAACGATTTCGTATAAATTGTTTAAGAATGCAAACATAACAATGACAAGTGGATGAACAAGCATTCTACGTAAAATGTCTGTGAATCTTTGTGTTCAGATCGCCTGTGTATAGAATTCAGGTGAGATGATACGAGATCAAACTCTTATATAGTCCTCGACAATAGACAACTCGGCCACCGCTTGTCCAAAGTTCAATGGACTTATGAAAACGTATACAATACGGCCTTTCATTCGCCACATTGCTGGCTAAAGAAGAGCCCCACACAACACAAAACACCATATATATTCACTCGTATCATAATTTGAATGTCGATATTTATAAAAAAAAGTACGTTTCAGATCAATGATATGACATATTTGAAATATATTTGTTTTTATTTATATTATAGTAATCATACATATATGCCTTTATATATATATATATATATATATATATATATATATATATATATATATATATATATATATAAATTTGTCTCGTTGATTAAGTAACAAAAGTTATTATAAAATTTTAAATAATGCTGATTTAAAAATCTCTATTGTAATTATCTCTCTGTGTTTTATTAATACGTTATATATATTTTAGATTGTGTAATTTGAAATGTCGAATTTTTATTTTATTTTCGATATAATAATCCGACATTTCATATTACACGACCTAATATATATATATTTATAAAAGAAAGAAAGAAAGAGTAATATCTAAATTATCTAGAATTTTTAATAAAAATGTACCGACGATTATGTAACATATATATGTATAAGTGAAATATATAACTTTTTTCGTATCGATATAATAGGTATTAGTTAAAAATCATAAGCTATTAAAGCAAGGAGATTTCAACCTTTTTATGGTTTTCCGCGACAAGCGAACAACATAGGTAACATTGTCACGAAAGTCTTGTACAAGCGCTGTGGATTGTCACCCTAACGCTCCTATTACGCAAGTGTTATGTTTAAAAGTTTTACAATTTACATATGTCCACCCCAAAGTCAACGATTCAAGCCACGTTATAATTATGTCATAAAGATCTGGATCTTGCAGTAGTAATTGTTGATAAACTGTAGACTCGGAGCTATTTGCATAATTGTGTGTAATTTTGTTTCGGAAAAACTTGAAGCTTGCTCATTCACTTTTAGCCCGTGTTCGGGAAATCCGTTAAAAATTTAATAGATATTATTTTTATTATGAACGTTTCAGTTTGGCGAATTCATTTTGTTAACATTGTTTTATATTAGTATGATATGATTATTAAAATAAACGTGTCCTTTATACATTTGAAAATATATTTTAGTAGTCTTATATTTTTCCGAAATTTAGTATTGATACAATGGATAATTATTAACTTTTTTGATATAAGAATTTCTTCATAAAATGCGTTTTTTATTTAAAAATAAATTTCGTATAGCTTATGTATCAATTTTACTACAATTAATTTCTTTGTTAAACATTCAGAATCGTTAAATGAAGAATGATACTAAAATATTTTCATATACGACAATTTTAATACATATTTTTTTTAAAAAAAACTCGTCTATCTTTTAATTACGCCTCTCTCTCTACATATAACGTGTCGCACGCGTCATGTAAATGATACGTCTATCACTGAACACGCTTTCATTGTAATCTTATCACCAGGGCTGCGAGCAAACACATATATACACTCATACACACAGTAAAAATATGTACATCAATATTGTTATGTTATTAAAATAAAATATTGTTATTGTTCAAAATATATTTCCTACAATAATTATGTGAAAACCACATTAAATACTGAGATGTCTTCTATTCTGAAATCAGATGAAACTATCTTATTTCAGATTTTCAAATCATTTTTTCATATATATACACTGTCGTGTATAAGTCATTGCCATATGGGTAAAATAAGCAATTTATTGATATAATTATTCAATGAAGGCGTTAAATTAAAAAAATATATATTTAATTGACAATAAATATAATATTCATTATATTTATTTTGAATTAAATATATATATATATATATTTTAATTTAACGACTTTATTGAATTATATCAATAAATTGCTTGTTACCCATATGGAGATGACTTATGCACGTTATATATATATATATATATATATATATATATATATATATATATATATATATATATATATGTAAATAATTAAATATTGTTAATAGAAAAGTTTTTCAATGTATATTTTCATATTGGTATCTTTCAAGTAATTTATTCAACTTTCTATAAAACGTTTGCATTGGTAAAATCACTGCATTGTCAATATTGAAGAGCCGTTCAACCATGAATAAAACTTCTTGTATAGTAAAACTTATAAGTCATCTTTACAGCTGTAAGGGTGGAATGTAATGGTCAGTATAGGTATATATGTTAGGGGTGAAATCTAAAGATCATCCAAGTGCAAGAGGAAAATCTCAGTGACAAATCAAGCGACAATCGGAAGCTCGCCAACAACCCCTGACGACGGAAGCATTAGGGCAGAAAGGTGGTAGTGTTTGAACGTGATGTGATGTACAAATATGTGTGTAGTGACCACATTGTCCACAAAAACTTTTATTTAAGATTACGTTTGTGTGTATTCACACAGTCGTTCTGTAATCAATATTGAAACGATATGTGTTTATACATATATATATATATATATATATATATATTAATTCTGGTGTTTGAAAACAGGTTTTTTTTAATATTCATATTTTTGTTTAAAATAAAATTTTGTAGTGTTTATTGTAAGACATTTTATATTCACTTTGGATTTACTTTCATATCCTTTAAGAAACAAAATGTTTCCAAGGATATAAACAGAGGATTGTTGTCAACTGTCGTCTGTTTATATAAATCCTACAGTATTTCATGTTGTGTTGGTGTATTTACATCATTCAACACAAATCGCAAATAGCAGCTTATCTTTGAAACCTTTCATGTGTCTGTCGACGAGAATCGATCCTGTGATTTGTGGGGTATCTTTCGAGTTCACAACATGATTCGCATCGATGCACAACAATCGCAAAAATATTCAATATATTAAACTAGTAGGTTACTAATACCATAAGTGTCTGTGTGTGAGAGAGACAATTTTATATATATATATATTCACACACAAGTTTATTTACAAAAAACTAAATTATTTTTATGTAATTAATAAGATTTTTGTTATGTCAATTGCATTGGCAATTTTATTCAGAAAGTATAAAATTCTATTTTATTTATATCTTCAGAAAGATTCAGTGAAAATAATTTATAGTTTACAGTTGTTTTTTTCTTTTTGAATATATTAATGTATTTTTTAAGTTCTCCTACAATACAAAAATTAAATTCTTCTCCTACAATGAAAAATGAAAATATTCAATACACATTGAATATTTTAATTTTTCAGTACAAAAATAATGTTTAAATAAATTATGTTTGCTCCATTGATAAATTAATGGTGTAATGAACTAGTGAGAATAATTCATACTTCGCTTGAATTATTTTTGTATGGAGAAATGAGCTTTAGATATCATTTCAATGACTAAAAGCATCGTTGCCCTTGCGCGGAACGTGAACTACATTGCATTGATTATAGAATAGCATCGAAAAGAGATTGTAATAGATGCAAGGGTATGCAATCAAGGGGTTGCCAAAGTGTTTAGGGGAGTTTGGCAACGCCATCTATGATGGTAGCAACATTGATGGGTCGGTGTTACTAGCAACGTGAAACCAAACCTGTTGAAAAAGCTGTCAATCAGAACTCTTTGAATTCAGTGACCCGATCAAGTAACGTGTACTAAGCCGCATACGACCTATTTTGTTTTGTCGATATGGACAGTGTGTGTGTGTGTATGTATGTATGTATTTAACAATTTTTTTTACAGAAACTATGCACTCGATTTGTAATTAAATTTTATCATAAAAGGTGTGCATTGTGTGAAAAATCGGCTACGATGCATGTGTTGATTTTATAGGCAATGTGACCACCATTAAGCTTGTACAATGAAAATGACACGGTGTTTTGAACATAGCGAAGCATACGATCTACATTTTTAACATTTTTATTTTACTTTTATTTGTATATGAAGTTTTCTTTTGAGTAATATATATATATATATATATATATATATATATATATATATATATATATATATATATACGATTTACAACGAATTTTTATTTTATTTTGTAGTATGTTAAGAGTTTTTATAAATGCATCGCTTATAATATCTATAATTTTATTATTTTCATTTTTTTCCTTTTCATGTTATCCAGTTATAGATTAATGTTATATGAACTATTTATAATTTCCTGAAATATAGGGTCATCCAAATGTAACGCCTAGATTTGTGTTTTATTAAAAAAAAGAAAAAAACTGTACACATGTTTTTCTGTACACCACTCTCACTCTATACACATATTTTTTTTAATAAAACAAATCTAAGATGATCTATGCATTTGGATAGGTGACCTATACATATTTGATAGGATACACTAGTAAACGTTAATAATTTAAAAATCATCATTTCATTATCACTAATTATTTTCAATAATATTTGATACGTTACTAAAATTACAAATTGTTTCATAAGTGTGTTATTTTAAAAAATGCAAGAGTACATTTTGCACATAACAAATAAAATTACATAAAATCGAAAAACAATTTAGTATTTCAAATAGTGTTATTATAGTTGTCGATAAATTAATTATGCATGTTATTTTGTGTCGGTTTTCAATTTTGTGCAACGTAGAAATCGTATAAATCAGATAAAGAATATGTTGTCAGATGGGTCGTGACATTTTTTTAAAAAAAGTGTTAGTATCGAAATAAAACCACACGTAAGTAAAATATAAACTTTAAATTACTGAATATCGTCCTTTTTTACCTACTATTGTGTAACTTATAAAAATATTTTCTGGTATTATAATTTTTATAAACGAAAAAAAATTAATTGAGCATTTAATTCGTTAATCAAATAAAAGTTTATGTAGTTATAAAATATAATTAGTAAATAGAGTTGTAAAATATATTTTAAATTCAATTTATATATCGTTTTGCATGACATAAAGATTTTTTCAAGAAAATACTATTTTTAGAACTCGTTTGGGAAATATATGAATATATAATGATTAATGCTTAGATTAAACATACAATTGTTTATATAGTTAATTGCGTGAAAAATGATTAAAAGATTAATGATTCAGTGTGAAATAAATAAGTACAGAGATTACTAATTACTTAATTGAATTTTGAAATGAATTTTATTTTTGAATATATTTAAAAAAAAATAATATAACGAAAAAGAAAGTAATGCTGAATAAAAAAGACTCTATTCATACTCACTCATACACACATCTTTATATATACTCGTGTATATATATATATATTTATTTATGTATTTGTATATGTAATATCATTATATAATAAAAAATTCTGCATTCGTTAATCTATTAGTATATAATCTGTCAAAATTGAAATATGACAGCTGTAAATTTTGATGGATGAATCTTATCAGAACATCTTTATCTATACATTTTAAAAAATGTTGCTTTAATGTCATGTTTGTTTTTAAGTAGATGTATGCTTATATATATATATATATATATATATATATATATATATATATATATATAAATATAAAGAGATAGAATTCAAAGTTAGAATTATTAAAAACGTCATGTTCTAATTGTTGTTGCATTTAATCAAAATAAACTTCTATAATTTACTATATGTGTAAACTATGAAGTGGATATTAATTATTTTGTTGATATATCAAAAAGATATTATATTTCCTGTAATTATACTCCATTTAAATCACATGATAACCAAAAATAAGGTATTTACTGTGTCAGAAAGTCCATTTTAAAAGCATTTTGTAGTGACTCGTATAGTAGATTAATCTACAATTCTCTATTGTACTGAATACGTGTAGTGAGATTTATTATTTGAATGTAAATTATTTATATAATTTTATTTATTATACAATAAGTGATTACCGTACAATAATATGATTTTTTTAGAATAATTAATGAGTGTAACTTTAGATCTTAAAGACATGTGTGAGTATTTGTATTCATATAAGATATTTTTATTGTTATTAACTTTTAATCTATTTTTTTAAAAAAATATATTGCTTTCGAATTTTGTCAAACACATATCGAATTTTTTATGCCTATGTTTTGAAAACGATGTATTTATCGACAAAATGTGTAATAAGCTTATCAGAATATCACATTTGATTTTTTTGGGAAAAAAAAACGTTTATGACAATTATTTGAAACATATATTAAATTTTAAACAATTTTTTTCAAAAAAGTTAAAAATGTAACGCTTTTATTTTACATATTTTTACTTTTATAGAATATCAACAGTTTTTTATTATTATTATTTAAGCAGTATATTAAATACGACATAGAATTAAGATTTCTGACACTTCATATTTCAAGTCCTTAAAATATTAAATAAACTTATGACATTCTACATGTTTATTTAGATGAGTAAAATTTATGATTATATTCAGATTAAATGTGTTTATGAACTCATGTCTTTTTGGAGTACTATAATAAACATGGTATTTTATATTACATATTTATTACATAAGAATTAAAAATCACTCTCTACTTAGTTTTTTTGAAAATTTTCCCAGGTTGCGCATAAGAAGATACAGGAAGGTTAGAAGATTAATAGAAGAAAATTAAGACAAATAAAGGGTATCAGGGCTTTTACCTCCAGGAACGTTAAATAAACTCATGTTTACAAGAAGAATTTTGCTAAGTTGGATCAAACCCAAATGCGCAAAAAATCAGTCTTTTCTCGTAATCTTTTTATTCATTTCTGGTTAAATGTCTATTCCAAAACTTTCCATTTCCAGTGATTCAATGTCTTTCACTTTTATTTTACAATAACAACATTTCTCATATCTCTATTCCATATATTTTTTGTCTCTTCCTATGCCTTTTTGTATTTCTGGTTTCTTAGTAAATAATTTCTTTTGTTCATCGATGGTCTACTTAATAACTGACTGTCCCATTTTGTATTTTTCATTTTTATTATATCTTCCATAACTTTTATTTCATTTAAAATTCTCTCACTTTTCTTCTTATTTCTACACATTATTCCTTCATGTGCTTTTTATTTTTGAGTTTCCTGGATTCATACCATAAGTGAGAACAAGTAGGATCACTAATTAAAATCTTCTTCAAGTATATAGAAATATTTATTACATAATATAAGAACTTTTTCCGAATTAACATTTTATCTATAAATGTTTTTTTTTGTGGTCATGTGTTTTTCTACATACACATCATTTTTAATTTCTTCAATTTCAGTTATTTTTAATTCGATATTTTTCTGATCTACAATTTTATTTTGCGACCAATTTTTTTACTTGCTCTCCCTCGCCTCTTTTAATAATTTTTTATTTTTCCTGATTAGTAGTGTACTTGCATGGAGAAAAGAAGAATAAAACAGATGCAGATTTTTACTCAAATGTTAAATTTTAATGTTTGCCCAAAGTGTATTTGTCTGTTAAGTAAATTAAGTATTTAAAAATGTTATTTATTACAACCGTGAGTGGATTGTAGGAGTATAATTTAGTATAGACTGCTGTTTATTATTAAGCAATTTCATTTAAAACTGTAATTTAATTTTGCTAAAAATAAATATGTCTTAATATTCAATAACATCATATAATTTTAAACCGTGGCCAAGTAATAATCAGTTTTTTTGTATTAATATAAAGCCCACGCGAAAAGAATTTCATATTGATTGAAGCGTACAGAGAAAACAAGTAGAATTATGACGGCGTTTGTTTGGTGGCGGTTAGTTATATTCCGTACGCCGCCAACAGCCAGAAGCAGCAGTAACATCACGCTGGGAGCGCGTGCTGCAAGTGATCTCAAAGCAGCCCTGCACTGACATGCGGTGTAGTCAACCACCGACACACACACACACACACACATACACACAGCTATTGACTTATTGTTTTAGTACCGCCGATCGAAAATTGAAACTTCGCTACAGATGTGATGGAGATCTATTACTCTCGAGAAACCATAACGTACTTTACTTCTTTGGCATTAAGCATAAATTATATTTGCCGATTTCACTCGGGGCTGTGTGTAGTACGAGGTTTATACATTCTATTGTTTTAGTATACGTAAACGAATGATTCGCATGGTGAAACGGGCAAGAATGTTTGTTGTATTTTAAATGCTATTTCTGTATGTTTTTTTTCTCTTTTAACCATGCCTTTCTTTTCAGTATATCCACGTATGAATATCTTAGATTGATATCTTTAATATTACAAAAGATCTGTGCAAAACATATGTATCGAATATACACATTAATTCTAAGTGTGCAAAAAATCAGTATTTAAAATTGATTTACAAGTTTTTTAATATTATTTTCACTTGAAATTAATATACCGAAGCAAAATGAAAAAACCTAGTAAATTTAAAAAAATGCAATTGATTGTTTTAAATCATTTTATTCCAAGAAATCTGCAAATTGGTCGTCATTTCCTTCAAAATACTTCCATTATATTTCTATATATATCAACGAATACGATTTTAATTATGGAAAAAAATGTTTAGAAATTTTCCTAACCTCTTGAAAACCCATTCATTTCTCTCTATTATCCTAAAATTGAAAATAATTTTATGAACTTTTTTTTTCAAAAATAATTAAATATAATACGGTCCTTTATAAAATGATTAGATTGATCATTAAATATAGAGTTATTTGTATATTGACCAGTGATTGTCAATAAAATTGTCTCGATAAAGAATCCAATCACTTGATGGTAATATGGATATTATTTTTTTGTACATTCTCCCTATTCTGCTAAAACGTCTTTTTAATATTCATATTGATTATATTTTCGTCCCTTTTTCTGTCGAGGGTTTACCAAAACGTTCGTCATTATCCACTTCTTCTCTATCCCTCATTGAACCTTTTATAACATTGAGATATTACTCTTACAAGATGTAGAAAAATCTATAAGTATTTTACAATAGGAGTTTCGATATTTTTTATTTCATTTCTTTAAACATTTAATGTTAATTATTTTAACAGCCTACATTTTTCGTAACCGTTTTCCAGTTTTGAAAATATGTTGCATCTACATGTTGCTTATCTCATAAGTCAGTAAAGTTCTTATAGTATTATAGAAAATATGTAGTCATTGTATTTATATTAAATATTAGTTCCAATTATCAATATATTTATAATGTGTACTCGTCATATTTAAATATTTTAAAATGTGTATATTAAATATTATTTACAATTAGAATAATGCATTTTATAAAATATTAAACTTTGAAATCAATTGTACATGTTTAATATTATTTTTAACTTAAAAAAATAATTTAAAAATATGTGATTATTTAGATGTTTCAATAATTATACGTTATGAGATAAATTTAATTAAAATTATTAACTTTTTAAATTGTTTCTATTATCAACTAAAAGAAATTGAAATTAATTTGTAATTAAATTCATGAATAATATATATATATATATATATATATATATATTATTTTTCAAAATAAATTATTTAAAATATATAATTTTTATTGTTTCAACATTTATTATTCATATTATGAAAAGAATGAATAACAATAAAAATAAATAAATAATGAAATAAAATATAATTACAAGTATTCGAAATAATTTTATAGTCATTGAAATACACATAAATGAAAAACTGAAGAGTAGATGATTATTGAACAATTTAAAAAAAATTACAGTATTGAGAAGTGATTTACCTAATACAAAAAAAATTAGCCACAGAATCAAACTAATTGTTTTAAAATAATTTATTATAAAAGTTTATATGACTGTTCGCGTGTTAAGTTATTGTAATTGAATAATTTTTTTTTAAATAACTCATACATTTCTTTAAATAAATTAAATTTTATATTAATTAATTGATTGTGATGAATTTTAGAAAAGGTATTAAATTTGTTTTCATATAGTTATAGGTTAATTTAAATATGCTTGATTATTTTGTTTTGGTGAAAATACAGAAAAAAAATTTAATTACATTTGTGTAATCGTATTACATAGAATGAAACAATGTATAGTATTTTTTAAAAAATAAATAAAAGACAATGAACATAATGATGCATGAAAATGCTCGTTTATAAATCTTTTATGAAAATAAATGTATGAAATTGTGAACTGTGTGTAACTACAAAAAAATATTTTCAGATGTACACATACATTTCTATTATTTTTATTATGTTATTATTGTTTTCCCCTTTCATTATGTCCGTTGTTGAAATAATATCCTTAGTCGTTCAGCACGTGGAATTAATAAAAAAATCAGGATAATAATAGGAACGACTTGATATCGGCAACATACATAAACGTAACAATTCAAAGACAAGTACACATGCATACGTATATATTAAAAAAAAAAACGTGCCCGATTCAATGAAATAGAAAAAGAAATCTTTCAACCCTTGTTCTGGCATAGGATAATTTCCAGCACGTTAGCCTTGTACAATGCATGCGACATATGCGATGTCACATACATATATATGTAATATATATATGCGCACACGACGCGACCGGTTCTGTTGAACAGGATAACATCTTTTTATACATTTAAGGTAAGCAAATAGGGGGTTAATACACCCCCCGGAGCGGTACAATGAGTCCCTCGCTGTGGGAAGACCCGATCATCCCGATTCTGTAAGCTCATCATCATACACTGAACTGTTCGAATCAATTTCATAAACTTGTATACATAATGTTACTGGAATTCAATTGAAAATTTGATCTTTTTTTTCTTAAATTACATCGAATCGAAATTTGACGGTTAATACAATTTTATGTTTGAAAATATTTTTATTTTTCTATAGTTTATATGCATGTAAATGAATTCATAAATGCATATCTTTTCATATTTTTATACATTTTTATGTAAATTTTACAGTCTCAATAAATATTTAATATATATTGCAGACAAGATATTTTATGGTTTGCAATATATTTGTAGTTTATTTTGGATAATGGTTCGTAGTATATCCAAAAAACCTCTTATTTAAAATGACTTGATAAAATTTTCGACTATATTTATATCTTTTGTGGGCGTAATAGTGGTCACAATTACTCATATTTTTTGTGCATTAAAATTTATGTATATTAGCATAATTTTTAATGTTAAAATCGTTCAAAAACCTCTACATTCAAATATAACGGTCTAGAGACATTTAGTAGTCATGTGGAAAAGTTTTTTTTATTGAGACCACTCATTTGATAATAGTGGATCTAATTATATAAAATGAGTAAATGTTAGCAAATTAAATACAGATGCTTTTAAATTCTATTTGATTTAAATAATTTCATTTCATTATGTACTAGTAATGAATATTTAAATATACATTTGAAATGAATTATAGAGGTATATAAACGAATTTAACTACTTTTTTTATATTTTTTATAAATTATTTCATTTTTTTTTTCAAAAAAAGATGTTATTTTTATAGTTAATAATATACAATAAAATGATAATTTATATATATATATATATATATATATATATATATATGTATATACAGTTTTACATTTTTTAAAAATTATTTATTATTTTATTCTTTTAACATATTTTTAGATTTTTTCGATAAAGTAGAATTTCAAAATATAAAATTAGACTGACTTAAAATATGAAAGCAGAAATTGAAATGTGAAAAAAGTTTTTAATTTTTACAAGAGAAAATTAGTTATATAGCATTTAGGATATTGAAATAAATTTTTAGTTGTTTGAAATATTTCACCTAATAAAATTTTATTTAAATATATTGGAATAAAATTCTAAGTCTATAAAAGATCAAACCTTCACTAATCTTTTATAATCTTCTAATATAATTTTTCTTGAATAATTATTCCTTTCTTAACACATATTCGTCGGGTAACTTTTTGCACCGCCATTCACCAAATGCCGGCATTTTTTGACACTATCTATAGAAATGATATGGTCTATATAAAACTAATGTAACTTGTTAGAAATCATATATTTTTCAGTGAAATCTTGGAAAATAATATAAAACAAATTTATCTTTATATATAAATTTTTATTTTTTTTGGCTTTCCTTAGTTAAAAAACAATTAAATTCATAAAAAAGTTTAAATGAATTTCTAAAAACACAAAGTTATTATTCTCTTTTTTTTAGATGAGATACATTGTTTTTGAGTCTTTAATTTTATAAAAAATAATTTTTCAGTGAATGGTACTGTTCAAAACATGTGCCAGTATGAAGGGGAATGTTGCAAAAGTCGCATACTGTCACTATCATTATTATCAAAATTAGTTTGTGAAAAATCTGCCTCACAATCAGATAAAATACCTGCATATATTTCATTTTTGTCCTCCATTTTAGGTATATTTTATTATTTGATAAGAAAGAGTAAAAAAATTAGCAATAATACAACTAAATTTGTTTAGTTATTCGAACACTCGAGCGCTTAAACTTTGAATAAAATTCTTTTATACCCAATACCGACTTATACAGTTTTACTTTGTTTTTGATTACATTTACACCGTTATGCGATGCAACTGAAGCTAAAATCAGTTCTCTCATGGCATTATCTCTGTTTGGTTAAAATTATAATTTAATATACTCAGAATTAAGAGCACAAAAATCAATTATTCTCTGTAATATACAAATGACGAATTTTCGTCATTTGGCTGCGGGTGATTCTCTGGAAGATGACGAATTTTCGTCAGGCGGACGAATATGTGTTAAGAATAGAAAACTATCTTTGAATAAACCTATCTCATGCTAAATTTTTCATAAACGAAAAAAAAATGTAGGAGAATTTATGTAATTCCGAAAAGGTTATCTCCTCATTGCTGCCTAATTGCAATTAGAATTTTACAAAAATTCTGATTGTGTTCAGCTACTATAATTAATTGTAAATTTATTTCATTTTAATCGAATAACAAATACGTTTATTAAATATTGCTAAACGAGCACAAAAGAAAGACATATTTTTTGTTTAAAGTATTAAAAAATTATATTCGTTTTACTATACATTTTAAAGCATACAAGTCTGTATAAGTCGGGTCATGCGATGAGAACGTCTATAATCCATTGCTTCATTACGTTGTTCACGTTGATGGGATTTGATTTGGTACGCAGCAGTGCTCACGATTTAGATTTCCTTTCAACCCTCTTTAGATGAGATGAAGATTTTTCAACAAATTCATGTACTGAATTTGCATTTTTTCAGTTAATTATATATAAATTAGTTAAAAATTTATTATAATATACAACTATTCATATTTTCAATATAGATATATTATATTACATATATAAACACACAATTGTATTTAAATTTATATGCCTGTTTATATGTCTCTTTGTAGACAAATACAAATGCGTACTGACTCGAGTTTTTATTTAAAAAACTTCACAATAAAACGTAATACTGACATACGTACATTATATATATATATATATATATATATATATATATATATATATATATATATATATATATATGTATTCATATGTATTCGTTGAATAAAGCTGAACATTTTTATATTCTGTAATACAGACACGAAACGCACGCGCGAACACACATCGCACAAAAACATTTGACGTTATTGTCACCTGTTTTGCACACCGTCGTTCTCTTTTATTCAGATATGAATTGACACAAGCGGACTGAGTTTATCTTTGTCGCAGTCATGTTAACAATTCGGAATAAAGTTCCAGGCGAATAAACGTACGAACGAAAATCGGAAACGAAAAAGATCAAGGGAGCGGCAGTACGTAGTGGAAGGAATTTCACATTGGATTCAAATTCAATGTTGGTTCGGTCACTGCGTCCAACATTCAGACTTAAATAGATGTGAGGATTTTCCAATGCGATGAAGTTAAATGCGCACGCTTTTGTTATGTTTTCAATAAACATTTTCTTTTTCTTAGATCATAGAACATAGTTTATTTTGTTGTTGTTGTACCTGGTAAATGCATATGTATATTTTTATGTTATTCATTCGTACGGTCTGTTTTTCCATATGTGTGTATGTTATATATAGGGTTTTCCAATAAGAATGTCAGAACTTTGACAGCTGGTGGCAGCCATGTCTGAGCATTGTTGTTGAGTCATATTTGCAGTCATTTTTTATTAACACATATTCGTCCGCTTGACGAAAATTCATCATCTTCCAGAGAATCACCCACAGCCAAATGACGAAAATTCGTCATTTGTATATTACAGAGAATAATTGATTTTTGTTCTCTTAATTCTGAGTATATTAAATTATAATTTTAACCAAACAGAGATAATGCCATGAGAGAACTGATTTTAGCTTCAGTTGCATCGTATAACGGTGTAAATGTTATCAAAAACAAAGTAAAACTGTATAAGTCGGTATTGGGTATAAAAGAATTTTATTCAAAGTTTAAGCGCTCGAGTGTTCGAATAACTAAACAAATTTAGTTGTATTATTGTTAATTTTTTTACCCTTTCTTATCAAATAATAAAATATACCTAAAATGGAGGACAAAAATGAAATATATGCAGGCATTTTATCTGATTGTGAGGCAGATTTTTCACAAACTAATTTTGATAATAATGATAGTGACAGTATGTGACTTTTGCAACATTCCCCTTCATACTGGCACATGTTTTGA
Organism: Neoneuromus ignobilis; assembly: GCA_029203775.1. Taxonomy (NCBI): domain Eukaryota; kingdom Metazoa; phylum Arthropoda; class Insecta; order Megaloptera; family Corydalidae; genus Neoneuromus; species Neoneuromus ignobilis. The sequence continues at coordinate 40,340,181 of CP092088.1, forward strand.
ACAGTACCATTCACTGAAAAATTATTAATTATTTATAAAATTAAAGACTCAAAAATAATGTACTTCATCTAAAAAAAAATAATAATAACTTTGTGTTTTTAGAAATTCATTTAAACTTTTTTATGAATTTAATTGTTTTTTAACTAAGGAAAGCAAAAAAAAAAATAAAAATTTATATATAAAAATAAATTTGTTTTATATCATTTTCCAAGATTTCACTGAAAACTATATGATTTCTAACAAGTTACATTAGTTTTATATAGACCATATCATTTCTACAGATAGTGTTAAAAAATGCCGGCATTTGGTGAATGGCGGTGCAAAAAGTTACCCGACGAATATGTGTTAAGTTCATTTTGACATTTCAACTTTGTATAGTTTGGCAAATTATCATGGAAGGTTTAATACTTCAACAAAGTTTGAAATTGTAAAAATTCCAATAGATTTATTGAAACAAAAGTTGAAGGAGTCCATTATTTCACGAAATGGACCCATCAATTGGCCACCAAGATCTTGTGATTTAACTCCATTGATTATTTTTTGTGGAGTTATGTAAAATCATTGGTTTATGCTGATAAACCACAAACAACAGAAGCATTAAAAATAAATATTGAATTTGTAATTCACGAAATTTGACCACACTTGTGTGAAATAATGACTAAAAATTGGACTAAATAAATATACTATAAAGTCATGGGTACAAATAAAGTCGTGGTAGTCATGAGTGAAATAGTGTTCCATCATTAATGGCATAGAATATGCTTAAAAGTAACAAAATAAATAACTAATTAATTTAATATTTTTTGTTTTATTTTCATTTAAACTTCTGAAGTGCTTGTTGAAAACCCATATATATATATATATATATATATATATATTTATATTTATGTTAAATTTATGTCATCATCACCTTCTTTCTATCCACTGCTGGTTGACTGATTCTTCTAATTTTTCTACTTCGAACAACCAAATACTTTATGTATTTATTAGATAATTGGAAAATTTCTTGCTGTTTTTTCATAACAGTCAATATATGTCTAATTAAGTTTTCGAAATAGCATGGACATCATGCTTTTGAAATAGAAATATAATTTCTTATCGCCTATAACTAAACGATCAAGAATAGATTTTTATTTCGTTCGAATAACAAAACATATCTCAACACACTCAATTTTTTTCAAGGAGAAGAAAATAAAAAAATATGAATCACTTTCACTGTTAAAAATATTGACTAAGATAAATAATGGTTCTACGCGATATGTACATTAACAATACGCAATGAATCTTGTCGAACAACAATAAAATAACACCAACTTTTCGAACGATCTTAATAGGCAGACGTGTAATATTAGAAATTTCACTAGAAATTTGCAATAAACATCGGAATATAATTTATGTTAGACAGCTAATAAAGCTTATATAGATCGAATTTCGTAATGTGAACGAATAAACAATGTGACATAAAAATAAAAGAAAATACATAACTCACACTAATAAGATTATATTCCTCGGTTATTGTAGTAATGTGTAGAATTCTAAGAGTATATGTAAAATTTAATTAATGTAAATATGAGACCTTACAATAATTTTTATTTGTATATCTTTCCTCCACAGCTAATTTTTACAGCTTATGTTATCTTCAGATAACCGTAGGATACTAAATAGTAAAAAATACCCTAAAGTTTCATACTTACAATGAAAGAACATATAGACAAACGGAACAAAGTATTTCATCTATAAAAGTCAGGATATTAAATAACTGTAAAGAAGAATTATTCAGTTCTTTTTAAATAGGTAATTTAAGTTTAATAGATGTAGTAAAAATGTTAAAAAAACTAGAATGATTTAGATTAGAAAAAACAGATAGTTTACAATTTAAGCTTGTCTTTTTAAATCATTTAATGCTTGTCTTGTTTGAGATGAGTTTTAATTAAACTTGACTGTCGTATCATTTATTGATAAAAATGATCGCAGTTATTAAAGTTCAAGTAAAAATTTTACATACTCGTTTATTAAACAGGTCGAAGTTTGTATACAAACATTATTTTTGGCTCATTACATAGTTTTATAAATAATTTTGTAATGAGATAAAGTAATTATGAACACTGGTTTCAATATTTATTATATCTTATATATTGAAATAAAAACGGAAAAATATGATCGTTTAATCTTATTTTGGGAACATTTTTAACGTTTTACAATATGATTTCTATTGGATATAATTTTAATATTATCATTTATAATGTATTCTTATAATGATAAACCTATATACTTGCTGTTTGCAAACATCAAAATTATATACAGTTAATCTTAGTACGTCTCTTTTTCATAGAAGGTAAGTTTTATAATCCGTAAGAGTAGTATGTTTGTTAATAATAGAGAAACGACAAGGTTCGATTGAAATATTCGCTTAACGATCTCAGTTTGTCATTTCGTCATTTGTAAATTGAAATATAAGAGGGAACTCGATTCCCTCCAATTTCTGTTATCCTGTCAGTGCACTTGAAAGCGAAGTGCATTGTGTATGTATGTGTATATAATATATTTATATATATATATATATATATATATATGTATGTGTGTATGTATATACGTACACACACATATATGCCTAAGTAAATGTTCGAATGTACATTTTTTACCACACAACTTTACCAAAAACTTTTGTACAGTATTAGTTAGTACAATGTTTGAAACATTTTTTGTATAACAGTGTTTTAATTAAATAATGATTAATGTACATAATACAGTGTTATATTTTAATTTAACTACTATTTCAAAATGGAAACATTTACATTTATTGTTCAATACGTAGAATTTTTGATTCATTATTAATTTCAATTAAGAGTTGTAATTATATTGATTTTTACTGAAAACCGTAAATATGTATATGTGGGTGTGTATACAATGTACAGGTTATTTTTATGATTATAACTGATTAGCGTGTTATAATCCTTCATATGACAAAATTATTTGCAATTATATATATATATATATATATATATATATATATATATATATATATATATATATATATATATATATATATATACAAAATGTGTTTTTTTTTAAGCGTGATAGAACTTTAAATTGAAATAAAACACATTCTAATTGACCATATGACCATTTATTTGGTATTATTCAAAATATTTTATGGCATTATTATTTAAAATTGATTTCGGGCATAAATGTATTACGGCTATTTTTGACATACCGCATTCTGTCAGTCCAATTTCAAATCACTTTTTCAAGAAATTAGGGCCTTATCTCCGCAATAACGCGAGTTTTGTTGGCTTATAATGCCTTAATTGTTGTTGGTTTATCAACATTAACCAGAAACTTCACATATTCCCAAAGAAAATAATCCAGAGGCGTCAAATCACAAGAAAGTGAAGGTCAATTCACATGTCTGGAGATAACGTTATCGCTGAATTTTTGTTTCAATAACTCGATTGTTTCGGTTGAAGTATGGCACGTGGCACCATCCTGCTGAAACTACATTTCTTCCAGATCGATGTCTTGTAGATTTGGAACAAATAATCATTGATCATTGTTCTGTAGCGTACACCATTGACGGTAACGCGCTCTCAGACTTCATTTCGAAAAAAAGGTCCGATGATGCCACAACTTTAATTATTATTTTTATATAGTAAGCCATCGTTGTAATAAATAGTTTTAAAGAATTGTTTCAATATTCATATTTTTTAAGGTAAAAACTAGTCTATTTTGTAAAAAATAACTGTAATTACCAATAAGAAAAATTTTATTCTATACATTTTTTTTAAAAAAAACTATGCTTTGTGCATATAATAACTAATTATTATAGAAAACATGTTTTAGATGCAGATAAATTCATTTTATCATCAATTTTTTTTCATCTATAGGTAATGATCAAAATTATAATTTTTTAAAAAATTAGACTGGTGTTTTAATATTAAAAATTTTATTGTTTAAGTTGTATTTAAAAGTATATATCAGGAGACGAATTTTATGTTTAAAGCAATTTTTGAAAATTAAGTAATATGATATTTGTAAAAACTAAATTATTTGTTATAAAATATTTCTCCACTGTATTTAATAAGTTATTTTAATACAAAAAGCTTTCATTTGTGAATAAAATAATTTAACTTCTAATAAAATTCATTTAATTTTTACTTTGTGTTAAAAATGAACATTTTTTTCAAATCCATTTTCAACATTTAGTCATAATTTTGATTCTGCGATAATTGTATAAACATTTTTTTATACGGTACAAATGTAGAAATGGGGTGAAAAAATATTTACAGTTTATTTCAAATAATGTAATAAACATATAAATAAATATGTTATATTGTTTTAGAGTAGTTTTAAAAATGTAATAAATGTATTTGCATTTTTATAATTTATAATACTAATTTATGCGCGTACATACATACATACACATATACACATATACAAATATATATATATATATATATATATATATATATATATATATATATATATGTATATATATATGTAGGTGTGTATGTATGCTGCATTACTTTTATTGTAAATTTGAAATAATATATTTCTTTAAAATGCTTTATTATTATAATATATTTATAAAATTAGCGCCAACGATAATTATATAATTATTCACATAATTAAAAAAAAAACATATAAATACAACGCAGTATTAGTTAAACGCGGCTTAATGTGGAGTCGACGTAATGTCCCGAAGCGGTGTAGGTGCCCGGAGCCAGCAGCAGCCGAATTCCCGGAACAGACGGACATCAAAGAGAGCCTGGTCCAGTGCAGGTGACATGTATATTTCCCCCATGCTGCTGTTGAGAACAAACGCACGGGCCTTACTGCGCCCAACCCGTCGACGTTCTGTATTCGGTCTCGCTAAAAATTTATTTGATCTTTTCGACGTAATATAGCCAGAAACTTTTCATTATTGAATCACACACGAACTCAGGTTCTTAAAAAATCGATCGACTGCGATTAGATTGTTCAAGATAATATTTGGTTATGGACATTTATTAACATCTTAGATCACATTTCGTCGTTTCATTATTTTACTTCTAGACAGATGTAAATTTAGATATTTTTATATATGACAAAAAACAATGAATATTTTGAATTATGTCCTTTTTTACAATTATAAACATACTTTATTCAAGTATGTATGATTTAGTTTTTTTCAATTTTTATATGGATAATAACAGAAAATAGATTCTATTTAAAAATATTTATTAGTAAATATTTTGGAAATTTTTATTTAATTTATTATATATATAAAATATGTGTGTGTGTAAATATTTGTTAGTTATATTGTTAATTTTTCTAAATATAGAATAGCGTATTCAATAGCGATAAGATGAGCAAGTGTCTCACATGTGAACGTATTCAACCCTCAAAACAATTTCCATAATGCGGATTAGTGTCCGTAGAGTTTGCACATTTAATATCGTTATAATTCCATAGAGGAGGCATTATGTACATAATAGACGCAGAGTATGTGAAACTATTATAATAGTCTGCCAAGCTAGGTTATCCCTTTTAGCCAAGAGCTTGCACAGCAGTGGGTCGTTAATATGAAGTGCTTATTATGGACAATGTAATAGTTAATATTTAAACGGTTTTCTGCTGTACATTTAAGTATTTTTCTAAAGTGAAGCTTTTATGTATTCATGAATTTTGTATTTAAACTATTTTTTTCAAACATCACATAATCGATACTCCTATATTAACATTGAAACTTTATTTTCTAATAGGAGCGACAAAATTATTATTTTTTATTTGATATTGATATAATTTATTTAGTGCTTTGGTATCTTTGCCTCCCCCACCCTGTATATATATATATATATATATATAATTGTGAAAATAATAAATCATTTATGTTCAAAATTCCACATTTCTTTACAAAAATAGTAGATAACATTATAGAAATATCATTGTTATTTTGTATTTATTTTAATTAATTAACATGATATTTTTTGAAAAAAAAAGATATTAACATATCATTATCAATATATTTAAAAAATACGATTATTGTAAAAGCTAAGAAAGATCCGAATTATTAAAAAAGCTGTCAAAAAGTGATAAAAATATTTCTCTCTTTCAGCTATTAATTAATTAAAGCAGGCCCGTGCAACCTGCTGCCCCTTTAATATTTTAGTGCAGCCCGCTGGATAGAATTGAATATTTTTTTAAAAAAATGAAAGCAAAATGAATTGGGATAATTTATTTAGATATCAATGTTTGTCTCAAATTTATTTCTATTAAAAAAATATAACGACGCCTCTCTCAACAAACTACACATAAAATATACCATACAAATGTACAAGTGTTTAATAATGACGTGCAATGTTTTAACCAAAGAAGTGTTTTTTGTTAACTTTTTCTATAATAAAATAACAAATCTCAAGATTAACGCATTTGTATTTAATTATTCAAAATATCTCTGAACTCTCCACACCTAGGAAACATTGAACTCTCCATACCTAGAGAACATCATATTTCCTGCCCTTGATAGAAAGTAGTGCTCGCTAAGATTTCACAAAACTTGTAACTGATCTTTTCGTTTAAAAGGTTACACGGGCTTAAATTAAAAGAAACAAATTAGAGTGGAAAAGTAATGAGAAGCTTGTATTTAGTCATTTTAACAGAAATGTACTTTATCATTTTTGAAATTTGTTTCAAAGGATGTATCGTTGCTAGAATGTCATTTTTAATACTAATAGAAAACATAATTTAAAATTTTCTATAGAAAACTAAAATTAAATTGAAAGTGATTGTAAACATATGTTTTGAATTCATTTGAGTTTAAATTATTTTGTGCAAACAAACAAGAATTTATTTATAAATTGTATAGAAAAAAACTCTTTCAAATATAGGATCATCCAGATATGACGCCTAGATTTATGTTTTATTAAAAAGAAATGTGAATAGATTCTTTTGTTCCATTTTAATAAAACAAATATAGGCGTCACATTTGGATGACCCTATATATAGATCGAGAAAGAAATTTTGTTCTCAAAATATAAAATTTCTTCAGATCTATCAATAGTATATTTAGTAACTAAACATGAAAGAGTTAGAAAAATAATTATGATTAAAAAATAGTAAAATTAAATTCCAATTTAACACAAATGAATTTTAACCCCAACAACAGATTTTTACAGAAAGGTTCTGACGATGATGGCATCGCCATCGAAATGCATCAGCCGATATATTTATAAATAATAAGTATTATTGCACACTTTAAACCATTATGGTGTTGAGGTTAAAATTCATTTTTGTTAAAGTCAATCAGCCACAGTTCCAAAACAACAAATAATTAAATTCCAAGTATGAAGTAATAATATGTAGCAGAAAATTGAAACTATTCAATAGTTACAGTAAATAATTGTTATTGTCACTGTGGATGAATCCACTTTTACTGAAATTTAAATATGAGTATAATAAATTTTGAGAGAATCATTGTGTTTTTCAAAACAGACATACAGTAATTTAATTAATATTCTGTGGTTTGTAGAACTAATTTATTTTAATAAACATTTTGAATATGAATATTACATTTTTAATTTTTCATGAAAATTTTATATATATATATATATATATATATATATATATATATATATATATATATATATATGTATCTATGTATGTATGAATGTATGTATATACACACTCACTCATATGCATTCATGTATATGTGTGTATGTGTTTCATTGAATGTAATGTGTAATTCTGCACAATGGAAATGTAAACCAAAGGTACGGGTAGAAGAAGACACAGTCCGCCGAAGTAAAACCCCATCATAAATTTGCGTATAGAAGCCTTGTACTGCTGTTGCTGCAGCACGACTACATCAACAGTGTGTCTGTACATCAAAAGATATGAATATCAGACGAATGACATAATTGGCGTTGTTTAGCAAGCGGCGTCGCGGAGGCGTCGGCGTCTTCGATACCATCAAAGCAAGCGGCGCGTGACAAAATGTGTGTATTTAGTTACAAATTATTATATGCGGTCGCTTGTGAAAGCAACGTGAGCATAAACGCACGCGTCCACGGACAAATATCATTGTCATTATTATGGATATCAACTTCATTATAGAGGATACGTTTTGTAACACATTATCCGAAATAATGTTTAGTTATGATGGTTTGTATACTAAACCAATATTGCCCGCGGAACATTTTTCGTGTGCCCGCTTTGACCATGTTGCATTATTATCTAACACGGATGTAGATTTTTTTTTAATTTATATATACACACATTTGTATCACTTCAAATATACAAGCACGTACAGAACAAACATACACGCACATCATTAAGGGCATGCTATGTATGTTAATATTTATTTTTAAACAATTATTATTTGATTTATTAAATTGTACACCGTGTACGGTTAAACAATATTAATCATTTGCATGTAATTCATTTAAGCAGAAAATAATTAAATGTTTAAATATAAAATGCGTATTATTGAAAATTTAAAAATGTAAATAGCATTTTTTATATATATTTTGAACTTGAAAATAGGAAAAAATATTTTTAAACACGAAAATTTTTTATCAAACTTATTTAAGGGGTTATACGCAGTTAGAAATTTCAAAAAATCGATTTTTTTTTGCATTTTCGGAATGCACATATATTTGAGTATATTCTCTGAAAATTTGAAGTAAATCCGATAAATATTTTCGGACATACACCTGAATTTTTACCAAATTTTTAACTATGTGTAAACTACTTCCGAAACTTCAAACGCGTTTATCTCAAAACGGTGTTTTCATAGTCGGTGATCTCGATATCTCAGAAATGGCTGAACCGATCGGTCTCAAATTTTCACACAATCTTCTCAAATATATTCCTCAGGTATTGAACGAAGGAATAAGGTTTACAAAAATTATTACTATTTTTTTTAAACTATTTGGAGCTAAAATTTTAGTAAAAAACGAAAAATTTTTTTCAAGTAGACGCCATTTTGTCAAAAATGAAAATTTTTATTATTCCTTCGTTCCAATACCTGCATTAATCTATCCTTTAAAAGAATTGACCATATTTTTTGATTTCAAATAATCCAAACCGCCGATATGGAGATCACCGCCAAGCGCCTTTTTTGGAGGTCGTTCGGGACATCGTCTGCAGGAGCGGTGCACTTCAATATTTTTTTACGATCGACATGCTATTTTATTCTTGAAAGTAGGATCTATTCATATAACCATAATTTGTAATTGCAAAATAAATACTGTTTCTAAAAAAAATTCCTAAAAAAACGTCGTTTTTGCGCCTCGCAAGTGCGTATAACCCCTTAAATATCAAGTAAATATACAAATTTATAGGATCATCCAAATGTAAAATAGGATCCTAATATAACATCCAAATAGGATATTTATAGGATCATCCAAATGTGACCCGTAGATTTGTATTTTATTAAAACAAAATTAAAAGAAACTATACACATGTTTCTCCTTATACATCATCCCTATACACATGTTCCTCTTTAATAAAATACAAATCTACGCGTCACATTTGGATAACCCTGTATAAATAAGAAATATTTAAAACGAACTAAAATAACTAAAGAGTTCTATACAAATTATAATAGATGTTTTGAAAGATATAGCTGAACCAACCGAAGTAATTAATTTTATCATTAATTATAATATGCTTCATTATTATATGTCATTAAACACAGCATCAAACAAAACCAATGTGGGTATTACAATTAATGAGAACCGTATTTTAGAATAACACATGAAAAGTAGTTGTTTGGTATTTGATTTGGTGTCAATTTACAATAAATATAATGTAACATTTTCTATGTACATTGAAATAAATATGTCTACAATTTAATTCATATATACATATGTTTATACGTTTACATACATATGTAGTTATATATATCATAATTCATAAATTGGATATATGTGAATCTACAAATATATAAGATGTAAAATCTAGAATTTTTACATTTTCATTTGTATTAAATAAAAGTTATATTTAGCAACGTATTTATATTTTTGTTTTTACTTTGTTCATTCAGTTTTTGTTTTCAATGAGTTATAAATATCAACGCTTAAAATAAATGAGTTTTTATATTTGGGTTATCCACACTCTTGAAGATGGTTATTTTAAATAATTAAACAATTTTGAATAAATAGATCTTTCTCTTTGATTCTCTCTCTCTCTCTCTCTTTATATATATATATATATATATATATATATATATAATTTTTAATTATTGTAATTTATATAATAACTACAAATTGTTGACAATATTCACGAACATTATAGACTACGACAAAATAAAATCTATTCATAACTACGAATTACACGTAATCAGTAGTAAGATAACATAATATTAGTGCTACCCTCATTGCAAAAAACCATTGACAAGCAATGGAGTGCCCTATTCTGCGGGCATTAGCGATACAAATTTGCCTTCCCAGTCATTTTATTCATTCCCATTTGTAAACTAGGGATCGGTTGTTCATTCTACCCTTCGTTTTAAATTTGTAGGCATAAGGCGCACGTTCGGTCGGGGTGCACTTTTTTCTACATATTCGATGATTGTATGAAAGGGGGTGTGAGCCGATCGAGAACTACATTATTACTCACCCTTTTTTTTCTATAAATTGATCATGTGCAGTATTTATATCTGATCGAAAACTGAATAAGTTTGAAATCCATATGTAATTATTTTCATTATCAGATATGTACGCATACGCATGTGTGTGTGTATGTGTGTATGTATAATATATATATATATATATATATATATGTATATATGTATGAATGTAAATTATAATTTATCACATTTATTTTCAAAAAACTATTTAAAAACAAACATTTTTAAATAAAACTACATTCCAGTAAGAATTATTAAAATAATTGGATTTTTTATTAAAACTGTTTAAATAAACTAAATTATATATATTAAATACTTATTAAATCTACACGAAATGAAAATAATCATTTATGTGAAAACTGTTAATTTTAAGTTGAAATTAATTTAGACTTTATAATAAACATTAATTAAATACATTTTAGTTATTTATATTTTTCAATAATACATTTTTTATAATTTAATATTCATACTTTTTATATCAGTATAATGTATAATAATTAAATAATGTTATTTAATTTATTACTTTTTAATCTAATATTATAACTGCTTATGTGAAGATTTGTTTTTTAATTTTTATATATCTAAATACCATATTTTGTTAAATATATATATATTTATATATATTTAAAAGTTAATGTTGTTAAATTATAAATACGATATCACATTATATATTATACGTTATAAAGAGTGAATAGTAATTATAAATTAAATCTCTAAAAAAATACTAATTTAATATTCATAATTCATACGGCTGTAATTTTTTGTTTATAATTTTTATTTTTTAATTATAAAAATATTTATTTGGTTCTTTTCTCTGTCTTTTTTTCTCTCTTCCTCTTTTATATATATATATATATATATATATATATATATATATATATATATATAATGTATTGTATTGTTTGTAAATGAAAATATAGTTACAATTAAATATATTAATAATGACAAATTATTGTATCAGTTATATAATATTATTATGGTAGATATTACAATAAAAAAATCATTTTGAAAACATAATCATTAATCTCAATTCGTCAAGTAAGAGTTCATCCGAAATCTCTCAAATGCTGATGTATTATCTATTTTAAAAACTTACCCCACGAAAAATATCCTGGGGGTGGTTTCACAAAGTGAATTCGCATTCACCCTCCTATCTTTTGTAACCCTACTTTTATATATACCCAGGAAATTATTATATCATAAACGTATTCATATCTCAATCGTTCAGTTAAATCCTGTAGATAATATCTTCAATGCGGCTTATTCGAAACGTAAATGGATAATTGTATCGAAGAATATTTTCATTGATTGTGATATTCACTCGGTTCAATATTAAAGGTAATTTCATATAATAAATGTTGTATATTGTTTGATTGGACGATTGCAACAGAATATTTCCTATAGTTGATCAGTTAATTAGTGTAATATTTCATGTGGCTGTTGTACGTGTCGATTAATTATATGACCACATTTCTGGTACTGTGATGCGGTTATTATTTGGTTGACTTAAAGTCAATGTTAAGTGGTAGCATATTAACATTTTTCACACATGATATCTCTTCAATACGTTGAAGAGTTTCTGTGTTTGATCGGCGGATGAATTATTTGTGTAGGGTTGGTGGTTTCTAAATATAATATGACGAGGGTTAGACGTAATGAATATAATTTATATTAATATTTTACAAATTGTATCACATATATGTTTATTTTATTTTCATTAAATGATTTTAAAGTATTTATATAAGTTTAAAAATACACATTATATTTTTATTTCTATTATTATTTTAAATACGTATTAAATATTACAACACTGTTTTTGACTTTTTTTTATTAATTTTGTTACAGGTGAGTGATCATTACTCAATATATCGCACATATGTTTCATGTCATTGGACGTAAGTAAAAACAATATTCTTTTTAACAGTTAATATTTTTTTTATTTCTAATTATACTGTTATTATAAAGTATAAGTAAATTTCATATGTACTTATGTATATATGTACAAGTATGTAAGTAAATATTATGAAAAGTAAACTGATTCATTTTTGTTCATGAACCAGTAATAATTAAAAAAGTGTTCTTAGCCTTATTAGAGCACAACTATATTAAATTTTACTATATAATTAGATATTTATAAAATAATATTTATATATTCTTTCTTAGCTCATAAGTTTTTACTATTTTAATTAATATTCGTAATTAGAAAAGATTCGAGTTTATTAGCTCTTAGCTGTATATCGTAACATGCGTTTAATTCATTATTTTGTAAATAAATTTAATGAGCTATTAAAATCGACTTTTACATTTATTAAAAAAAAACTTTTTATATACATTAAATAATTCTATTATTATTTAAAGATTCATTTAATGATGTAGTTATATTATCATGGACTTTATCGTTTATTGTTTCTTTTTTTACAAAAAAATGAAAAATGTGAATAAGATTAAACAAAATGTTAAATAACACTAGGTGAAAAACTTAATTTTTTATACAAAATTGAATACTATTTTTATCGTTTTTACTTTCTTTTTAAAATTTTATAACAAACATAATTTATTTTTGTAAAATGTTTTATTTTTGTTAAAAATTACTACAAAATCAAGAATATTTTTAGTAATATTAAAACTGAATTAAAATATTAAAAAATATAAAATATTTTCAAAGTTTGGTTGGAAAATTCACTTTAACAAATCACAAACGCCACAAGATTTTATAAAAATGTTTAATAATAACTTATTGTTCATTTTATTTGTTGATGCACATTTCGTTTGTCCAGATCATTATTACCAAAGCATTGAATCATAAAATTTAGCTTTTGTATAAAAATCAGATTTTTGAATACAACGTTGTAATAATCATAGCATTGCTATCGAAGTGCGTGTTAGCAAATGAAGTGAATATAAGTGATTATTGAATTTTTTTATAAAATGTGATGTTGAGATGAGTGATTAATATGTGCTAAATGTATTCCTTTGTAATTTTTAAATATTTGTAATTCAGATCTGATAATAACAATTTAGAAACTAATATTAAAAAAAAAGATTCTGTTATTTTGTTCATATTATATAGTCTTTTGATAAACCTCAATTTATAAAAATCATTTTTTAGGCATTTTATATATATATATATATATATATATATATATATATATATATATAAAGAGAGAGAGAGAAAGAGAAATGTATGTATGTACATTATGTACAGAATATTAAAAAATATTTTATGTGTGCAGTATTAACGTGTAAAAGAGTATTATTTATAAACAATAAAAAGTTTATTACTTCGAATTAAAAATGTTAATGTGAAAATAATCGTCCTTAAGATAATAATAATATTTTGTAATCATTTACAAGAAATTCAGTTATAAGTAATTCGTTTAATAAGTAAAAATAAAATGTTTTATGTGATTTATATAAAAATTAAAATAATAATTATATGATAGTATTATGGCGGAATAAAAAAAATCTTGATTTTTGTAAAACTAACCGCAAGTTATTCTTATTTTTGTCCTACTGCAAATTATGTGGTAAGAAATTAAAATAGTTTTGAAAAATAATTGGATAATAATTTGTTGTTTTGATGAAATAATGTATGGTTATTTTATTTATTTATTTATTTCCATAAAAAAATTGTAGTTCAATTCATTTTTGAATATCGTAAATTATTTCAAATGGCCGTGTTCATGCATCTGTGTGTATATGCATATGTGTTTGTGTGTAAACCGTCCCGTTATCACGATAAAGTTATTGTCGATGTTCGTGCCTAATATAAACAGTCCTTAATTAAATCCAGTGCTCGTAAATAATAATTCTAAATTCCACCGTCGGGCTTCTAGCGTACGGTCCGCGTGTTGTGTACTACGCCATTCGTCTTTTGTAGCCGTCGCGACGACCGTGTTATAATTCACGCGGTCATTTGTCATAACATAAAACAGTTGTATATGTGTGTACGTATTGTATATTCTACGACATGTGCGTCACCTCCGAGGGCGGGAATTCCTGCTCGCTCGTCTAATTACAGCATGACAAATTTCAACGCGACTCTAATAATGGATTTTCTACAGCATCCGCACGCATGCTTGATTTGAAAAATGTTCTCTGCATTAATATAAAATAAAACGATGGTCGCGGAACGTTTACTAACCGTTGCTGTTGATATTTTTACATCAATTATTATTTAATTTATTTATTTTTCATCACATGTATATTTTTTGTAACTGTTTATTATTCGGTTCGATATCAGCAATCGATATTATGAAACAAGCTTTTATTGTTAAAAGTGCATTTGCTTTTATAATATATATGTGTACGGGGGTGCTTAACACGTGATATAAATAAATACAATTAAAAATAGTTGTAAATAAATGATACATACAATGCAAGCATAATGAATGAAATTTAAAAAATTAGAGGACAATAACATATATCGATAAAAATGAAATTAGTTTTATTTATCATAATTAATTTTCTGTTAAATCTTTCTTACCTTATTATACTTTTCAACTGTATATTTAATTATCGTTAAATTAATATTCGTATAATTATTACAAACCGTAATAACAGTAATTCTCTAAAATAAAAAAGTTATACATTTCCATAGTTCGTGGAATAAGTTTAAATCTTAAAACGTATTTCAAATCAAATATTAAATAGTTTACACAAAGTGATATAACTTAACACGAATCAAATATTTAAAAATCAACAGAAACTTTTAGAAAACTAACTAAGACTTAATAAAACGTTTAAATATATTACTTTGAACTGACATTTTTTCTTCTGAATTAATATTTAACTAGAGCATAGTTTCTTATTCGGTAAACATTAAAATTATTTTCGAGGAAGAAATTTGTTGAATGTTTCATAAATTTAGTATATAAATTTTATTTTATTACAATTAGTTAATAAATTCGTTATATAAAAGATAATTAGTTTATTTTTTTATTTATCACTTAATTTAAAATAATATATATTTTTATGTATGTTTGTCATTTGTATGTTTCAAAAGATTATTGTTCATTGACATAATAAAAAACGATTTTTTAATAAGTCTTGCTATATACGTATGTGTGTATGTATGTATACACGCACATGTTATGTATCCATTTTCTCGTTCGTGTAATATAATTGCAAAATCTTATAAGGTTATTTGCAAAACCTCCTCAGTATCTACATATTTGTCGCACTGCAATACAATGTAATTTTATTATAGTAGTTTTAATAACCTAATGCAGATAATAAACTACTAGTAACCACACCTCTGTGCCAACACGCAAAAAACTATTTAGATAATATTAATATTTCATTTTGCTAATTAGATACAACATTCATATGTAGTTAAAAATATTTTAAACTCGAGAATGAAAAAAAATCGATTCATTTTCTGGATTGCGTACGTAACGATGTGAAATTATTTTTTTAATTAGATTTTCATAATATTTAGTATAAAAATCGAGATCGTTTATTTATATATTTTTGTTCGGTATGTTAAATACATGTAATGTCAAATAAGACGATGAAAATAAGGAAGCTCGTTAAATTGTGACAGTGTAATGTACGGAGCTGTTGGTTACACGAATGTAGATAATAATATGATAAATTACAGTTTTAATTAATTCCTTTCTGCGTGCATTTTAAATTAGTCATAATGAAACATGTGTACGGTACAGAACAGGTAGTGTACTTGGTTTCCGTTTTATATGTGTTCTCGTAGAATTGTTTTCACGGTTATTAATTTTTGAACAAATTAATCACCACAATAACTTCCATTAATCAATTTCATTAAATAAATTATATGTATTTTCCTAACATTCGACCAATTATATTCAACAATCATTCACTACACTAGAAAAAAAAGTACCATTTCAAAGTATATTATTTAAAACGCTGCTAATTTAACAGCTCTAGTGATTCGTAATGGTAAGAACGGGCAGCAGATCTATTGAATCCGCGGTCATTTATTTGATCCGTGACTCAAGTCGAGTGCGCTTGGCAAATACGCTGCGTGGGGTAAGCAGAGGCGAGCCAAAGAGCGCTGGCATAGCAGCGAGCAACAGCGTAATATTGATGGAGAGTCGCAGGCTATCCGACGGACGGTCCTCTCTTTTATGTTATGTCTACAGCGCAAAACCGCCCCAAATCATTATATTTACCATACAAATTATAAGTGCGGTTTTCTTTGTCGGTATTGCGTGACGTTACCGCGGTCACTGCTAAAAACACATAATTATTAAAAAGTTGCTAACAAGAATAACGATGATGGTATGAATGAGATTTTACCCTCCCACCTCGTTGTTATAGCCAACAACGGTCCAAATCACGGGCTTCTGTCAAGTTTGTTTTATTGATGGGGTTTTTTGTGTGTTTTCTAAACTTTTTTTCTGTGTATTTAATTGGGATGCTTTGTACTATAATAAAAGAGTTATTACGATTTATTCTTTTTTTTATTAAGTCGTTAAACTTTTGTCATATGAAGTTTTAGAATAATAAAGAATTCAGATGATTTATTAATTATATAGTAATTGATATATATATATATATATATATATATATATATATATATATATATATAATTTATTTCTAATAAAACTTAAACAAATATTTCAAATTTGAAAATTAATTCATTACTATTTTGAATATTTAACTCTGAAACTGATCTCCAACAACATAAATATTGCTAAAAGTATTCAATAATATACTTACTGTATTTGCTAAAATGCTAATGCACATTTCGGTAGCTAATTCTACCATCATTAGAGCACTGCATTATAAAAATTTGGGAACATACATTTTAAAAGTTATATTAATATCAACTCATTATTTTAGTTATAATGACTGACTTTAAATTATAAATAAGATTTATTATTGCCTAACCATTGAATTTAATTATTATTTCTTATATTCATTATAACATTTAGCATAAATTGTAAATTCTCCTTGAAATATCACTTATTTATACTATAACTTTAATATATAGATAGCTTTAGGTATAATCAAAGTAAATTTTAATTACTTTTTTTCTCTGCTCTTAGTGTTGTTATATAAAAATTAATTTCTACTCAATTTTTATCTTTTTAAAAATCAAATTATGTAGAAATGTTGATTATTTTTTTATTTTTATCATTTTAACTTTATATTTAAGGAAATCTCTTTTAATAGTAAAATATTAAATAAATATTACTCATCGAACAAATAAAATCATTAAGTATTTTTTTAAAAAATTACTTTTTATACACACATTTATATAATCGATTTTTGACTCACAGTCCACGTACCTTTTATGGAAATCAGAACACAACAATATTTTTGTAAAATACAATTTAAATTTTGTTGCACTGAAAGTCTACTTACTTGCCTTGGAAATCAGACCAATAAATTAACTTTTTTATTAACTTGTTGATAAAGTATATATAAATTATCTTTTTTTCGCTTTTCCATAAATATGCTAATGTATTGATATTGACACATTATCTCACAATTTATCTAACATATTTTATTATTATTATTATATTATCTAAATGTTTCGAGTTAAAAAATACATTATAGTATTTACGTAAATTGTCTTATATGTTCTTTTTTTATACAGAAAAAATAATTTCTCTTTAAGAAATATATTTATAAACCTACATCGTATATCTTCAGATATATCTGTTGTCATTGCGTGTAGTTATGTAAATACAAAACATATTTCTTTTAAATTTAATCTTAAAAATGTTGAACCTATGGGTATACCTGAGTGTGTGTGGATTTTTTTGTGTGCGTTGTGCCTGTTTTGAATTTTTAATTTATTTAGCAGATGTATCTTACTTAATAAAATATATTTATTATATTATATATATATATAAAATACGAACAACTTATTTATTAATGAATTTATGTGTATGTATATATAATATTTTATTATTTCAAAGAAAATATTATCTGCAAATACATTGTGATGTAAATCCTATTTAGAGTGCATCTTAAATATAATAAGATGATCAAATCTTGTAAGAAATCTATAATTATAATTACAAACAAGGAACCAGTAAAATAAACCGCGAAAATTGCTCGGAGCATTTTTTTTATCATACACGCAATACTTATTCAACATTGTAATTTAGGTGTTTTCAAGCCACCATGATTGAGCTGGTTATGATAAACATATAATTGAGGCTTTTATAAGTGCAAGGTACCACATTTTCCACAATGTTTCTGTAAAAAGTATACGTTAGAACGTAACTGCTTCCTAGAACTTGATGCTCTCATTGAAATTATCATCATGTAATTCCATTTTTTGTATGGTAAGTGAATCATTAAAATTATAAGTAATTCATATATATCTTCTTCATTTAATAATTTTATACGTGAATTTTTTACACATGCGTTCATTTGCTCGTTTCATGAACTTTATGATACTTAATAAACATTTAATTCAATAATTTATCATTAATTTTTTTCTCACAGTAATTTTTCTCGTAAGAAATATATTGAAATAATTAATACTTGTACTAGTTTTTAATTGCATTATATTGTGAAATAACAGTAATTATGGTTAGGAAATATTATTAAGTAAAAATAGATTTTAGTCAAGTTAATTAAATAAAAAATCTGTTTTCAGAAATGTAATAAAATCTAAAATTATCTTTATTGCGTTTGTGCATCTTTATTTTTACTTTGTATTTAAATATATTTTTTAGAAATTAGTGAACGTATCATTATTTTATTTTAAAAAAAGGTGACGTATAATTTATGTGCACTTTATATTGGTCATTTAAATCAGTTCAACAACAGTAGTCGAATAGAAAATAGTTCATTAAAAATATATATGAATTAGCAGGGTTTAGTTAAAATAAAATGTTTTATAAATTTCTTTTTAAATGATAATTTATAACATTTTGATAAATATGTTATTTTTGTTATAAAAAATTGATATTCGTTTTTAATAACGAAATATTTGGAATATTTCATTATTCAACAAATCAGTCAAATAAAAAATAGTCCATTACAAAATTATTTAATAAAGATAACATATTCTATAAATTTTCTGGGATGATAATTAAAAATTTTGAGAAATACCTGAAAAATAGGTTAAAAATTAATATTAGTTTTTATAAAAATTATTTATTACCACTTTGAAATAAGTGATCTTATTGTACATATAAATGTACCATAAAAATATATTTAATTGAACTAAAAAAAGTTTGGAAATATGACATTTGAAGTTATTTTAACTATAATATTAATCACTTTTAAATGATATATATTTTTGAAAAGTGACACATTATAACTTGTATTTTTTTAAAAAAAATATATATGAGTTATTAGTAAAGAAGGGAAGATGCTTTTTCACTATTTTTACTATTTTGTAATTAGTACACTAAAAATACAATATAAATCTAAAAAAATGTCCATTATATGAAAGCAATACTGCATAAAACTGAATGTATAAAAAGAACCTTGAACATAATTTAGATTCAATCTTGTCTTCCATAAAAACAGAAAAAATATGATTTTTTTATAAGTACATTTACACATTATAAAATCTATAATTCTTATTGATATAAAAAAGTATATATTTATTAAAATATATTTAAAATTGAATCGTGTTATTTATAAAGATTGTATTTAGTTATTTAATGATAAATTTTATAATATACTTCCCATCAGATAATATCATTAGTTTAATTACTTATTTTATCCCTTATTTTACAATTATTAAAAGAAGCATCTTATATGCATACTTAAGACTTCACAATATGTGTATGAATACACACACATACGTACATACAAACATGTCTGTATATAAACACGCACGCACTTGTTAATAATTACACCAATAAAATTATGTGCCCATTAATAAAGAATTGTATCGTTCGTTCAGTCTTCCGCGAATCGTGTCCAATTATATGTTGAATATTTTAATAAAGTAATAATATAAAATGTGCTTTAGTCTATTAAGATAATGAATTGAAATTGTTCGTTAGGAAACGTCCGTATATCCCAGCCACACGTCGAGGAACATTTTCTTTTACACAAAGTAATATTTTTCTTGAAGTGTTTTAAGAACAAAGTTTGTATAACAGACAGCGTGATTCATTTCACTTGACATATTTATAAGAAAATTTTGTTTCTCTTTTCACGAAATCTCGAATTATCCACAACAACGTTGCTTGCTTCGGGGCCGATACCGTTGAAACGCCAAACAGTTATTTCCTGTGACGTGGCCAGCACCAACTGTATAATTATGAAAACCAACAAACCGCCTCCAGATCGAGGCAGGTAGATTAGACTTTCAAACTTTTGTACGAATGTACATCACCAACTATATATAATATCGGAATGAAATACGACGGACACCGGATACTGCTCTTTATCACTCCTACACGATATAAAATGACTATAATCGTCTTTTTATATTAATGTCAATATGTTAAGAATTTGACGACATTGTTTGGTTTCGATCATATTTTCGACATACGACAGTCATTCAGTATCATTTACTAATTTAGACACATGTTTAGTGAGTACAATTGCACTCTTTCGATGCTCCTCTTTAGTCATATATTTATTAAAGGATTTTATTTTGATTTGTCATAGTTGAACGATGGACTGCTACATATTTTATATTTTATTTTTATTCTTAGTATTGTTATTTTTAAAATTATTATTTATATCTCTTATATTTAGAATTTATGTTAAATTATTAGTAGATGCGATTAAAACCGAAATAAAAATAAAATTATTCACAAATGTATTTTTAATTCTGCTTATAAAAATATCATGCAATAAATCATAAACTCCAGTGATTAAAATTTTCTATTTTTAGTTATTTATCACAAAATCTCTATTGTATAAATCGTATTATTTATTTTTATAACATGAATGCAAAATTAAAATAATATTTTTATAATATAAACACAAAATTAATTAAAATAGTATGACCCTGCGAAAAAATATTAAAATTACTTATAAATGATATTTTATTTTTTAAGTTATTTTTTTTAAAAAAAATGTATTTTGAAAATCATTGTTAATTCAAAAAATATAATTATAACATTTAAATATAGTACATGTAATATGTAATTGAATTATATGTTATTTATGAATTTTTATTTTAAATTATTTAATTAAAAAAATCTCTATTGAATTAAAATCATATAGGAAAAAATATTTATTATTTTTATATGAAAACTGAAACAACAAAAAAATAAATTATAAACGATCTAAAATTGCAACCCAAAATGATATTTTTAAAAAATGAATTTATATGCAAAATTTAGTTATAAGAAAAAATTATCTTTCAAATATTAGACCTAAAGGCAGACACTATTATCTTAATCTCTAATGTAAATTTCGATAATATACGTAGCATATATTAATTTTTATTTATGATCATGTGCAAAAATATTAGTCTCAGTATTTTTTTGAGCTTATTTACACATTTATATATATATATATATATACACATGTATGTATATAATGTAAAGATAATGTTACAATGTGATAATATATTCAAATGAAACTTTCAAACATACAAATTAGTTTTAACTACATCTGCATGCTTTAAAATAACAGTAACATTTGAATGTATATTCACTGTCTAAGAATAATAACGTTCAAAAAAGTCTTTATTTATCTTTTTTAATCGTAAACTAGTTTTGTTATCATATACAGTTTAAATTATCTACAATATATCAGTTAGATCTAAGTTAATGTAGATCTAAATGTTAGTTTGAATAAATAATCTCTGTACATAATAAATATTCAAATAAATTATTTAAATTATTTCATAAATGTAATAAAAACATTCCGTGAGTATTTTTTTTTTAATATAATGATTCGAATTAAATCGTGTTTGTATAAAAATATTATGTTTGTAATGTAAACAACATCAAGTTAAACATTATTCAATTAAATAAATAACAAATTTATTTTTTCAACATCTTCATCATTTATGTAATTTGTTTAAAAGACTCCGTTTATTTATATAAACATTTTATCTTAATTTTTAATTTCAGTAATAATTTTTAATTACAGTTTATCAAATGATCCTTTGTACTGTACATCTCTTCACCTTATGTATATAATTTTAATCAACGAGGAAAAAAATAATCGTAAACGGTAAATTTATTGATGTTCGAAATCTCTTTTTGGATTTTTTTGAACATCAATCAAATTCCAGTAATCCAACCCGCATACGATACGAAAAGAAAAATAATTAGCTAAAATAATTAGAAAAATTCCAGCGTCAAATAAAACACATGCACGCACGTAATTTCGCATTCCTTTTTCGAACCACTGTGCGAATCTTATTTCCGTACCGGCACCCCGCGATACAACCCCTTCTCATTCTCTTGTGCGCGCGTACCACTTCGCCCATTTTCTTTGCGTTTTAATTAATATTTTCTGTGCGCATCTGAGTGTGATGCTTAATTACCCCGCGAGCTAACACTGGAATTAACTTTTTTATCAAAAGGTTTCCTTTTGCTTCAGTTTTATACCGTTTATGCACTATGTATTATTTATATAAACGGATATATATATATATATATATATATATATATATATATATATATATATATATATAAACATTTATAATTATAAAAATATTTTAACAATAATACTATATTGTGTACGAATTAAATATTTTTATTTTTAAGATTATCGAAACTGATTTTATCTCAAAAAATCAGCAATACAGGAATATTTTCAATTAATAAAATCATTAAAAACCAGCTATTTGATTTTTTATTATTAGATATTTATAATAAATATTTGTTTTTTTTATCTATTTATGTTGATAATTTCACTAATTATTTTTCTTTCATTTTTCAATATAATCTCATTGAACTTCACTACATTTTGTCTAGCAGTATTTCATTACATTGTTGAAAATCCTAAAAAAGTTGTTTATTGCTGCTCTCAGCTTATCATTTAATAAAAGTCGCTTGCTGTCGATATTTTTTTTAGGTTTGGGAATACATGAAAATCGGATAGGGCTAAATCAGGTGAATAAAATGAATGGAACAGTAAATTATTGTGATTTTTGTCTTACAAACGATACTCAAATGAATAGATGTTTTATCCTCTTGAAAAATGTTTTAGTTTTCTTTGATAAACCAGGCATTTTCACTAGATTTTTCTATATAGTTGACCCAGCAGGTTTAGTATATTATTGTACTGCTAACCTTTGGAAGATAATTAGCAATATCTTATGTCCTAGAAAATCGAAGTCATAACCTTTACTGTAGATAGAATTGACTTTTTTCCTTTTTTGATGTTGAAAAATCGTTTTGTTTATTGTTTTAGTTCCAGTCTGTAGTAGTGGACTGAAGTTTTATCACTGGTCACAAATTTAATCGTATCCTTCTTAAAATAGTCTGGATGCTCTGGAGAAATTTCCATTTGAGTTTGTTTTTGATCAATTGTTAGTAATTGTAGTACTTATTTTGCAAATTTTCACTTTTCCCATAACCTTACTAATTCCATATACCTTTAATTTGTAATTTTTCGAAACTTTATTGATAATTTTTGCTGTTGTAGTACTTTTTGGATAACCATTACGAGAGTCAGCTCCAAGTTTGTATGGCCATGTTTAAGTTCTGAAATCCTTTTTTTTATTATAATTATATATGAAGGTCTACTCTATCACCCAACATATTTTTCATTTGGTTAAAAATGACATGAAACCTATTTTAGTAAACAAATAAAATTATCATTACACGATATTTAATTTCATTAATTTTAATAAATCATTGAGATGACTATTTAAACAGCTGTTAACAATAAATTTCTTTACAAATCGTCTTAATATTTAACAAATGTACTTAGATAGATAGATACGGAAATACAATGTGACAAAAATTTTAAACATTTCTATATTTATACACCAGCTTGCAGACTTTTCAAATTGCTTTCGTATTACACAAAAATAAAATAAATTCAAACTAAATATTAATAGATCAGTTTTGCAAAATGCAGTTATATATTTCTTTTATTTTTTGTTAATATTATAAAACAAAAAATGAATTTATGGAAATAAAGAGACTTTAAGATTGGTGAAATAAATGGTGTTTTAAGAATGGTGGAATAAATACAAAATATTTTAAAAGAAATAATCTTTGTTATATTATTGAAATTATTTACAGAATTATTAAACCAACAATTCTAAATATTTTGAATATAGTAGTTGCTACTTTTTGAGTCACAATTAATTCAACTCAATTTTAAAAAATTATTACCACGGTGGCGAATTTCTCGTCCTTCATATTTGTCATTTAATGTGTTTCTGATTTTATCACTACAATAACATTTGAACATGTTGAGCTTATGTTACGTAACAATTCTTGAAAAGTTCAGTTTTGAATTTGGAACTCCTTTGTACATTTTACAAAGTCAATTTTTACAAAATTTTTGAAATACTTTCACTGTTACATAACAATTTTTGAAAAGTTCAGTTTTGAATTTCGAACTATTTTAAACATCTGCATCTTTACACAATTCTTATAAAGTTTTTGAAATATTTCTACACTCACACAATAAAAAATGTCAAAAAATTGATCATTTATTTCGTTGTGAAAAGGAGTACATATGAATTTATAATAAATATAACTGTACAATAAAGCTTTTATATCACCTTTTTGTGCATGTGTATATATATATATATATATATATATATATATATATATATATATATATATATATATAATGTGTGTGTGTAAGTATATAAATTACACTTCGGAAAATTATTAATAGTTAAATGAACATTTTACCTAATTGTTCTTGAAACCCTTTTAATATTTATAAAATCACTAACTAAAACTAAGTGGAACGAAGTACGAGAAAGAAAAGAAAAATAAGATATTTTTCACTGCATCTAAAGCAAAATTTGCCACAACACTATCATTTTATACGAATAACTATTGACATTCAAAATAAAATATGAATAAAGTCTGCACAGCAGCGAGCAATAGGCTGCGGAGTGACTTACACAAATGGCTTCGTTTTACAATTTAAAAAGCGTCTTTTATTTTTTGATTCTCTTCCTGAGTTATGCATACCAAGTACGAATGCTGCTTTCAATGGTGGCAGACTAATTTATAGATCCGTATTAAGATAATTTTAATGAATTTATATAATCGATTGTATATTTTTCGAGCTCACATTATCACTTTTTAGTTTAATTCAGTCTGAAATTGGTCTCACCATGAATGTGTAAAAGGAGAAATTTGTTTGAATATAGGAAAAATAAGATTAAATGTCAACAGATATTATTTTTTTATTCAATAACATGAAAAGATATTAATTTAGGATCCATTTATAATAATAACATGTTTAATATTATTTAGTTAAATAAACTGTAGTAAAAATAAATTAAAAATATTTTAATTTTGTTTCACAGTAATTTAGTAATATATATTGTTGTTTTTCTCAGAAAAAAATCAGTATTTGTTTACATATTATTGAATAAATAAAAGTAAAACTAAATTTATATTTACCCCCCCCCCCAATATATATATATATATATATATATATATATATATATATATATATACACACACGTGTGCGTGTGTGAGAGTTTTTATATGTACATATATTTGTACGTATATACATAAATTATAAATAATTTGTGATGAAAGTAAGTTTTTCTAATATTTTGGTTTTTAGTGAGTAATGAACTTCGTTTTAATAAAGTAGTAGCATTTGTTTGTTTAATCGTGACTTTTTACCGCTCTTTCGTGACGTCCGCAGGCTATTTGTGAAATTATATCTTCTATATATGTATACCTGTGGTACATCTTCGAACACATTTCTTTTTTCATCTATATGCACTCTTATAATTATAATTATGCTTGTATGTGTATACACACACATTAATATATACATATATATATATATACTTACACACATATAAAATATTAAAGATTTATTTTATAATAAATGTCTAATATTGATTTATTCTTGGTAGAATATTCTTTTATTTAATATTTTTTATTTTTATTAATATTTAATATTTTTTTATAATAAAATTGCTATATTCATTAATTATTTGACAAATGTATAAAAAAATCAGTATTTCAGGCTTAATAACAGTCATAAATAAGTCTTGAATTATTACATCAGAATATTTTTCTAATCATAATGTATTTTGATTATAGAAATATTCTATATGATTACAAATATATAAATTACTTTATTAATATGTTTATGTTTAGTCGCTATTAATAATTATATATTTCATATTAGTTAGAAATTTAAAACGATGACTTTGTTAATATTGTCGAATAAAAAAGTAATTTAAACATGTACTTTATTTAAAGATAGATGAAGGAAGTTGAAGAAGAGTATATTTTCTTTTAGAAAAAGAAACAAACAAAAATTGAAATTCAGTTTCAGTTGACAAAAATACGGTTAATAACATTTTTTAATGGATATTTCAAAACACATTTTTTTCAACTAATAATTTTTATAATAATTATTTAATGAAAAAAAGTATTAAATTTTCTTACAACTTTTTTGCTTTTGTGTTTTTCAAAAGTGTTTCGTTTTTAATTCTACTCGTATAACATTTATGTATTAATTTGTCATGTAATATCATTTTATTTTAAAAAAAACGATTATCTAATTGTCCTATATTATTTTTTTTATAATAATATCACTGATTATTTTATCAAATCAAACATTTTTCTACCATAATTTTTTGATATTATAAAAACATTATAACAGAAAAGTTATAAAAGATATATTAATAATATTCAGTATCTAATTTTATATAACTTTATCTACACATTTTCGAAGATATATAAAAAAAAGAGTTTTAGAAATATTTTTTTAAAGGAAAATATGATAAATAAATTTATGAATTTAAATTCATTATTTAGAACATGCATTATTTATTGACAAAGAGTAATTTTCTCTATTGTAAAATCAAAAATAAATTTTCGATCGATTAAAGCTGAAATCTCTAGGGACAAGTCTGGTTAATTGGAATCAAATATATTACTAGTATAATAACACTGTATAGTAAATACGTTGTATATTTTTCTGTATTTATGTAGTCATTAAAAAAAATATTTATGCTCTTTATAAAATCATTATTACATACAATTTTTTCAAACTGTAAAAATATAGGCATGTCGATTTAAAGTCTTAATAAAATTGTTTTATTTCTATTATTTAATTATTTATGTTTGTTTAAAGTAAAACTCGTTATTTTTTAATATCATAGAGGATGATAGAGATTGTTTAAATTCAGTAGTGTTTTCTACAATTGAAGATTATTTTTTTATTAATTCATTTACGTTTGAATAAATTTCTTTATTTAAAACGACATTTAATATTATTTTACTTATCTAAATTGTAACAATTAATTTCCAAATCGTATAAAAAATCGTGTCGTTTCTAAAGTACATATAAGTAAATTGTACGATCTTAATTTTATTGGAAAAATATATACAATATTAATAATATCGAATACTGTCCTGTTTATTTTACTGTGTGCAAGAGTGCGCGCGGCATACAGGACGACGTAGCTCCGGGCTTCTTTAATTCGCTGATTAGGCGCGCACCCGGAACCCGGAGTTCAGCTTAGCATAAAGAGCGCATAGTTATACCGCCACCCCAAGCCTGGCCTCTGCTACCGTCGCTACCGCTCCAACACCACGGTTACCTCATACCACATTGTCGTGACCCGTAGATTCTGTTCCTTGTTAGTACTTGCGAGCATCATCGTAAGGCGGATTGCGCTAATTGGTTTACCATTTTCGTTTGAATCTCGATACTGCCATATTGTATAACGTGTCATTTGCATACACCTATATCAGTTGATGGTAATTCATTTTTATCTTTTACTTAAGTATTAATTATATTTTTGTTACGGATTCGTATTAATATTTATAAATTATATAAAATCTGTAAGCGAAAAATGCGAATAAAACACGGATTGCGATTTGTTTAAAATAGTCATTCTTTTTAAATTCTTTTTTATATTCAATTGTATATAAGGAATATTAATCTCATTAAACGTTAATATTATCGTTATTGTATAATTTAATAAAATATTTTCATTATATTATTTTATCATAAATCTTACATTTTCTTCTATTATTATTATTATTATTTTGGAACCTGTTAAAAATAAAAATAACCAAACATGGTCATTATATGTATTATTTTATTTAATACACACTTTTCTCTAATATTATAAATGCTGTTATTAGATTAAATTTAAGTATTTACTATATGAATTTATTAATCAAAAGTATAAATTATAAAATATAGTTATATTTGTCATTTGTAAACAGAATATAAAAAAAACTTAAAGTAAAAAAAATCAATTGCTTTTCAATAAATACCGAAAATAATATGTACTTTATACCATCTCATTTTATACAATAATGTTTGAAAACATAAATTGAATTTTATCCAAATTATTTCAATTAAATTAATAAATAAAGTTGATTATCTGGTAATTAAATAAAAGTGTACAACTATTATATATTGTATATAAAAATATATATTTTTTTAATTTATTCGTAACAAGTTTAGTGAAATTAATTTACATGGATACTAATATAAACATATTTTTAATAAAGAAAACACAAGTAATTTCTTTAAGATAAGTTGTAATAAACGTATTAATGATGCAAATAAATTCACAAGCGGTCTGAAAATATAAATAAAAAGTTAACGTATTTAAAATATAAGAGATTTAATCTGTAGTAAATATCTTGCGTGTAGATTTACATTCCTCATTAATTTTAAATTCTGCTTAAATAGATTTCGTTTTTTAAAAAAAATTAAATGTAATAAATAATGTTCATCATTAATAGTTTCTCAGGGAAACTAATTAAATCACACAAAAATGTTGACTAAAATGATTTGATTTCAAGCAGTTTAACATAGGGACTTATAGATGTGTTCTGTATGCATTCTGAAGATGATAACGTCGAAACAGGTTTTAAAAAAATACAGCATATATTCGTAGTTTTATTTATATAAGAATTGATTAGATTGAGTTTATTAATCAACAGTTACTTAAATATGTTATTAATGTAGTATTTTTTTCAACAACTTTATTTTTTTCGAGAACATTTTTATCTTTGTTAATTTCTTCATCTTTATTGGTTATTTATCTTATATCGTTTTTTGCTTTATATAGGTGGCTCAACTGAGACTGAAGGATAGTAAATGATAGTAAGGAAGTAAATGTATGTTCAAATCTTTCCTTTTTATTTTAAGCCACACTATATTCAATATTCAGAAGATTTTATCTTCAACGTTATCTAATAATTATGTTTATTATATAAAATGTAATGTATTGTATAATATTCTTAACGACTTATTTTAAATCAGTTATGATTTTTAGTTTCGTAAAAGAGGTTGAGGTTCGTACAGATTCATTAAAGATTTATAATGATGATACATCTTTGAGAAATTGAAAATTATAATACAATTTTTTTTTACAATAAATTTGTAAAATTTAAAAATACACTGAATATAATATTATAAATTGTTTATATATACATATATATATATATATATATATATATATATATATATATATATATTTATATTGAACCAATAAAAAATTCTTTTAGATTTTAATATATAAAATGAAAACATTTTTCTTTTAATATTTTCTTTTATTAATTATATAATTTAATTTTTTTCTTATTACTGTGTCCCATCTTTAAGAAAATTTATTTTTATTCGATCTCATATAAGGAAACTCATTAAAACGCAAAAATGTCCTTGGCATATGATTTTATTTCTGATTAATATATTTTTTTAAAAATCGAAATAAATGGAAATCTGAAGGTACCAAATCGAATGAATATGGGGATTATCTAAGTATTTTCCCAACGAAGATTCTTCAGTTTTATTTGCCATATGTGATCTTACATTATCTTAGTGAAAGATAATATTTTTTGTTCACTAAATCTGTCCTAATATGCAGTACTTTATTCATTTCAGTCAGTTGTTGGCTGCAACGATCAAAATTACTGATTTCAACAAGCATTAAAACCTCAAAATACACCATGTCTCTGCAATTTTATCAACAGTACAATGTCATTTTATTTTGACATATTTTTACTTTTGCATTCGACAATTGGGTTTCACCTTTTAATGACCAGTGTCATTTTCTTATTATATTATTTTTTTAAAAAAATTGAAACCGTCTTAAGTTTTTTTAAGTGATCCAAAAGTGTCGAACGATGAACTTTTATAAAATGTATCATTCAACGTGACATTATCAAAAATGAGGGTCTTCCAAAATAAAGTTTATCACTTAAGTCATAACTACTAGAACGCAATATTTTGAATCAAAAGTGTCATTAACATTTAATAATTATATCACTTCCAAACATAACACAGAAATTTCTTAAAAACAACTTGCTGCTGTAATACGTTTTTTTAACTCGCACAACATAATGGACCAAAAACATACTTTATCACGTGCTACATCTTTCTTTTGTAGAATTTAAATAAATATTGTATTTTTTAAGTAAAAAGTTGTAAATATTTA
Source organism: Neoneuromus ignobilis (assembly GCA_029203775.1). Classification (NCBI taxonomy): domain Eukaryota; kingdom Metazoa; phylum Arthropoda; class Insecta; order Megaloptera; family Corydalidae; genus Neoneuromus; species Neoneuromus ignobilis. The sequence goes on from CP092088.1 coordinate 40,371,296, forward strand.
CTAACGATTATTCATCACAGCGTAATACTTAATTTATAACTAAGATTCAGTAAGAATGTTTTATTGATCATTATACTTTATAGGGATAAAACCAAAAAGATTTTTCCATCAAATACACACTATGTATATATATATATATATATATATATATATATATATATATATATATATATACATAAAAATAAAATGTAAATCTTGAATGCTAGAATAATTTAAAGGTTTCAAACATTACAAAAAAGCTTAGAAAATGTGTGTTAGGAATAATACGTAGAGACAAAAAAAGGAACCGAATGAATCAGAAAGAAAACAAAAGTTACAGACTTTATAATAAAGTTCAGATGTTTAAAATAGAAATAGGTTGGTCATATATCAAAAAGAGAAGACCATCAATGGACAAGGGAAATTATTGATTGGGAATCTAAATATATGAAAAGGCTCAGAAAAATATATTCTTAGATAAATGAGACAGAGCATAAGGAAAAGAAAAAACATTAGATCGGTCGAAGTGGAAGGTTTTGGGAGAGATCTTTTCCAAAAATTTGTAGTAATATATAGGGTTATCCAAATGTGACGCCTAGATTTGTGTTTTATTAAAAAGAAGCTATACACATGTTTTCCTATACATCACTCTCTATACATATGTTTCTTTTCAATAAAACACAAATCTAGGCTTCACATTTGGATAAACACACACACACACATATTATATATATATTAATAATAAACATTTCTATACGATCTTATTGATTAAGAATTAACAATTAAGACTTATTAGCACTTTACCGTTTAATTGTCAGACTTTTTTATTACACTTTTTTGAGTTAATGGTAATAATATTATCATTAATAAAAATTAATTGTAATTATGTGTTTTATTTTATATAAATATTAATAAAATCATTTGAAAATGTGTATATTCTTACATTTTACAAATTTTTTTTTGTCTTAAAATAAAACATAAAATTTAAATAGTTATATTTCAGTATTAACAGTTAAGATACAATTAACGTACATATTTTTTTAATTGGCAGTGTTTTAATAATTATATATACCTTATACAATAATATTTTCTGTTAAGATTCAAATTTTCACACATTTTTTTATTTCGCTAAATTAATATTATTTATTTTTATAAAATTTCAATACTCCTCTATTTTCAAAAATACAACTGGTGACTTTAAATAAAAGAAAATAATGTAATTTTTCATATAATATTAATTACAACAATATATTTGTAACAAAAATAATTATTGTGTACATCAATGTTGTAACATTATGCTGTCTCCGCTACATGTGAATAACAGTTCTGACTACATTTAGCATGGAGGAGTGCAAATGAAAAAGGCTTATTCAAACAGGACCACCACTGTCGATATACTAGAAGAGACACCACGCAGTACATTGTAACTGCCGCCTAATTAAAATTTTAACATCTTCGTTGTTTCTAGTTACTGTTCTTTTTTTCTTCTGCATCCGTTATCTTTATTTTTCATGGTTATTTATACTTTATTATCCGCGTTTATATATATATATATATATAACATAAATGTATATACAAAAAAAGTACAGATTTTCTGTTATCGTTGATATGAATATAATATTCCAGTCTAGGTAATTAAATTGTGGGTTTCATTAATTAAGGTTTTCATTGAATAAAAAAATCATTTACATGAACGATAAATAACAATCAATAATTGGACTATTATTTTACGATATTTTTATTAATATTTGTATAGGTATGTACATAAGTTTGTATGTAATATATCATAATATTATACTAGGAAAATATATATATATATATATATATATATATATATATATATATATATATATATCTGAAATTGTGCTACAATACCTGAAAATTGCAAAAAGAAATGAACGTATACTCGTAAATATTGTGTTTACGGTTCTATTTCGAGTGAATTCGTTCAATCAAATTATACACACATCGTTTGAAACTTGAGAGTAGTTTGCTTGCTTCCCTTATTCAATCATTCATTCACATTGAAAAGGTCAGCCCTTTTTTAGAAAATCCAATAAATGCGATCAATTTACATTTTTTATATATAAAAAACGTATTTAGATTTCTTTTTACTTTTATAATTCCATTTTACTGTCTGACTATGAGTAGTTTTAATTAAATATCTCCTTTATTTTCAAAACATTATTTTTCGTTTAAAAACCTATATTGTGTGTATGGATTTTATTTATAATTTTAATCATATAAATGTGGTTTTTGGCTTGATATCAAATATATGAACAATTTTGTGTTTGATTTGATGTTTATGTATATTTTTTCGTTTTACTCAGAAATAAAAAATTGAAGTTAAAAAATTAAATAAATATTTAGTTTGAAAAAGTAAATAATTACTTCACATTTTGACATGCTATACATAAGAATATACATGAAAATCTCATACAAAATTTCCACTTCTTTTAAACAACCCAATTTCTTTTTCTTCCATTCCACATTGTAAACTTTTCTTATGTTACTATACTTTCTATCTTTGGAATTATTTTTGGTTCTTTTTGTATGTCTGGATTTCCATTCAATAATTCATTTTATTCATCAGTAATTTTCTCGTCTTGTTATATGATATACACATTTCCATTTTAATCTTTTTATCTTATATTAGGTCATGTAATATTAAATGTCGAATTTTTATTTTATTCCTGTTATAATAATCCGATATTTTATAATATACTATCTTATAATATCCATAACTAAGTTTATTTGGAATCTGCTCGTTTCTCTTCTTATTTTTACTTTTTATTCCTATCATGCATTTTCCATGCTTGTTTGTGTTGTTTAGAATCACTGAATTATTCTGGTATTTAAAACCCATTTTTAGTATCAATGAGAATAGATAAAATGCATTTATTAAAAATTTTTTTTTCACTACATATATATATATATATATATATATATATATATATATATATATATATATATATATATATAGGGTCGTTTAATAAGTATGGTAAATTTATTTATTGTTTTATTTAATTAAATTAAATTTTCCAATTTAGTTTTTCTTACTTTTTTACCATACTTATCAAATGACCTTCGTATATATATATATATATATATATATATATATATATATATTTATGTCAATTAATTAATAATTAACTGCTTTTTGTATCAAAAACTGGCTGACATTATTTCTGTAAATAAGTGAGGTTAATTATTGTTAACTTTTGCACCATATTCTTTATTTTACTGTTTGTATAATATATATTTTGTTTGATTTTTAAAAACTAATTATAAAATAAAAAAAATGCTTAGTTTTTTTCTGATAATGTAGTATGTTACATGCTACTAAATTATATTCCTCTTTAATTTTCAAATTACATGTTTTTTATATAAAATACTCTGAAATTATTAGACTTTCTAATTTTCATTTCAAGTTTTTGTAATAAGCAGAACAAGATTTTAATTAATTTTCAAAACCAGATGCTTATAACTTATTAAATAAATTTCAGTTTTATATATATATATATATATATATAAAACGTTGTAAAGTATATTTTATGTATTTACACACTTACATATAAAATTTATACATGTACTAATTATTATTCTAATATATTATAATGCGAAATGAATAGAATAAAATGTCCTTGAACTAAGTTGTAAAATGTAATTAGAATTAAATCGTCGGTTTGAATTTTTTGTTAAATGGCAATTTCTTTATACAATATAAAATATAAACATCGTTTCGTCTCTTTTCGAACAACCTTGTCGCGTAACGATCTCACAGTCGTTCTCCCATACACCTTTGTTTCGTGAAAATTCGTTCTACACGACCGTTATAGGGAGTCATGCAGGAAAATGTGTTATTTTATGTTCTCTTTGATATTGAAATTAGTTTGCGAGGCTTGTTTTTCTTGAAATATTACTTGACTTACTCTTTGCAGCCCGTTATTACCACTCCTGCACTCTATTAGTAACCGTAGAGAACTAATTTAGACAGGCATTTTGTTTATTTTTGTTCAATTGTCGGTTTTCATATTTAAAAGTACTTTTAATAAAAGAAATTATTTGCAAACTTTTACTTAAAACAATTATATATATATATATATATATATATATATATATATATATATATATAAATTAAATATTTGTCAAAGTATTTAAAAGTCTTATATCCAAAATTATAAACATTGTTTGTTTAAAAAAGTGAATGACTTCAAAAGTTACGCTTTTTATGCAAAAAAACTTGGATATTAAATTATGTTACATTCATTTATATAAAAGTTGATTTGACATAACTCTTTTCTTTTTGATTAGTAAATATTTGTTTATATTTTTATACGATTACATAAAACAATAATATGATTTAATATAAAATAAAAAAATAATTAATAAAAAATAGATTTTAAAAAACACAAACTAATATTGTACGAGTTAAAAAATTCATTAAGATTTTAGGTCAAAATTGATTCAGAATATTTTTTTAAATATTGTTATAAATTATCCATTTTGTTTATTTCTCCTCACAAATCGCTTTAAGAATTAATCATTTTATAGTTTATTGTGTTTTTTTCGATTAGTTGATAACCTAGTTTGAACTCAAAAGTTAATCTGTTAGTTGTAAAGCATTTTGTTCCTCTAAATGCTTTATAACTAACTTTTGAAATGTTTTAAAAGTGTCAGAGTAATGTTTTTTGAGATATTGTCTTATTTATTTTTAATTACTTTGGCAATATGACCACTATTGACCGAGGTGGGTTGTCCTAACTATGGAACGTCATTTAAAGAAAAATCTCCAAATTGTAACTTAGAAAACAATTTTTGGCACAAATGATTTCCATTATACAAAATATTGAAATTTCATAAAATCTTGTATTGAAGGTAATGATTTATTTCTTAAAAAAATTTTTTTAATTGAAAACTTGTTTAGTAATATGAACTTTTCTCTATCAATCAGATTTCTTAAAACAGTTTTTTATTTATTTCAATTATTTATTTTGTGAGAGTTTTGTTTCATTTGTAATATGAAACACTCTTTTTTTAATGAAACATCAAAATTACTTTATAAATTCTTTGGATCGCTATTTTTTTAATATGGTAATAAATATTTTAGGATTTACGACTTTCTTTAAGTAGTAACATAAATGTTCTGATATCATCGTAATTATGTAGACAGTATTGAGAATCTACTTTGTTTGAAAATATCACAAGTATTAAAAGTAATTATTAAAAAAATATGGCAGGAGAGAGAGCGTCTCTGAAGTAGTTTTAATTAATGGTATTAAATACAATCACAGGGATGTAAGGATAAATAGAAACTGATTTAATAAATATATTTTAAATATTTTGCCTGTAAATAGTTTAAAGTTTTTTTTAAGTGTGATAGAACTTTAAATTGAATCAATATTGAAAATGCTATCTAACTTAAAAAACACCTCTCTCTCTCTCTCTCTCTCTCTATATATATATATATATATATATATATATATATATATATATATATGTATGTATGTATGTATGTATGTTTGTATAAAAAACAAACTAAAATAAAAAAAGGACTATTTAAAAGTAAATAATTTTCATTTACATTAATATTTCTTCACATTTATATGAAATTGATTGAGCGTGTAAATTAAAAAATACAGAAACATATGATATGTTTTAAACGCCGAAATGAAAAATCCATGAAACCCATTTATCAAAGTTAGATAAAAGAACACTTATTTATTTTCGTGGAAAATAAAAACACGTTGATCAAATCTATGTTACAATTTATTCAGGAAGTGGTCAGCTAGAATAAACGAGACGTAAGTGGATCGCCCCATTATCAAGATTAAAAGCTCACTCGCTTTCAAAGTACCACAAGAATGTTAGACACTCACTGTTCTGTTGAACTTCTTTTCCCCTTATATCGTGTCTCCCTAGCAGACAATAAGTATGTCTGACCTTGGCTTTTCATTAATGAAAACGATACGTTCATTTTCTTCATATTTTTTTAAAAATACTCACTTCTCTTTATTAAACGTTCAAATTAAGTTTGAACGTTTGTTTTTTTATATAAAAATATGTTTTTATATAAATATTATCAGACATTGTACTAAATCAATTTTTTTATTTAATATTCATTTCTTTAAAGTTCAAACATTTTCTTTTCGTCGTATCTTCATATGTATATGTAGTCTAACTTTGAAATTATATTGATAAAATTATCATTGAGGTAAATTTTCAAATACAGTTGCATTATTATTGGGCTATCGATTTTGTTATTGACATTTACTCCTCACCTATTAATTAAGAAATAATTTCTCATTTCGATCGAATCGTTCTCTGGTATTTCTGAAATGTATGATGCAAGATTGAAATATATAAGAAAATTCCTGCTGAACAAACCTCCAAATAGTCCATCGAATCTAACACATTTTCACTCCCACTTTTATTCCGTTATGAGGCGATGGTGGTTAGTTTGGTACGGGTTGGTGTCGGTGACTGCAATGATCTAGTGGGCCGTGAAACGAGTGCGCGTGCGCAGAAGATGATGAGAAAGCAAGCGCAAGCTTCGTGATCCGAGGATGACAGAACATAGAGAACATACATACAGTGGTACAGCCAATGCTGACGATAACAGTGGGGTGTTGGTTAGTCTGCATCCCCCGTTAACCGTACGTACTATTTCCGTTCCCCGCGAGCCGTCTTCGATCTGGAGCCAAGCAGCAGCAGAGCAACATCTGTTCCCCTTGCTCGTCCTTATGCTCCGGCACCACTCACGCCCGGACTTTTCGGAAAAACACGACGTAGGCGGGGTTTATCCTATGGACTCACCCCCGTAAGTTATTTGCGAGTGTGTGTGTGTCTCTATATTGGATTCGATTATATTGTGTTATTGCGTTTTCGAGATTTTGTTTGGATTATAAGCATATGTATTTACTACTTGCATTGCACATCACATATATATATATATATATATATATATCACTTTTAAATATTAAAAACTATATGAAAAGTCGGGTTTATCATTTCTTTATTGTATATCAAAAATATCTTACAATTTCGATTTCGTAATTTGATCCTTTCTGTCTATATATACGAGTACATACGTATATATAAGTATGAAATTTCCAGTAATTACTTTTTATTCAATTAATGTTTATATATATATTAAAGTACTTTTCAATGGAATTTTCATTATTTTAATTTATAATACTGAAAACGAAATATTAATATTGAAATCATTAATTATTAGATGTATATTATTTTAGACATATTAAGTTTTTATACTAGCAAAAAATATTTTCATTTATCTATTAAAATTAAGACTTATTGAGTGCTAATACAAATGAACTTCCAAATAGTCTATATCTGATACAATACATTACTCAGAAGTATTTATTCACATTACCTATAATCTTCTGTTATAAGCTAGCCTTTGTTCTGTATAATATATTTTAATTTTAAACAAAACTTATATATATATATTATTTGTTGTATATTGAGTATTAGATATTAATTATGTAAATAAGAAACATACAGAACAAAAGCTGATTTTTTCAAATTTAAGTATATATTAATTATATTTATAAAAATCTACACATTACTTCATAATAAAAAATAAATTTAAAATAATTATAAAATTTAGTCGAAAAATGCAAGGAAATGTTTGCATTTATAGTAGTAAACTACATGCAAATAAAAACCAATATATGTAATAATTATTTAACTGTTTTAAAATTAATTTATGTATATATATATATATATATATATATATATATATATATATATATATATATATATATATATAATGATAGCATTCATTGAGGCTCTCGTCCAGTAGTGGATTGATATGGGCTTTATGATGTGATGTGATATATATATATATATATATATATATATATATATATATATATATCATACACTTTTGGAAATATTGTATTTTATTATAAAAAAAAAATGTAAATATCCGATTACTGGTGTATGTTGATAAATTTAATTTCGTAAAAAATGAATTATCAACCTGTTTTATTTTTTTAAATTTACAGATGTCATGTGTTTAACAACTTCATGTTTTAACGCCAGATTTCTTGAATTTTCATATTTTTTATTTAAAATTACTTAAAAATAGTGTGCTGATATTTCATTCCATTCGATATTTAATCTTAAAATGTAAAATTTTTACATATATATATATATTTGTATAATCAAAATGCCTTTAATCATGTGAATTTCATTTCACTCGTCTGTTTTATGAACCTAGCTTTCGTAAAATTGTTTTTTTTATGAAAAAAAATGTTAAAAACATTTCTTGGCCAAATGTCAGCGTTGTAATAGAAATTTGAACGCCATAAAGGAAAATCATGGAGACGAAAACTTATAAAGTGAATTGTTCCACGTATTTATTTACACGATGGAACCGGCGTAAGGGTGAGATGAGGGAAACGATAGATGACACACAACAATGACAATCCATTAATGATATTGAAGACACCGATCGTTCGTCTATCCAGCTTTACGCATTGTTCAGGTTTCATTTAGTGGAATTGATTCCCGTATTTTTTCTTTTTTTTTATATACTCGTTTATATTCTGCCGTAGATTATTTTCGAGGAAGGTCCTTATTTCATGTGAATTTAATGAAACCTACGAACAGATACTATAATAAATTTTAACTGAACTACGTAAAAAAATTATATCAAATAAATAATATTTATTCTGTAATAGATACAAAATCTATAGTGTACTTGTGTTTAGATTTTTTTTTATAAATATATTTATAAAAAATAACAGTATTTTACATTAATATAAAATAGAATATAAGTCAGTCGTATTTATTGTAATTATTATTTTTTTTATACTGAAAAAAATATTTATCAGAATTTGGAAATTAAATCAATGTAGATAAAATATGATATTTTTAAAATGAAATTAAAATTAGATTTTATCCAAGATTGGTGGCACAGGTTATTTAAAATAATTTGTATAATATATAATTTTTTTTAATTATTTATATCAAAATAATATATTATCTTGTGGAATTTTTGGTTTTAATTTTGATAGTCATTAGATTTTCTCTTACATTTCATTCTTTATACTTTTGCTATACAAAAGGTTGTTCATATTCTTGAGTAATCGAATATTCTTTTACCGTAAAAAGTTAAATTTTAATTCATCGCATGATACGATTTGTAGAAAATCGAAATTTTCTGTATTTTTATTTCAAACGTTTTTAGTTTATTAGAGTAATCAATAGAATCGTGAATAACCATTGTTGATTTGAAAATGAAAAAAATATAGATTTATCGAATGCAATATATTGACATTTAAATAACACTTTTTACCACACAAACAATTAAGGCAGGTGAGAAAATACGATATTGTGACAGAATAATACATGCATTTTACAGAATTACATTATTTTTTTAATATATAAGCTGTTTTTTTAAAAAAAATATTTTATTAAGGCATTTGTATGTAAAAAAAATAATTAAGGAATTTTTCATTCCATATTTTTTATTAATGGCAGAAAAAATGAATAATTTATAATCCAATTTATTTTTATGAATATTTAATAATAAATGTGGGAAGTTTTATATTAGTAAAGTAATACGGCTGTTTTCAATTATTTTTTTTAATGTTCATTAAAATATCATTTTAATTGTTATTTACTGAAGTTAAGAATCTTCGACGATAATAACATTAATTATCAAAATATTCAGTTTTAGTTTTAAATATAAATGTGTCTATTAATGTATTACAAGCGTTTTAAATTTACTACAATATTTTGTTAATAAATAAAATTTAATATTTATATACTTTTATTTAAATATTTCATAAACAAACTAGTTAAATAATTTTTGTTTTGTTGTCAAATTAATAATCGTTGCAAATTCATTACACAATTTTATTTATAAAAGTATTTTTTTTTGTAATTTTTTAAATACTTTTTTTGGTTTATATTATAAATACATTATTTTATGTTTATCATTATTTTATATTATTTAAATCTGAATTATCCTACATTAGGAATAAATAAAATTCAATTCATTTCATATTACTAAAAAATTAATCTTTTCTAGTTATAGTTACATATGTATTTATATTAAAATAGTTTTTAATTTCCGTTTATCTGAAATAAACAGTATTTTTAAAAGTTCTTGTATAGTAGTTTAAAGCTTGATTGATAAAAATATAGATTACAGGAAAAAAATGTTCCACGTTATCGATTTTATTACTTTTTTAAACCATTTCTTTTATACAGTAAATGTACGAAATGAAATAAACTAATTATAATTCTTGTTTTTATTAAAAGTTTTTCGATCCTAATTATAGAAATGTGCTCTAGTCATTTACAAACAGAATGGTATGTGCGAATAGTAGTAGTGGGTATTAGCACCAGTGGTAGAAGCAAGTAAAGCAAGCATACAATACAGAACGCGTTTCTCATCACAGCACTAAATTTACATTTAAAACAGAAACGACTTCTTTTTGGTGCCCCTAGCGGTCTCATCCTCGTTAAATGTAAATGCGGGATAGGAAAGCTGGTCGTTCGAATCACTTGTGAACGTTACCACTGAGACCGCCTATAATCACTTTGTGTGAGAATGATTGGAATTGACGAAAATGAGGAAAAACCTTTGAGATACTATACGAAAACATGTATGTATATATATATATATATATATATATATATATATATATATATATATATATATATATACTGGAATATAAAAACCGTATTTTTTATCTAACATTTTAAAAATACTACAAAAAATGAAAATATAATATATATTATTGTTATCGATTGTTTAATATTTTGAATTAATCCAAGTTTATTGTAAACATTTGAATTAAAACTCCAATTTATACATTGAAAAAGACTAAACCTAAATGACATGTACAAAAAAAAAATCGCAGACTATAATCCAAATATATCCCTACAATAATTACCCCTAATGTCAACAGACCCCCCTTGCAATATGACATCATATACATTCACGAATCCAAACAGAGTATATAATATATACAATAGGTACACTAGATGTTATCATGATTGTAAATACATTTAATAAAACATTGGTGTGTTACTTGCAAATGTTGGGGTATTTTGTATACTTTGTAAAATTTCAAGTGAACTCTTACTTGATAAATAACGTGTATCAATATTGATACACTCTGGTTGTATATTTATGTTTAATATTCGCTTTTAATTTTGTACGAATAGAGTAGCTTTTATGATCGATTTTACAAATAATTATTACTTTATTCGATCTATATTATATTTATATAAAAGACTATCTTGTAAGATATATTGTCTTCGAAAATGATATTTTTAATATACAACTTATTTTGCAAATTTTAGTGATTTTTTTTTGACCGTTTTTATATTCCATAAACATTTTATACTTTTATCATTCAGTATAAATATGTTTGATATGATTATTTTTAAAATAATTCAATGAATATTATTTTTTTGACATAAAAAGAAATTTCAAAAATGAAAAATTATTTTAATTATGTTTATACGTTTAATGCATAAACACATACACTACACAATACACTATATGTATGTGTGTGTGTGCGTGGCTGTATTTATATATATATATTTAATAAAGGAGTACTTTTTATTTATTTTATTTAATCTTAATTAACATTACAACAAATCATTTGAGATTTCAACAATACATCTGGTCGTCGACACAGTAAGGGATATGTTATCAGTAATACTGGTCATAGCATTGACATTGTTATAAGGGACAATACAGGACATTTTGTACAAAGTTGACATGCTTTTAAGCAGATGAGAGTTACTAGGCGCGTGCCACACTGATTGTAAAAGGGGTCTTATTTTTGAATATGGTTCAAGTGATAGCGTTCATTGACAGAGATGAAGGTGAGTAATATAACAGAGGTGCATTTAATATATATATATATATATACATACACACGCATACGTATACACATGTACACTTTCTACTCAAACATAATAAAACACATATATATTTTCATTTTTATCAGAAAATGTTAATCCTATTATTAATTGTTAAATTATTTTAAAAAAATAATAATATATTTAAATAAACACGTATAAAATTTTAAAAACGATTATACTAAATTATAAATAATATTATACAATACATTTTGATTATAATTATAAAAAAAAATATTAATTATTACCAATTAACTTTATTACAGTATCAAATCAAACAACATTGACTATCATTTATTAATTATTTTATCAATTATTTATTAATTTTTTTTTCTATTGAGTATATTTTGAATTTATAATACAATATAAATGATTAATAATCAGATATTTTGGAATTATGACTAATTCATTTTTGAATAAGATTATCAATTTTTAATACTGCAAGCTTTTCAAAATACATATTGAAGAGAATGTGAACAATGGATTCTTTTTGAATGATGTTATTAAAAATTGTTATTTATTACCTTTTAAAATATAGATTGAATTATATTCTTTATTTTATACTTGTATTAACAATCCATTTATATTAATATTTGAAATAAAATGATTTGTCTGATTTTATGAATGTAATTTTAAATGATTTTTTAAAACTATTTCTAGCTCAATAAAATAATTCAATTTATATTTAGAATATTTAACTATTTTTATTAGATTTATGTTTTTATATATTGTATGCGTTATTAAAAATATAAATATTTATAAATGTTACAATTTTTTATATCTAAATGTAAATATGAAATTTTATCAGTCTTGTTATAATAATAATTATTAATTCACTTTAATACAAAATATATATTTTTCACAAATGTAAATTTTAGTAAATAAACAATTTAATATTTATATTTTGTAATTTTATAAAATCTTGTTAAAGGAAATTGTTTTAGTGTTTAAATGTTTAATTATATATATATATATATATATATATAATATGTGTGTGTATGTTTATTTAAACCGCAAATAATTATTCGACATACTTTTGATTCACTTACGTTTTCCATTTTTAAACATCTGTTTATAGCGTCATTGTGCGGAAATTCGAAGAATCTTTGTCAATTATGTATAAAGTTCATTTAGTATATAATTAACTAAAACACGAAACGAAATATTTTTTAACTTGTCATTTTTAAATTTAAGAATTTAAAAAAAAATTGTAAGTTAAGCTATTTGTTATTTGATAAAAATCTATTACAAAATTAAATGAATTTTTGTTACCAATAACCGTTGACAGAAATACATTTTTAATATCAAAAATATTTATTTTTTCGTTATTGAAATTTATTCTGCTAACCAAGAAGAATTGTTATGGATATTTCATTCATTCCATAAATAGATTTTACGATTCGTTCAAAAATTACACTTCCACCACCCCTGACAACTGCAGTTACAATACTATGAAATGATCAATAAAACTGAAGAGCTTTAAGCACTGGGGTGTCTTACTCGATCCGCCCCTCGTTTTACGGTGATATGTTGTAGTATTCAACCCCGTGTAATGTTATGTTATACGGTTTTGTATATGAATAATATTAGGGCAATTGACATAATTATATGTTACAAATCGCTGTCGACAGTATATCAGTTATGAACTGACATGTGTTAAATCGTAAGTAAATGCTAATGGATTTTGTGTGTATGAATCTACGTGTTTGTTTGATAATATCTATTTATTGTTGATTTATTACATGCGATAAGATACAAGAGAATATTGAATAACGTTAAAATTAGAAATATTTACTGTATGAAAATAACATCTCTATATACATTCATGCATATTTATATATATATATATATATATATATATATATATATAATTTATGAAAATATTTTTAATACAGAAAAATTTAAGGTGGAATTATATATTTATCTATTTTTATACATCACATCATATTAAAAAATTAATCACTTATTAACAATCATTTAAAAATGTATATAAATTTGTTTTTTTTTCTTATTTTATACCTGTTTCTATTTTAATTAAATCTGAATTGCAAAAAAACACTTTTATATATTTAGTTTTAAAGTATTAGGTAAAAATTTAATTATCCGCAAGGTCACCAAAGTGTGTCTCCATAATTGATATATACTTAAACAAATTAAATGTGATTTATGAATTCCAGAAAATATATTTGAGTCTAGTTGTTGTATGAAAAATCGCTTGTTTGAAAGGCTGTCATACGTATAAGTGGATATTCACGAATGTTCATTATATTTTCTGTGGATTAATGTGACTAAATTAAAAAAAATATTAATGGTAATTTCAAATAACGAATTAAGCACAGATTAAGTAAATGGTTTAAAATTTTTCAATTAATTAAAATACTATTCACCATTCACTTGAATCGTGGGAATATTAATTAATAAACGTATTATTTTATAAATATTAGTAGTACTACCGCATATATATATATATATATATATATATATATATATGTATAATTATAAATAAATTGCATGTCTGTTTAAATATAAAAGCCAAACAATAATATATTACAATTACAAAGTTTGTAATTGTTCTATTTCACAACTATATATTTTGTTAGTTAACTGTTGACAGATTGCTTCTGGCGTAATAAAATTTATCAAGTATGAACATGAAACTGTTTTTCAAAAAGAAATAAAATATGAAATCAGTTAATTGATACGGATTTTACTGGTTTATGATATTAATATAAGTATTTACAGTAATCTTTTTTTTTATAAATAATTTAATATATATATATATATATATATATATATATATATATATATATATATATACATTTTTAAAAGCAACACCGTTAATATCTACAGCTTTATTTATTATTTAATTATGTTTTTGTTTCATAAATTCTATTAATATAATTCTTTTTATTTCAGGTGAGTTGAACTGCTAAAAATACATATTCTTTTTTATGTAAGTACACAGTATACATTGAAATAATATTTTAAAACGTGTTTATGTAAAGAAATTAATATAAGAAAGAACATTCATTAAGATAATATTCGTAAAGTTAAATAAATTCGTCGAAGGAATGTTTTTCAAATGAAACTTTTTAATTACAAATAAGATTCTTAATATTTATATTTTTAAATATTCTATTCGTTTTATTTTTAAAATTAAAAAAAAGATTCGATTTAATTGTACATATTTACTGATTAAAAATCAAGTTTGTAGTCATATTTATTTTAAATATGTTTTATAATCGATTTCAAAACTAAATTAATTTTTTTAAATTATCAATTTTATGTATGAAATTCTTTCATTTTTTTAAAAAAAGTAATCCTTACAATGAGTTTTATAAACGTAATTATTTATTATATTTGTAAAAAAAATTATGTTAATTTCAAGCGTGGTTTATTTTAAAATGACATGTCAAATTAAAAATGTTATGTATTTGACGCATTTCAATAAAATAATAGAATTCTATTTAAAAAATGTATTTGTAATATATTTATTAGTTTTATTGATTATGGTTTAGTAAAATTTATTATATTTTTTTATTATATATTAGGTTGGCAAATATCTCCTTTCCGCCTTCTGGTCTTTTGAATTTCGCAGCTATGTACAAAAAAAAAAAAAAAGCGGAAGGGAGATACTTGCCAACCTAATATAAACATAAATAATATTTGTATATATAATTATTTTAATAGTAAAATCGACTTATTAGATATTTATGTATGTAGAACAAATTATTTCTTTTTTTAATCTCAGTTTATACATATTATTTATTTGATATATATTTGACCAATTATGAGTGTTAATAGTCATAAAATGTATAATTTTATTCAACATATAATCTTTTTTTTACTTTTTGACAATAAATATTTTGTGAAATTATTTTAAATGTTACATTATTATTTTATTAAGTATTTTGAATGATTATTTTTTTTTTAATAAAATAATTTGGAAAATTTACTTAAGGATTATCGGTTGTAAATATTATTAAAAAATTATATATATTTAAACATGTGTGTGTGTGTGTGTGATATTTTGAAAGTAAATTTAGATTTATTATTTTATAAAATCGTTCGAAACACGTAAATATCGTCACAGATATTTGACTGAAAACAATAACCATAATAATGATGGATACACACAATCACTTTTAATCTTTGGACGCAACATTCTCAACGCCATCATATATTTTGTTTCTCCACATCTCATCCTACTTTGCTCTTGCTCGATCCGCTCGAATATTCCAGGCACCCATGATGAAATTCCGGACATGCAATCGCGCTGGACTCCGAAATAGCAACTACCAATACTACAACAAGCGGGATGACTTACCCTCCCGGTGCTGAAAATATTCCGACGATGCAGGACTCAGCGCAGTCCAATATATGTTTAAAACTGTTGTGGTGCAAATATCAAACGGATGCGAAGAGTATTCAATAAATATTTACAGGCGAACAAAGTTCATGCAGGACATTCGGATAGTTTCACTTGTATGTTAAATGGATATTAGTATAAAATAATTAATATTCAATAGGTCGATATGAGCAGTATTATTATTACAATAAAGGGTCGTTGAAATGGATAAATTTCGTTGAAAATCACTGGCATTCCTTGTAAATATCTAACATTAAACAATGTGTTTGTGTATGTTTATGAGTATTATGTATGTATGTATATGTATGTAGTAGATGTGTGCAAAAAGTAAGTGTGCAAGTAGTATTAAAAGAACGTAATTTTCGTATTTTATTTTTAAATAATTTTATTTCTAAAAAATATTTTTAACCTATTTGTAATTGTAAAATAAAAAATATCAATTATATTTAAACAATTGGTTTCGTTAAAGATTTCTTTAGAATAAAATTATATAATATTTCTTATGATAAAATTATATTTTATTATTTAAAGCATAATAAAATATAATTTTATCATAAGTAGCCTCGTCTTTTCAATATTGATTATTTATTTTCTTAGAAATACTTTCCTGAATACCTAGATTATTTTAATAATTATAAAAAATGGTTTGTCTTACTGATTTTTTTATGTCAATTTTTTGGAATATTTCATTATTAAAACTTATCAATAATCGACAAATTCACAATCGAATTTAAGACAATCATTATGTATTATTTTTTTTATTTTGAGAAAAGACAAAGTACTTTTCATTATAGTTTACTTTTCATTATAGTTGATTATCTAGGATTATTATTGTATTGAAAAATAATCAAATCCCATGTTCCATTTTAATACATCAGTTTCTTTTAAAACTGAATATATCTGCATTTAAATTCGTTGAAATATGTTTATAGAAAATGTTAATTTCAAGATAACATTCTATTTTATTAATCTCTTTTCAAGTTTTATCCAATAGTGTTTTATACAAAACATATATTTTTTATATACCCATTACAATTTTTTATATCAAATAATCGAATTCACTGTTTCGTGTTTTTTTTGTATAAAATCTTTTCTAATTATATTTAAACATTTAATATTGTTCACTTACTTTATTGTAAATATTTAACTAACCCAACTGTGTGTTATTATTGAGTTTTACTAATATAATTTCCATGTTTATGATCTCAAGAAATAAAATCATTTCGTCTTCTAATTTTATTAACTAAATTAAATAAAGAATTTATTTTTTATTTGTTCCCTAACGTAACTTCATTAAATACAATTCGGCAATCATTTTTTGAATAATGGAACATTTTCATTTTTTATAATTACAAAAGTAACATTTATTGTTTTTATATTTGTATAATTGATTTTATTCGACATTTCGCTAGAAATAGTTTTCCAGTTATTTAATAAAATTCGTTCAATGCGTTATCTGTATCATTTTGAAGTTTAAAAAATAACTTGAAATAAATTAATTTATATTTTAGAAATTCTAAACAAATATATATTGTTGTATCAAAAAGAATGTATTTTTTCTGAAAATCGAATTTTATTTTAAAAATATTCCATAAATCTTTTAAATTTTTTTACAAATTTCAAAGTAAAAATTAAATAATCTGAATCGTACTAAAAAAGAAAATATATTCAATCTATTAGTAATAAATATTTAAAATAATATGCTTTATAATATAATATATTATTTATTTCTATATTCTCTTATTGTATTGATGAAAATGATAATTGGTCCTCGTATTGTACTTTAAAATCTCCAAATTAAAAGAGAATTACTATGTAAGAATAGAGAAATATTTATTACAATTTTTTGTATTATTTTTTCTATTAGATTCAAGTAGATTATTTTTTAAAAAAGATAAGATACATCATTTATATTTTATCAATATTTTCTTTAACAGATTCATTCGATTATAAATGATAGATTATAATTATTGTTGAATTACTATTAAATAAATATTTATAATAATCACATGTTATAATCTATATGTGGCAAAAATTGGGAATATTCATTTAATATCCTATACAACTTACATACTGGTTCCCATTTATACAATCTTGTAAATATATATCTTTTAAACTTAAGTGTGTGTGTGGATGTATATATATATATATATATATATATATATATATACATATATATATATATATATATATATATATATATATATATATATATATATATATATATATATATATATGTATAAGCAGCGAGTACAAGAGAGAGAGAGAGAGAGAGAGAGAGAGAATTCAACTCCGTACTTATTTCTACATTACAACCGTCTACACCAACCCCATATGAAATATTTGAAAGCCGTCTCCAACGCACTTCTCTGATATTTCAGCAGTATTCGTGGGCGGATGGGTGCCGGACAAACGGCCGCTCTTGTCCATCGCCGAACCCCTTTTTCTACCCCACAGTGCTTGCTCGTTGGCTTGCTCGAATAGTTTGTCGAGGAATTTAAATATGGCGAATTATTGAGATCGGTGAAGCGAAATCATACATGTCGAATTGAAATAGCGTTTCATGACACTGGAAATTCGTTTTTTTTTTCAAGAATGTTTATATGTAATACTCATGCTGGTATTATACTTTTTTGTGAATTTTATTTTTGTGCTGTATAGGCGAAAGTCGACAGAAAAACAAGTTATTCAATAAATATTATTTGTGGTACAATTTTCATGACAATTAGTAAAAAATATGTTTTATTTGTTCTCGTTTATTTCTTGGTTTCAATTTTTTTTTAATAAATTTTATTTTTATTTCATACATATATATATATATATATATATATATATATATATATATATATATATATATACATACATATTCGAAAAAGTATTTAATACACTAAATTAGGAAATAAAAGGGATGAAAATAAAAGGAAATATACTTATGATTATCCATGATTTAATGAAAATTATTTTTATTACAAAATTCGATGAACTCGAAAAAGTGATCGAATTATTAAACAAACAAGTCAAAAATTGATCTTATGATCAACTATAGCAAAACAGAAATAATGTACAATGAATTTGTAGATGAGAGAAAAATCGAATTAAAATGAATAGAAATAGAAATTAAAAACTATGTGTTTTTAAGACAACTCAAGAAATATTTCTATTGTGAAGTCGAATATTCATCAATGTTTTTAAAAAAAATAAATAAATAAATTTTGATCCATATGTCCTATCGGTTCTCATTTTTGATAGTGCACATATGAGTCTTGAAATTGGAATAATTCAGCTACTCCTGATAACAGATTAAACATGGAAATATGTATGTTAAGAATAATACGTAGAGATCAGAAGATAAATAAATGAATTAGAAAAAAAAATAAAGTTACTGATGATATACCAAGAGTGAAAAATTTAAAACGGAAATGGATCGGTTGAAAACAAAGAAAATCATCAAAGAATAATAGAAATAATTGATTAGAATCCTGGAAATATAAAAAAGCCTAGAAGTAGGATAGAGACATGAGAATATTCATCAATATGGAGTGGATGAGAAAAGTTTTTAATCTCTGAATCTTAGGAAATATCTTTATGCAACTGTGAATAGAAAAAGGCTTATATATTTATATATATATATATATTTATATAATATATATACGAGGGTCGTTTGATAAGTATGGTAAAAAATAAGAAAAACTAAACTGAAAAATTTAATGAAATTAATTAATTAATTAAATTAAACAATAAATACATTTACCATACTTATCAAACGACCCTCGTATATGTCAAAAATATTTAATTTGAAAAGCTTGCTCCTTTTTTTAAATCGTTGAAAAATTACTCGATTCATTTTACATACGTTTACTTTTTGACATTTCATTCTATCGCATGTTTTATATAAAAAATAATAATAAGAGAATAAAAAAATAATGTTCG
Source organism: Neoneuromus ignobilis (assembly GCA_029203775.1). Lineage (NCBI taxonomy): Eukaryota > Metazoa > Arthropoda > Insecta > Megaloptera > Corydalidae > Neoneuromus > Neoneuromus ignobilis. Next base: position 40,391,487 of record CP092088.1, read on the forward strand.
AAATGAAACATGACTATTTTGTAGAATAAATGGCACGACATTTAACAAGTCGTTCTAATATTTAAACATACATTGTACATGTGTTACTTTAAAATAAAAAAATACTTAATATTAATTCAATTATTTACGACTTTTTTCTAAGCTGCTTTTAAATATAAGTAAATATCATTTTAGAACATAAATGCGTATTTATTTTCAAACTTTAATATATAAAGAAATTATTTGTTATGTATCAAGTTGCAATTTTTTATTATGACATTTTATATGTTTATAAAATTTCTGTTTATAGATTTATTTACATTTACATACACATTGTCTGTGATTATCATTGTATGTAATTCATCTATTTTTTTCTTTCTAAATATCATGATTTAAATTAAACATTATTAGTATTATTATCGAAGAAACGTTTTAGTATTCTTAATTGCTATGTATGTTTAAATGTTTATATATTATTATCATTCAGTGAAATTTAAAAAAAACATTATAATTATATTTCGTTATCAAAGTTATTTTTAAAGGTTAATTTCATATTTATATATATATATATATATATATATATATATATATATATATATATATATATATATATATAAATAGGGTCATCCAAATGTGATGCCTAGATTTGTGTTTTATTAAAAAGAAACTCTACATATGTTTCTTTTTAATAAAACATATTTAGGCGTCACATTTGGATGACCTTATATATATTATAAATTTTATAACAAGAATAAAACATTTTAATATGTCAGTGTTTTCTCCATAACCATGATGTATATATATTTAAATGTAAATTTGGGAATTCTATATTAGTACATAAACGACAAAACGAATAAATATTAACTTTCTCTTTAGTGCTTAAATTAAAAAATTATTTTGCTTAAAATATAAGAACGTTAAATATGCGCCAGAAATGATTTTTTTGTTTATTGGACTGATGAAAATGCAGATTGATATTATAAATTGTCATTGCAATATGATATACATGTTTGTAACAGAACAGTTTGAACCTTAACAACAACTGGATATATGCGGTTCAGACTTGAATGTTTGTGGTACGATATGATATCAATGTCTTATTTTATTTACATGATGTCATTAAGTAAGAAAAGTAATTATTACGGTTAAAATAATAATTATTATGATAATGTACTTTTCAGTCACGTTCCAAAAAAATATCTTGTTTCAAACATGTCCGTTAGTCCGTATCGTTTTCGACGTATCTTAAATTTACGAATTGAATCAGAAACTCGATACTCGAACCGTTGTTAACAGAAATCCAATCAAAGATACAAATTACTATTGACCATTTCACCCCTGTTTGTTGACCAACGTGTTTAAAAACGAAATTATAAAAAAGTCAATCGTTTGATCGCAAACAACGCAAACCAATAAAAATCAGAGATGGTGTGGTTTAAACCGCTTGTGTTTTCTTCATCTCTCCCTTTGCCAAAGAATAATCATTTCGTCGGCTTAAATCGCGAAACGCTGCGACAGCGAAAAAAAAGTACTTGAATGCGAAATTGGAAAAAATTAAAACCCGCTTTTCTCCATCACCCCTTTTGTAATCAGACCGACTTTTACGTATTGAATACTACCTTCGGTATTTTTTACATCAAGTATTAAACATTTTATGTTGTGTGCAAATAATTAATACCATTTTAATGATATTTCAGTTTGTATACATGTATATATGTATATTTGAATATATGTGCGTGTGTATGTATATATGTATATATATATATATATATATATATATATATATATATATATATATATTTGTTAATATCAGCAATGTTTAACTTTTACTACAATTTATTGATCTATATTCTAAATTAATATTTTGTATATGAAGAATATATCTATATGTATGTATGTATAAATTGCAAATTATTAAATTTAATATTAATTTTTATAAGTACAAATAAAAGACGTAGAAAATTTATTGATATATTAGATAGTAGCAAGAAATTTTGTCGCTATGGAATAAAAAAGGTTAGACGTAGGATCACTGGATTGAGAAAGATTTGTGAGAGGGCTAGTTCAGCAATGGATATAGAAAGATTGATGTGTATGTGTGTATATATATATATATATATATATATATATTTATACACATACATACACATGTGGGTCGTTTGATAAATATGGTAAAATTTAAAATTAATGAAATATATAGTTATTAAATTTTTAAATTTTTAAATTTTATGGTAAATTGTTTTATCATACTTATCAAACGACCCTCGTGTATATATATATATATATATATATATATATACACAAAACAGCAATTAAATGTTTATAATAAATTTAAAAACAATATATATTAGTAAAATATTATAATACAAGTAAATATTAAATAATAGTCAATTAATAAAATTGTCAACAAAGTTTAAAAAATATAAATAAAATATATAAGTTCAATTTTTGTATATATGTATGCGTTTATATATATATATATATATATATATATATATATATATATATATTTATAATTCAAAATATAATCTTATCAATCATATATGCAAAAAAACATTGAATGTTTCATATGCATTTTTGTTTCTGTGAAACATAAATATGCTTACTTTTATCTCTGCATTTGGACAGATCTTTGAGTTAATCTTCTGTGTAACACACGTACAACGTCGACAAATAATTGTAGACCAATCTTAATACCTTAGAATGTTTCCATATTTGCATACGTCAAACGTAATCTTAAATTGTTTGGTCGACATGAAGCACGAGAAGAATTTTGTATTCGTTTCTTTCGTATCGGATTTTGTAAACCCATAGAAAATCTTTCAACTTTATCGGCCTAAAGTATTTTCTTTTCCCCTGTATATTATGTTTTTGCTTTTGGCTCTGTTTAGTATTTTAAAGAAATAAATCTAAAGTACATGAATAAAAAACGTATTTTTTTTTTTTAAAAAAAAGTTGTTATAAATGTTTTCGTTTTTTATTTTATGAACATTTTTATGTTACTTCTAAATTTCAGTTCATTATGAAACTTTATAAATAATTGTTTTATATTAATTTGCTTTTGTAGTTGTTAATATTTAAGTTTTTAACAGATAATTTAAAATGGAGGTAATGTTTTAAATTGGTTATTATTATTCTATATTTTATGTACAAGTGTAATTTTTATTTTTAATGCTAAAAATGTGTATATTTTTGATAGTCAGATATTTTTCATAAATTAAACTTTTTAATAAATGTACTTATGTATTTATATTAAACTTTTTTAATTTATGTAATTATAATTTTTTTTAATAATCTTATAAGTTATTATTCTTAATAATGTTATTATATATATATATATATATATATATATATATATATATATATATATATATTACACGTGTGTGTGTAAGCGTGTAATTTTTTTAGTTTTATCACAAATTCTTACTGTAATCAAATATATTAACATAAAATATATTTTTTTAACAAAGTATTTAATTAAACATTTATATATATATATATACACATACATATATAATGTTGTATAATGTACATCACAAAAGAAAAAAAAATGAACCAAAAAAAGCACATATTTAGCATCACGTTGCTTTACTAATTGAAGACTGCCTCCAACGTTACTCTCAGTATTTTTAATTATTCCTTTTACTACATGAACGCTCGCCAAAAATAATGACAAAGACAAGAACGCATGCTTGCCTGTCCTTAGTCTAATCTACCTGTCTTTCATAATTATTAATTAACGATGACAATACTTCGTTTCGCTGTAACTTTATTCAGTTCAGTTGAAGTACCTCTATTTGCGTTTTTTTTTTATTATTATTAAAAAATGATGGTGGAATTTCACTTGTACAATATTTGTTTTATTTTTTATATCGTTGTATTTGAGTAGTGTTTTATTTGAGCACAAAGTACTTTTTCTACGAGACGATATTTTTTTTTCTAATAATAAAACTGCAATTCTTGATTAATGCAGCTCATCAATAAATAATATTTGTTTTCAAACTATTTATTTTATTATGTGTTGTTATTAGTTATGACGTATTATTATTTCTAATCATAATATTTTTTGTTTATAAATACGTTGCTTATTTTATTATCTCTTTTGTATATTCGTACATATATATATATATATATATATATATATATATATATATATGCATGTGTGTATTAAATATTAATTGTAAAAACTAAAATCAGTTATCAAAATTACTCGAAATTTTGCTTAAATTACAAACTAAACGGATATGTCTTTTTATCCACTCGATAATATCCAGCTTATCTGAATTTATCATCTATGCACTGCATACACAGCAAACAACTGAGTTTTTGACTCTTACTGTAAGCCCACCGGCACACAAGCGGACATGGCTGACATTTAATGCACGGAAAAGATGAATTACTTCGTAAATTGGAACAGGCAGAACCATTGTATGATTATGAGAGGCACCATATTCTGTATGCATTGCAGAAACATATCACAATCCTGCAGCATATATGAAAAACGTACAAAAGAGACGAATTATTGTTTGATTTAAGTCATCGGAATTGTTGTCTCGTTCTGTGTAATTTTTGCGTTTCGACGTTGCCGATTGTGTAACGTGAAGAATTATTTTTTTATAGAAATTTCCTTTTTTGTTCTCCGTAATTAAATTATTTTTTATAATTTATTTTAAATAAATTAATTGTGGTTGTTAAAAGTGTAATTACATTTATAATTAGTATTTTAATAAGATCAATGGTAAACTCTTCTTGGAAGTATTTTTCTCTATGTAATTTTCCAAATTTTGTTTTTAGTATTTATTTGTTGGAATATTATTTTGATGAAATAAATTAAATTGTTTACAATTTTATTAATTCATTTTTTTATACTTGGGTGTGTTTTGAAATTTTTAATTATATATACATTTATATACTCATACACACATACAAATAAAAATAAAGGAGAATAGTCATTAGTTATATAAGTGACAGATAATTAAAAATAAATACTTTGGTTTAAAATGAATGATTAAATTTATACAAATTAAATTTTAAAATGCCACAGTTTGAAACTGACTTCGTAAATAGTAATGAAAAAGTAATTATTGACCACTATAACAAAAATCTTTACTATTAATGTGTAAGTAATACACGTGAAATAAATTTTAAGTTTAATAACAAAAATCTGTTAAGAATAAAATTGTTTTTTTACAAAAATAACTTTGCTTAATTATTAGCGAAATATTAAAATAAAAACTTAGCAAAAATAGCTTCTCATCATGTAGTTTATTCTTATATTATAATTTTAGATATTAAAAAAAATATCACTTGACAAATTATAATTATAATTATTTGTCTTCAGAAAAGAAAATAGCTTGGTATTTAATATTGTGATTTAATTTTTAAAATCTGAGAAGTAAATTGATTTTAATAAAAATTATTAACGTTTATAAAATTACTAATTAATTTTTAGTACGGTTTAATTTTAATTTTTAATCGTTTTTTATATAAAAATAGGAACTAATTTCTAAATATTAGTTTTATACAGTTTCCAAATATTCATACACACACACACATACTTATAAACATACATTTACATATATTTAAAACATTTCTCTCATGTTGAATACAATATTAAATATTTTTAATTATTTCTAGATATTAATATCAAATACATCCAGCTGTTATAAAAAATAATGTATGTTTTTATTTCAATGTTAAAAAAAATCATTCTCGTAATTAATTTAATATTATATTATTTCCAAACTCTGATTTTACAGTAAAAAGTCAGTAATATTTTTTCAAACGTTGCTAATTTTTAATTCTATTAATGATGTTCATGAAATGAAAGTTTGAAATGAACAAGACTGAAAAACTTTTATATATATATATATATATATATATATATATATATATATATATATATATATACATGCAAACACACAATTTTATTAAAATTCCTGTCAATAAACGTACGTCGTACACGAACGTCCTTTGTAACAAGCAGTGCAATTATAAGATGTAACTACCTACAAGGTGCATACATGTACAAAACATCAACAAAAAAAACAAAAAAAAAAACTATCGACCAGTTAATTACTCTAGTGTAAATTTATAACACGTCAGGGTGGATTTCGAGCCTGCCTGCCTTTGTGATTGAGGATTTTTTAATTGAAGCTGAGAGAACAAAATCCTGTTGTTATATAAAACTGTTCCCCGTTGAACTGTAATAGCTGGTTGGTTGTCTGGTGAGCTTGTCACTCAAAGTGGACGTTGCTTTTTTTTGTAAAAAAAAAAAACATGAAAAAACAACAAAATAGAAATAGCGGTGAAAATGGGCGTACATTTTGCTTATTAGTACTCGTAAGCTTTACCTTATTTAATATGTTTTTCGTTATATGTTGGAGTTTGGTATAATTAAAATTGCTGTTATTTGCAAATTTGTTGCACATTTTCTTCATAACAATATATATATACACACATACATACACATATACTCACACATTTATATGAAATTTACTTTTGTATAAAATAAAGTACATAAAATCCTAAGTATCAAAAAATTATTAAAGCAGTTTAAATAACAAAATTAATTTTATGTATTATATAAACGACCCAGATGAAACTGAATGATTTAGATATACATTTACTTGCTTACTATCATTTACTATTCTTATTTTATTTACATTAATATTTGTTATATTTATGTTTTGTATATTTAAACCAATTACTTGTATTTATTTATAAAATATTCTATATGTATATACACATATTTATATATAAGATGTTCAAGTCAATTCCTTTTTGAATGCAAAATTCATGTATCTGATACATGTAAATTGTATTTTTATAGTTATACATATTACACATACTTGAGGAAAGTAGGATAGATATATAAATATAAATATAATTGAATCGATTTATCCTTGTCAACGACAAACAATGTCGTCATTGTCGGTAAAACATGCTTTGATCTCACTACCCCATAGGTGTAGTCCGTGGCTCATATACACCCTCAACCTTAAGTTCATTCAACCCCCGAAACTCTCAAATAACCTCTAGGCTATAATATATATATATATATATATATATATATATATATATATATATATATATATATATATATTGTATGTGTGTATACATACTTCGTTATTTGTATTGATATATATCGAAGTTAATGTCAAAATCATGCAAACATTCAACCAAGTTTATTTTTGTAAGATTAGAACTATGCTTTGAATGTTTGATACAAGTGATTTTTGAAATATTTTTAAAATATCAAAATAAAAATCGCGACATTCATGAGACTTAATTTGGTTTAAGTTCAGATGAAAAGCAATTTATAGAAGACTTATAAAACGTATAGTAGCTATATAAAAATTATTGATTATTTAATTTGCTTGCGGAATACGTCTTCAGTTTTAATTAAAAAAATCATTCATTCTCTCAAAATAATTCCAATGGATGTTTCATTTACAGTAAGAATCAAAAATAACAATTTATCGTTTTACTTTTACTGAACTCTGTTGTAAAATTTGAAAAGTTAATAAATATTCGTTCATACAAATATTTATCGAAATGAATAATAAAATTCTATTTTCAACAATACTGAATTACAATATTTTACATGCAGATTTTTTTTATAATTCTTCACATGTTGAAATAATAACGCTAACATCTACTTGACAACGCTTTGATAAATTTTAATACAAATGCAAATTCGTGCACTTCAAAAAAAGTACGTATCCTAACTTGAATTGAAAAAAGGTCGTTGTTGAGAAAAAACTCATCAGAAAAATTCATTATATATTAAAGCCTCGAAAAATTGTAGATACGACGTTATGCAAATAGAACCCTCAATGCATGTTTAATACACGTGTAAAGTCATTCCGACTGAAGTATTTGTTTACATATTTTATATATGAATATACAAATATAGATATAAATAAATAAATTTAAAATTTATTTTAAAAATTGGATCTATGTAAATATAGTGTATTATTAAAATTAGTCTAATTATACATTATTAATGTTGATTAAACAAAATGGTTAGTATATAATTTTAATATTGTATTCTGATTTCTTTAAAAAAGTATATAAAAATAATATCGGATTTACATCAGAAAACCCACGCATAAATATTCCGTATAAAAAAGGTTATTTATATCTTTAAATATTTTTTTTAAAAAAATAAGCACATTTTTAATTAAAAGTATGTATTTTTAGAAGAAAGTTTTTTTTATAAAAATAAATGGCTCATTTATGTTATACACTCGATATATTACATAGTTTATTGTATGTAAAAAAGTGTGAAAGTACATTTTATATTTTTGTTCATATTTTAAGGAAATATGTAGATGAAATAATATGAATGAAAAATTATATGTTATATATATGACGAACCACAGCAAAGCAAAAATAATTACGATTACTTTGCAGATCAGTAGAATGAAATGAAATAGAAATGGAAGTTAAAAAATATGTGTATTAGGACATCTCATTAACATGAAAGGAACATTTATAGATGAAGAAGACTGGAGAGTAAAAATGGGATTGCGTCATTTTCTTAGAAAATCTTATATTATGAAGTCAAATATATATTTATTTGAGAAAAAAAAGTCAATATATCATAGCTGTTTTCATTTTTGGAAATGAAACGTGGATTTCAAATGCAATTATAATACAACTACTTCAAATAACACAAAGAAGTATGGAAAGATGTATGTTGAGATTAATACATAGAAGTAGAAAGAAGTATGAATGGATTCGAAAGAAAACAATCTTATAAACGTTATAACAAGAATGAAAAAATTAAATTGACAAGCTTGTCACATAGCTAGAGAAGATTATCGATAGTTAACACATTACCACCCGGTCACGCCTAAACGCGTGTTTCGAATTGAACTACTGTGAGTCCGTTCACGCGTTAACGCGTGTTTAGTTGTATGAACTTTTGACATCAAAAAAAATATACAAGCTATATTTTTTTCTTATTTCATTAAAAGATGGTGGTGTATATATTTAAAATATTGGTAAATTATAAAAATTATGAAAAATATTTCAGATATTTAAATAAAGTAATCTCTATCCCTAGCAAAGTACTGTTTTTTTGGAATAAAATCGAAATTGGTTCTCTTTTTTTTCTAACAACTTCTGTATAAAGAATATATGCTTTATGTAATTTATTATATTTTTATCCCTTCTAGATATTTTTTACGCTAAACAGTGTTTTTTATAATAAACTATGTTTATTATAAAGCATTTCTTTTTTGTACTTTATCACGCTGGTACACTCATTATAGATTGAAAACCACTATTATATTTACATATACCTATGCATCGAACCCTTTTATAGGCAGATATGAAATTTCATTTCAAAATATTCATTGGTTTAAGAATTACATCGATTTTATGAAAAAGTTATTTTTGTGTATTTTTTTGCGAAATTTGCCGGACTCTAGATGAGGTCTAGCGCGAAATCGTAATGTATTAAGAAAAATTATTATCGGGAACCCAGAGAGAGATAGAAAAAAGATTAAGTAGAAATCCGTAAATGGAACAAAAATATGAAAGAATTCGTTTGTGTAAAATGAAGAAAAACGATGCTGAATTGCTAGAATTTGAAAATTTTAGGAAACCCTATTCGAATGAATAGGGTTTCCTAAAATAAACAATGGTAGAAAGTATGTGTGTATGTGAAATAGGAATTTTTAATATAAATTAAATTCAGAAACAGTAACTGAAATGTCTATATCAGGAATAACAAAAAGAAATAAAAGAAAACTAACCTAAGTGCGAAACATACTGGCACTTTAGGTGCATTAATAAGAATAAAGAGTTTTTGAATGAAAGAAGGTAAGAGATGTTATAAATTAAAAATATATTACAATTATACCTTTATGTTACTCCAACAATTAGTTAAATCAAATTATACTACTTTAAGAAAAAAATTATATTGTGTATGGAAAAAAATATGTATTTATAGAATTTCCTCGGCATTAAAGAGTAAAATAGTCAGAAAGTCGTCGAATACGTCATGGCAATTAGTAACGTGAAACCTACTTACAAGACAGCTCACATTATAATAATATAAATAAAATCTCTTAGCTTTATTTTATATAAACAGAATAGCGGAAAAACGAAATATTTCTAATTCACTGGGTTATTAGTACTGTGTATATACTCGTATATATATATATATATATATATATATATATATATATATATATATATATATATATATACATGCAAATATTTGCTTTCTGTTTTGCAGAAGTTTACTTTTTACGACATGTCTTATTATATACTTAATTCATTTTTCATTCTGTACGAATTGAACGGTAAATCTTGTTAATTATCTTTATAAAATACGTGTGCTTTGGCACGTGTATTTGTATATAATGTATATCACACGCAATAAACTATGTACTTTTCGTATACAATATCAGTTTGTATGTATACATACATCTCTATACGTGTACATTTAAAGTGAGGCACCAAAGAAGTAGCACACACACACACACATGCACGCATGTACATACATACAGAGAAAGGCGGTAGTCTTCAAAGAGACTTATAAATAACATAACACAATCTGCAGCGGACAGGCAGCGCCTCTTGGCGGCGAATCTGTAAATTATATTAGGCGAGAGGTGGCCGTAGAGGAGAAACATTATCAACAGAAACTGTGACACCGTCGCAGCTCTTGTTTTCCAGAAAATGTTATGTAAGAAGAAAATTGTTCATTGAAGATTAAATTGGATATGTGATTTATAAGGCTTTGAATCACGCAAGTTTTGATGTGTTTCAGTTCACGTATGTCGAATATATTTTTGTACAAGTAAATTTAATACTCTTATTGTAATTATACTCGATTGGATTCCGTAAATCAATATTTATATGCGAAAATTAACCGTTAAGTAGAATTTCTTGTTTGAAGTGGATAGTCTTGTATTTGATATTTAATTAAAATTAATAATTTGCTAAAAAATCATTATATATATATATATATATATATATATATATATATATATATATATATATATATATTCATACATACATAGGTAACCTCCGTATAACACGGCATTCCTATAACACGGTTGGAGAATTGGGAGAAATCCCCTTATGACACGACATTCATACAACACGGTTTGAGAATTTTGATGATATGAATCCTGAAGATATTCAAGAATTATTGGTGAAAGAAGAAGTAGATGAAGAAAATTTAGTGGAAATGGTATCTGAGATAAACCAAATTAATTCAGAGGACGATAGCACAGATGTAAACGCAGAAGTTCCAAATGTTATTCTAAAAAGCATAAAAAATCCCTTAACTTAGCAGAACAATTGGAGTTCTATTTTCGAAATGCAGATCCTTCCATTGAAAGAAGCCGCAAAATTTAAAAGAGAACTTTACAAATGCTTAGCTAGAAATTTATAAAGATCTTTCAGATAAAAGCAAACAAATGAAAATAATAGATTTTTTGCAAAAAGTAGAGCAGAGAAATCAAGAATTACAGAAGAGAGATCATAAAATAAGGTTATTTTGCTATAAAGAAAATGCCCTTGTTTAATGGTGCTTAGCAGTGATGAAAAAAATATTATTTCATATTAATATGTTATAATTTATAGCAATTATTGTTTTAATAAGCATATATCTCTTAGTTAGAAATAAAAAATAGTGTATATTTTTTAATTTTTGTAACTTAACCTTGCTTTTTGTACTAGTTCTTTGTTTCGTATAACACGGCAATTTTTGGGAACATAACGACCGTGTTATACGGGGATTACCTGTATATACGAAGGTCGTTTGATAAGTATGATAAAAAGTAAAAAAAACTAAAATGAAAAATTTAATTAAATTAATTAATTAAATTAAACAATAAATAAATTTACCATACTTATCAAACGACCCTGGTATATATATATGTATATATATATATATACACGATAATCTTTTTTATTCTATTATTTCTATATGAAATACTCTATATTATTTAACTTTTAAATTAAAAATTAAAACAATCAGAAAAAAACATGATATAGAGATAAAATATTTTTGTAAAGTTTTTTTCACATAGAAATCATTTTTTAAAATCATATTTTTCAAAAAAATAAATATTTACATGTTTTTCTTTCTTTTCTAAATGAATAAATTCCTCCAGTTATTTCAGTATAAAATGTATTTCAAAAATGAAATTATTGCATTATCAAAAATGAATAAACTTTATTGATTTTATCTTTATTAAATAAATTAGTTCCAATACCAAACCAGTCGTGGCTGATTGTTATATTTAGTTATAATGTTTTTATTATTATTACTTTTAAGGCAGTAATAATAATAATAATCGTCAGCAAAGGATCTTTTCAATACTTCATGTCGGATGTCGCCATAGCCTTATAAAACAGTCGCACTGCCTTATAAAAGATTGTTATAATATATTGCAATGTAATATTCTTTACTACTTTTCGTTAACATATACCATTCTCCACATATAAGGAATATATTTCTTAGATATTTTATTTAGAACATTAGATTATACAGTGTATTCTTTACGTGAAAGAATTTTAAAAAATTCTTTTTTATAAAATTATTATACGTATTTACAAGCACAAACATACACTTACACTCATACGAAGAGAGAGAGAGATGCACATGTAATTATAAATTTATAATTTTTACAATAGCTGAAATTAAAATATCAACATGCTAATTTTTATCATTGTTTTATCTTTGTAATTAGTTATGTGTTTATTCCAAATATGTACATACTGCTAATTATACATTATTTTATTTAATAAATAAAATATTACGAACTGCTTTATTTATTAAATATAACAATATAATTTTAATTCGTAAATGTAATGGAAATATTAACAATTTTTTGCTTTTTTTCAATATATATGTATATATGAGGATGGAATTACATTTGAAAATATATAAATGAAAAAGGATGATAGAAAGAATAATTTTCCATTTCATTTAATCTATTTTTATGTATTTACTGAATTATTTTTAGAAAATGTCGTATAAAGCATGAAAATATATTTTCTCTTCATGATAACGATCTCACATCACATGTCGATGTAATAATATTTTCCTTCATTGTCACATGACGCTGTTGAAACATTGCAGCCAAAGAGCATTCCGAATGGGTGGGTGTGTGCTCGCAAGAGACAGGAGACGAAGCTAATACTGTTCCAGAGAATGGCAGAAAGAACACACCCCTCATTTCGCATTCCTCCTTATTGAAAGGAGGGCAATGTTGTATAGATATGTAGCTGCATAGCTCACAGCAACGTCGTACCCACCGACAGCCGACCTTTCTTAGATGCAGGACCCTATCTCCTCTTTGGAAAAAAACGAATATATACGAAAGACAACCTCATTTGAATGTATGTGCTTAAAAAGCTCACGGTCGTTTCGAATTTCAAATATTTTTTTTCACTTCGTCTCCTTTTTCGAATTACGTTCTTATTATTTATTTGTATGTTTTTATAAAATATTTTTAATGAATGAATTAATGCTTTTTGTGAACTATTATACTACATTAAATTTGTTTTATATATATATATATATATATATATATATATATATGTATAAAATATTCACTCATAAAATATATCAGTAGATTTTTTATCGATAGATAAACAGTTATGTAATAAATATACATGTATTTTATTATAGACATAAATTAAATAAAATTATAATATAAAATCAATATAATTCCTATATGTTAAGAGTTGTAGCGATTTTTCTGTGTCTATCGACTCACACACAATATTCGTTTACTGTAAATAGAAAAATTACATAAAAGTAAGTAATAAAATAATTTTTCTATAAATTCCAATTGAGTGGATAAATCATTGTATTAAATTATTCATTAAATGATTTTGAATTGTTCAATATGATTTTTTTTGAAAAATTGAGATCTGTAATAAAAATATAATCATTTGCTGAGAATCGAAGATAAAATACTACAAGAAATAATTAAATTCTTACGTAGACTCTACTGGCTGGTTTTATAAAAGCTAAAATTTAATTAATGTAGCTAATTCACTTATGTAGAAATGAATTACTCACCTCGACACTACACGATTTTACAAAAGTGTTTTATAGTTACCTATTAAAAATCTGACACTTTATTCGTTGATGCGTATTTCGATGATCATGTCATCATCAAAATGATGCTGTATTATAAAATATATTTTATACTATGATGTATAGCCATTGAAATGTTTTTCAATAATTAAAGTGAATGATAAATGAAAATGTTCTAGGTTTAATGAATAACTGTTTTATGATAAAATGAATTAAACGCAATGCAAATCAATTTATTTTTTTTTGTGGATGTGTTGAAAAAAAGCTCGAGTTTAAATGTAAATTTTGGCTTGAAATGAAATTTTATTATTTAAAGATGTGTTATAAATCTTTATATTTAATAAACACGGGTTAAAAAATTATCTGTTTATTTTTTTCCTTAAAAATAAACCTCACTGCTGCTGTAAATACACAAAGCAGTATTTTCATTTTTTTTTTTATAAACAGATTATTTATAATTTGAGACGTTTTATACTTAGTTATATACAAAAAAATAGTAAATATAGGTGTTTTTAAGGGGTTATACGCAGTTAGAAATTTCAAAAAATCGATTTTTTTTGGCATTTTCGGAATGCACATATATTTGAGTATATTCTCTGAAAATTTGAAGTAAATCCGATAAATATTTATTATACCATGTAAGTTGAAAAAAAAATTTTTTTAACTGTGTGTAAACTACTTCCGAAACTTCAAACGCGTTTATCTCAAAACGGTGTTTTCATAGTCGGTGATCTCGATATCTCAGAAATGGCTGAACCGATCGGTCTCAAATTTTCACACAATCTTCTCAAATATATTCCTCAGTTATTGAACGAAGGAATAAGGTTTACAAAAATTATTACTATTTTTTTAAACAATTTGGAGCGAAAATTTTAGTACAAAACGAAAAATTTTTTTCAAGTAGACGCCATTTTGTCAAAAATGAAAATTTTTATTATTTCTTCGTTCAATACCTGCATTAATCTATCCTTTAAAAGAATTGACCATATTTTTTGATTTCGGATAATCCAAACCGCCGATATGGAGATCACCACCAAGCGCCTTTTTTTGGAGGTCGTTCGGGACATCGTCTGCAGAAGCGGTGCACTTTAATATTTTTTATGATCGACATGTTATTTTATTCTTGAAAGTAGGATCTATTCAAATAACCATAATTTGTAATTGCAAAATAAATACTGTTTCTAAAAAAAATTCCTAAAAAAACGTCGTTTTTGCGCCTCGCAACTGCGTATAACCCCTTAAGCGCGAGAGGACTTTAAATTGAATCCCTGTCAAAAGTTCTATCTAACTTAAAAAATACTATTTTTTATACTTGTGTGTGCATATGTATATATAAAGGTATGATAAAGGTGTTTTTTAAGGTTAAATAGAACTTTCGATAGAGATTCAATTTAAAGTTCTATCAGTCTTAAAAAAACACTATTGTATAATTTGTTATTCCGACAATATGAATTGTTGCTATGGAAGAATTCTAATAGGAAATAATATGAATCTGATTTAGGTTTAATGTATAATAATATAAAATCACCGTTGACATCGAGGAATGTTTCATTTTTTTAATATTATAAATGTGAATTATTTTTTGTTTTTGATGGCAGATAAATAGAAACAATAATCGTACAGATGTTAAAGCCGTACGTGCTAAAATTCAAACACGCATAAATCTTGAAAGCGAGAGTGAATGAAATACTTCGGTGTACTATTATTCAGTTTACGGTAATCATGAATGAAAACATAGTGAAAGCAAAATGTAATTTTACGCCGTAAGGTTCCGCATACTAGAGATAAGGGTGCGCTACGATGTGGAGCGTCACACTTTTTTTAGTCGATGCCGCTCTGTCATTAGCGCGCAGCGCGAACGCCGCCCATGTTTTATGCTACATTATGCCGGCAACATAATAATATGTATTTATCATGTGTCATATTTTTAATGAGAACGTATGCGTCAAGATCGAGTTAGCTATACAAATATAGTACAGCCATCAACCTCCCATCACTATATAAAATGATCAGCGTGAATGTGAAAATTATACATTTTATGGAAACGATTACATGATAAATGATTGTCTGTTTATTTTATAAACGGTCTCAGTTGTTCTGTGATTTAATGTACAATGTGTCTTTATAAACGCTTATTTAAATGTGGATATTTATATTGCGGTATTATGACACGAGCATATATTATTCGGAATTAATTATCCGTGTTAAAATAAATATACGCCATACAACAGCGTATCTATTTGTGTATGTGTGTTTGTGTTTATTATTCGTGTTGCTTTGAATTGAATATAAATGCGAATCACACGTGCATTATATCGAAAGAACAAACTGTATAAGAAAAACGCGACAGAAGTGAAAATAGGGAGAACAAATAAAATCGAAGTGAGCACAAGGCGAACAAGTCTTAAAAACTTTGTCACTTTCGATGTGCGTGTGTGTGTGAGTGCATACGTGTGTTTTATATTCGTGTACGCGTGTTCGTTCGTCGTTTAAACTCCCTGTCGAGTTCACAGTAATATGTCAAAATGCAGCGTATTGAGCAACAGAGCATTAGGTATGCCATTTTATATCGAGAAGTGAATCGGGATCGTGGCGTCGTCGTTGTCATGACAACGTGACATCGCGCCATGTTTATCATCCGATAGTGGATTATTTTCAACAGATGAATAGATTTTTTCTTCGTATGTACATGCGTTTGGGTTCTTTTCTTCCACTTAATTTACTTTTTCGATTTTCTAATGTAAATTTGAAGATATTCATCAGAGAATTCAAATAAATTTACATGACGGGAAACAATTCTAATATCGCCTACATATATATTTATATGAGAAGATTTTGAACTAATTTATATATTTTGTAAAAAAAGTTAAAAAAAATTAAAGATTTACGACCATATATGAAAAATAAACCTAATTTGTAATTTTAATGATTCTTAATACCATTCTATATGACCCGAATGTATTTTTGAAATTTTAATCTAAGTATCTTTTTTGAGACTTTACATTTTTTTATGTTATCATCTTTTTCAATATACCTTACGAATTTATATTTTAAACTCTCTACTCCTATTATTATATTTATAACTTGTATTTGTTTTCATTTTTTTTCTATTTTTTTTTATTATTAATATTTTATTTCTTCTTTTTATGTTAAGGGGTTATACGCAGTTGCGAGGCGCAAAAACGACGTTTTTTTAGGAATTTTTTTAGAAACAGTATTTATTTTGCAATTACAAATTATGGTTATTTGAATAGATCCTACTTTCAAGAATAAAATAACATGTCGATCATAAAAAAATATTGAAGTGCACCGCTCCTGCAGACGATGTCCCGAACGACCTCCAAAAAAAGGCGCTTGGCGGTGATCTCCATATCGGCGGTTTGGATTATCCGAAATCAAAAAATATGGTCAATTCTTTTAAAGGATAGATTAATGCAGGTATTGAACGAAGGAATAATAAAAATTTTCATTTTTGACAAAATGGCGTCTACTTGAAAAAATGTTTCGTTTTTTACTAAAATTTTCGCTCCAAATTGTTTAAAAAAATAGTAATAATTTTTGTAAACCTTATTCCTTCGTTCAATACCTGAGGAATATATTTGAGAAGATTGTGTGAAAATTTGAGACCGATCGGTTCAGCCATTTCTGAGATATCGAGATCACTGACTATGAAAACACCGTTTTGAGATAAACGCGTTTGAAGTTTCGGAAGTAGTTTACACATAGTTAAAATTTTTTTTCATCTTACATGGTATAATCAATATTTATCGGATTTACTTCAAATTTTCAGAGAATATACTCAAATATATGTGCATGCCGAAAATGCAAAAAATATCGATTTTTTGAAATTTCTAACTGCGTATAACCCCTTAAGTAACTAAATTATTTTGACAATCAAGAAAGATTTCTTTTTTCTTATACCAGGGGTCGGCAAACTACGGCCCGCCGTCTGTTTTTAATCCAGCCCGTGGGTTAATATTGTTTTTACATGAAAAAATTCAAAATAATTCAAATTGCTCGCTGTAACCACTGACATACATAAATGACCATTTGCAAACAACTTTACTGATAGGAAGTACTAATTTCGAACTCCAGTATGATGAAATATTATTTCAGAAAATACATTACACGCATTAGTACAAAATTTAACCAGTTTTATAATACGTTTATTAATAATGGAAATATTTTATTTGTTTTTTTGTGTCAGCATGTGTATATAAATATTATGTAAAAATATCAAAAAAATTGAACCTGTTTTTTTGTTACTCTATGACTAAAATTACCCATGTAATTATCTTCGAGTTTGCTACCTGTCCCGCCAAGCCTAAAAATTTTACGATCTGGCCCTTTCCAACAAAATTTGCCGACCCCTGTCTTTTACAATGAACATAGACTGAATATTTTAATCCGATATTCATTTTACAATTTTAATATTATGAGGTTGCGTTCAAGTATATTTCATCATTTTTAATAACTTCCGCAACGAAAAATTCTCCCTTATTATTAAGATACTAACGAAAAATACATGGTATTTTTTAAATTATAATCATTTTTTTAACAAAAAATCAAAACTGTATTATATATATATATATATATATATATATATATATAATGAGAGAGAGAGAGGATCATCCAAATGTGACGCCTAGATTTGTGTTTTAACAAAAAGAAACATGTGTATAGGGAAGCATATGTATAGTTTCTTTTAAAAAAACAAGTCTAAGCTTCATATTTGGGTGACCCTATATATATATATATATATATATATATATATATATATATATATATATATATTAATATTATTAAATTCTAGTAAAGATTGTTGTTTCTATGAAAAAGTAAGAACTGATATATATTACTGTGCACTAAGTTACACATCTGCATATCTTTAGTAATGAAACGAAAGGTTAATGGACGGGACTGCGTCGGTGTACACATTGCACAGTAGTATTCATGTCGCTATCAACTAGATGTTTGTTTCCGCGAACGAAAAACCAATAAAACATATCTGTTTTCATAACTTATGTAGTTTTTAATGATTTTTTTTCCAGTAAATAAACGTCGATGTAGGAATAAAAAAATCCCCTCGTATTTCATTCACGTAACATAATATTCAACTTTATATTGACAACAAATGATTATTTCTGAGACGCTTGTCAGCATCATAAATATTCAAAACACTATACACATTCGATATCAAAAATATATATCCAGTGCGATAAACAAAACTCGAAATCGTGTACTTAAATCCATATGGAAAATTGTTTCTCATTCACTACATTGATTATATATCATCGGCCTTACAGTCAGCCTGTATCTCCAAGAGTCCACTTACAGACAATATTGAATTCTACAGGCACACAATTAATGTCACGGTGTTTAATTAAATCCCAACTCCCGTATTCACAAACAGGTTTTCAGTTACAGCCGCCCACCCAGATAATTAGCCTATTGAAATTGTTGCCCGGTAATATCAATAAGGCTGGCGAACTGTGATTCACATCAATTTCGTCTTGTGACGACATTCTACTAAATACTTTACAGTTGAATCAAATTTATTATATATTTAGATTATTTATTTAAGACCTTCGTCGACCGTATAAATGTATTTAAAATATTTTTCCGCTTGTCTATCTAACGAAAATATTTTTTTTATAAGATTATTGTCAATTATTGAAGATACATTATTAATGATTAATGTACAAAAATGAATATTTATGTACTATACATAAATATACATATACATATATGTATATATATATATATATATATATATATATATATATATATATATATATATATATAATACACACATATACATATTTTTATAAATGATTACAACATGGAAAAAATCTTTTCTTATTTTGTCATTTTTTAATCAAATATTTTACCCATTTTGTAAAATTAAAAGTGAATTATTTATATATATCAAAATGACAGAATTACATGAATTTAAAAAATACAAAGTAAACAGAATACATAGTTGTTATGCAAATTTAATTCAATGATTTAGCTCTAGTAAAAATATAAATGTTGTTTTACAAGTAAGAAAAATGCAAAAATGTAATCTATTTTCATTATTATACTAACTATGTGAAGATTGCAGTGTACAATATAATGGATATAGATGTGAAAATCTAGAATTATTATATAAATAGCCAAAATGAAACTGAACTATTATGTTTATTACAAAAAGCTTTCTTTCGTTTTTTATAGGCAATTATTATAAGTTTGTGGTAATCTTGAAAATAAAAAAATGTATAAGAAATCGTATCAAAAATCTTTTATCATTATAACTTATTGTAAAATGTACATCACATCGAAGTTTGTAATGACATTCGGATAGTTTTAGCCAAAAAATAAATAATTATAACTGAATATTCACTTTATTCTCGTGTAACTTTTGTTTATTTCTTAAAATAAAAAATCAATTCAGTTGAATTTTATTTTCAGAATATTTCAAAAATGAATAAATTACGTAGCAAAAATAAAGATTTCATAAAATAGTTTCATTATTGAAAAAAATATATATATTGCTGGGATTGAGACTAATTTATATTTTTTAAACCGAATTTTTTCAAAGACCTATTTTAATCTTACTATCGGCATTTATAGACGCTCTACAAACGTACATATTGTACTATCGGCTCTTTTAGGTGTTCAATAAATTACTTCATAGTGTACTATTAGCATCTTTAGGTACTCGATTTTTATTTGCCATGAATGATTTGAAAATCATAAAATTTCGGTGTTGAAATTGTTTACTTCAAGTTGATTTCTCGTCGGACTCTTCATCCATAACTGCTAGAAGTGTTGTATTTTTTATAATTCTAAATAAGATAACAGGTTTTATGCAATATGGAAACAATCTAAATAAGGTTCAGTATTATGTAGAATACTATTTATTTCTGAGTATCTCGTAGTCAGAAAAATCAAAAAATGTATTTTTAGGTTATATTTAATAAATTATTTATATAAAAAATTAGTGTCAAACAAAATTAACACTAAATCATGTTACAGTCACAACGTTTTCATTTTTTTACTCGATTCTATAATTAAATATGCGATAAATGAAATTAGTTTTATTACTTTTCATGTTTTCATATGTAAATTCATTTATTTTAATATAAATTCAATATATATATGTGCGTGTGTGTGTGTATGTATATATGTAGTGTATGTTTATGTGAATAAATGACTTTTATTTAAACTAAATATTTTATCGCATATTTTTGTACCGAAGTCAACCTTAATCCAGTTTCTTTAAACAACTGCAGTGTGTAATTGTACACATTCCGAAATGTGTGAATTTTTCAAGTACATACATCATCCTGTTACAGCCTTACAACTTTCGACCGTATATTTACCAAACGTTATTGTATCAGCCGAAGTTCGTTGATACACAAAGTGTACGTTATTTTATTTATATTCATATCACGACACGACTGTGCGACGTGCGTGTACTTTTTTAAATTATAGTAAAAAATAATGTTTCAAGAAAAATAAATTAACGTCAGTTAACACTTTCTGAATACGGTCAATTACCACAGTGATGATAAACATAATAATTTATGGTCGCTGTTTAAGCTTACGTCTATGAATTATAAAACTCGCTTTTCTACATTTGATATTCGAATGAACTCATGCAGAGACATGCATGACAAAGCAGTTAATTATCATCATTGATCACTACTGACTTGTCTTGATTGAATTAATACTCTATGTTAAATAATAATTTTATAGTATCCCATATTACAATTATAATGGTGTTCATAAATTATTAATGCTGTTTATTATAATAAATTATATTTATTTTTAACTGTTTCAAACAATTTCAATCTTGATATAAATCGCAACTCTAACATTGATACGCCATTTTTTTTTATTTCCCTACTCATTTTATAATCGTGCATTAAATTTTGAGATAACCTATAATTTATACTAAACAAAAAAAAAAGTTAAACGTTATTCCAACAAGTTTATTTTTGTTTCGTTATAATTTAAAAAATTATGGTTTAAAAAAAATGGTTGAAAATGAATATTTTTCAAAATGGAATATAAATTCTGTGAATAAAACTCCTTACTTACTTAAAAATAATGATAAGTAAATGAGTTATTGCAATAAGAAAGTAAACAGAATAAACAGCTCAGTTATAAATTATTATTTTTTTACACTGAAGAAACATTGGATATCCTTTATAATGAATTTAATAAGTTGTACTATGTTGTCAGATAGAACTATAATTCATTTTAATGAATAGATGAATAAATATGATTAAATAAATGTATAAAAAAGCAATTTTAATTTAAAAATTAACAAAAATTATTCCAAGCAAAATTTCAAACATTTATACCTTAATACAGATTATAAATTATTGTTCAGTTGTAAGCTTACCATTATATTTTTTTTATGAACACGCCATACACACACACATATGTATATAAGTTTTATTTTAAATAATCGAAAGTACGGTTTTTAAAATAAACATATTTTTTATTTATCAATCATCAATTACAACGTTTAAAATCAGGTTCTTCAATTATCAATCAACAATAGTGACTTGAGGAGTTCTTCTTGTTGCATCCTCCATTTTAGAATTGATGTTGTTGCAACGTCCAATGTAGAACTGATGTTACCAAGTGTAATAAGTAACAAAAAAACCTCTAGTTCTCATTATTACGATACTTTATTTACTTCAAAAATTGATTGTCGGGTTTTTTATAGTTCTAAATAATTCCTAAGGGAATTATTCTTCAACAATCATAACTTTTTTTCATATCATTTTTTTAAAAATATTTATTCTTATATACTTGTATATTAATTCAGAATTTCTTATACTGATCAACTTATATGAAAAAAATTTAAAATTAAAAATAATTTATATTTATATGAATGTGATTTATTGATTAGTGTGTTTTTTTTAATTGTTTTAAAATTTATAAATCGTACAAAACATATTATGAATGCTGTTTTAGATATTTTATGAAATTTTCATAAATATCAGAACTTATCCAAGTTTCGCTATGATAAAAAAGCGATTCTATTTTACACTAGTACACAAATAGTAATTGTTAAGTTGACCTCCGTATCACGCAAGAAAAACAAATTAGATCATTCTTCATGTAGCTCAACTTGAGCAAATGAACCTTGACACGAGTTGGAAACTCTTACACGACGATATATAACATAGTGTAACGAGAATATTCTCTAGCCGAAAAGTTCGTCGACTGCAGTAGTAGACGAGAAAATAAAAGAAACAAAAATATATTTTAAAAAAACTTGGCATGACCGAGACCGTGTAAAAATAAATAACAAAATTCTCCTTGCGCTTTACTGCATGTTTATGTAGTCGAATAAGAATGAACCGAATAAAATTCACTGTGTCAAAAAGAGAGGACAGCGGTTCTCTCGCACGGACATTCAAATGAGCTGTATTTGCATACATGTGATAAAAATGGACACTTGTGACAGGGATGTGGTGCGTATAAATTGAAATGCATTTTTTATAAAAGAAAAAAGAAAGGAAAAATCAGATCTATATTATTTATCATCGTCTATATTTCGTTGATTTATTGTTTCATTATTCCAGTATATAAAGACATACATACATACATACATACATATATATATATATATATATATATATATATATATATATATATACATACATATACATACATATCTATACATGTATAAACTGAATTACTTATTTTTAAAACTTATGAATTATTTAATAATGAATTCATATTTTAGAAAACTTATTTTTGTTTTAATAATATGATCAAGATAAAATTTATATATGTATAATATTAAAACCTGTTTCATTGAAATAAAACATCTTCATTTTTATTTATTCTTATTTCAAATTTACTTTTAAATTGAATTTAGTTGAAACAATAAAATTTATATAAAAAAGAAAGCACACATATATATATATATATATATATATATATTTATTAGCAGTAGCAGCTTCTATCCGTTGCTAGATGAAGTCGTCTCT
Organism: Neoneuromus ignobilis; assembly: GCA_029203775.1. Classification (NCBI taxonomy): domain Eukaryota; kingdom Metazoa; phylum Arthropoda; class Insecta; order Megaloptera; family Corydalidae; genus Neoneuromus; species Neoneuromus ignobilis. The sequence continues at coordinate 40,415,547 of CP092088.1, forward strand.
TAAAACTTTTCATTTCTAGCAATTTAATGCCCTTCCATTTTACCCTGACAATTTTTCATCTCTCTCTCTCTCTGTATATATATATATATATATATATATATTCGAGGTCGTTTGATAAGTCCGTGTAAATTCCGAAAGATGGCACTACTGGTGCATATCGAGGTTATTTTTAATTAGTAGCACCTCTTGGAAGAACACACATCAAGTTTCAGCCATATCGGTCTATTCCTTTGTGTTTGACAATCGTTGGAATCAAGGAAATCGAGTGATTGTCAAATAATGGACGAAAAATAATTTCGCGTGTTGATTAAACACTACTTCATTAAAGGCAAAACGCCTCAGGAGACTAAACAGAAGCTTGAAATTGACATGAAAAAGCTATCCGCCAGGTGGGTGCCGCGATCGACTAAAAACGAGGTCGTGTGAAGTGTTGCAAGAACGGTTTGCAGCTGTTTCAGCGAAATCCGCAGGACTTTAAGCGTCGTTTCATCACTGTATATGAAACATGGATACATCACTACACTCCTGAGACCAAAGAGCAGTCTAAACAAAGGGTTATCAAGGGGGAATCTGCTCCGAAAAAGGCGAAGACAATTCCTTCGGCCGGGAAGGTTATGGCGACTGTCTTTTGGGATTCGCAAGGAATAATCTTTATCGACTATTTGGAAAAGGGTAAAACCATTACAGGTGCATATTATTCATTGTTATTGGATCGTTTGAAAACCGAGTTGCAAGAAAAACGTCCCCGATTAGCCCACAAAAAAGTCCTCTTTTATCACGACAACGCACCAGCTCACACCTCAGCAGTTGTGGCCACAAAACTAATGGAAATAGGGTTCCAAATCGTTTCACATCCCCCCTATTCTCCAGACTTGGCTCCATCGGACTATTATTTGTTCCCTAATATGAAGAAATGGCTCGCGGGAAAAAGATTTTATTCGAACGAGTAGGTGATTGCAGGAACGAATGACTATTTTACAGACTTGGACAAATCCTATTATTCGGAAGGGATCAACAAACTAGAGCAGCGTTGGATGAAGTGTATAAGCCTAAAAGGAGACTATGTTGAAAAATAAAAACGATTTATTCAAAAAAATGAAGCAGTTTTTATTTTTACACGGACTTATCAAACAACCTCGTATATATATGTGCAAATCTGAAAAAAATATTTATTTAGAAGTGAAAAATAACACAAACATTTAATAAAAAAAATAAAGATAGTATTTTTTAGTAATTGTCAAGGACGAATCGAATATTTTTCAGTGATGGGTAAATTTTTTCAATCACATTTATATTTATTAATTATTGAACAAGCGCGTACTTAAATGAGAAGAAAACATTTTTAATGAAAATTGGTTATTACTATTCAATCTTATTATATGATATTTAATAATTTTTAGTTAATCAACAAGCATTAGTTTTTATCACATTTTATTTATCAAATAAATACAATAAAATGCAAAATATATTGTATTTAACAAATTCTATCAGTTTTTTTGTATTGCGTCAAAATATTACAAGTTTAAATTTACCCTAGTAACTTCAAATTTAGATTTTTTAAACCGACTCCATAAAAGTGTCAAGCAGGGCAATTAAAATACCTCATTGACTAAAATAAAAAATTCCCAATATTGTTTATGATTGGAAAATAACTTTTAATAAATTTATTGATGTTTTTATTGTATGAAAAATTGTTTTTCATTTAATTATAATATTATTAATTTAAGAAAATTACGTTGAAGAATTGTCAATTAAAAAAACATAACTTTCTGTTATTTTTGTTCACTGTATTAAAATAGTTTGGTACAATATTGCTCCAGTGCTTTGTAATGATCTTTGTTGTCATTTGTGGATTTCCATAACGAATATAAACTGTTAATTATCTTGTCAGTTATAATATAAAACTCTAACTGATTTTACTTTTACTGAAATTAGTCACAAATCTAAATATAGCATTGTTTTAAAAAAATTAAAGATTCGATAATATTTTTTTTACTTTTAATTTATTCGTGTGCATCTCGATGATAACACCGATGCTACCATAGTCAGACACATAATATGTGGTTTATTTTTTTTAATTGTGAACAGATCTATACACTCATTTCTAAATATCTTTATTTATCGTTCCAATTTAAATAAAATGAGTATTTTCATATATCTATAAATTATGAATAAATTTTCTGTCAACATCCATTTTGAGTTCTCGGCAAAAATTTCATCGTGAAATTCGATTTTATGAATTCAATTCTTGTAATGTTTGTCATCTTATACGAGTGAAATCATAAATATTCATGTAAAATTCTTCTTAAGTTTCTCTCCCATATAGTCAATGACGACATGTATCGTTGTCCAGAATGTATTGGACTATGAATAAGAATAGCTTGGATAAATATTTCCAGCGATCAAATTGTTATTTCCTGTCGTGGTAAAAAAATTGATTTTACTGAAATACAACGACAGCAAAATCAGTTCCCAAAATTTTAATTCATGTGCACGCATTTGAAGAACAAATCATTCGCCAAATTACTGCGTAACTATTATCTTTTTTACAAAACGTTTTTATGCTGCTAAACATTCCATAAAGTTGAATATATTTTTTTAAAAAACTTTCAAATAGTTTTTTGGTTTAGTTGTATGTAAAAAAAATGTTTTTTTTTAAAAAAAAGTCTATTGCTCTGTCGTAACATTTTTTTAAAAAATTTACATTAAAGAAATCGTAAAAAAAATATGGTTATTGTCGATAAAATTTCAAAACGAATCACAAAAATAAATCTAATCAAAATACACCATACATTGTGTATACTATTCACATCTTAATTGCCTAATTGAAAATTTGTAGTTAAAAATACGTTTACTTTACACGTACACTCACATATATATGTATATGAAAACAATATCTTTTCAATGATTATGAAACGAATATGAATCCCACATATAAGAAACTACTTGCATTAAGATCACGTCAAGATACTCTTCACATTTATACAAACGATTACTTAACTGAACGTAGAAAATCATTTTACGATCGACGTGTTTTGCATCGCGAATACACAATCAGGTATACAAAACGAGCAAATGCAGTGACAGTATCTGTACAAATATGTCTCCTTTTTTATTTAGTACATAAATATCAGATCTGTCACGTTGATTTCATTCACATAAAATCGACAGAATTTATTTTATTACTCGAAAGATTTATTAATAGAACATTTTTATTGGTCATATCTTTAGAAAAAATGATAAATTTTACAAAATAATATTCATTTTATATCCGATGTTTATAATTAAATGAAATCGAATTGTAGTTGACTTTTTATAAATCTCTCCAGAATATTCAGATATAAATTTTGTAAAGTAGGTCGATATGCGTAGCTCGTATAAATAATGCAATAGAGGTTTAGAAATGACGAAAATAATCATTTTATTTATGACATAAAATATATGTATTTCTAAATAATTTATTTTGACTGTTACGATTTTTAGATTACGATTAACGTCTGCTACTGCACAATTGGCGATTTATATTTAAAATATAGCTGTTCGGGTTATTGAAACATGAAAGATGCCGAAACCACTACTAGTAGTATAAATACTAGACTACTACATGTGCTGTTGCTTTGCAATGAAAAATGTGGCTGTTCATCCCGTTTCGACATAAAGTATGTCAAATGTTTCAACGACACAACTTAAGACACTAATAAAATAAACAAAAATACATATATCCACACCATTACATACATACATACATATATATTCATAAATTTATTGACATAAAATTATGATGAAATTATTTTTTATTATATTTTAAACACTTGTAATATAAAATAAGTTAATAATATTGATTAATTCATACCATTCAAATAATTTAAATGTACTAAAAAAAGTTCTTGTATTTAATATGAAATATAAATTTTGTTAAAATATTAGATTAAGCCAAAAGTTCTTTTAAATTTTAAACATTGTTTAAATTCAAATATTAAGTATTAATATGCATAACCTCATTTAAATAAAGTGTATTAAACTGTACATTTAAATGTATTTTATTTAAATAATAATATAGTGTTATAATAGTTTCTAATAAGAAATTGCATCTAAATGTATTAAAATCGATGAAAACATAATAATCATGAAGTTATTTCAAAATAAAAATACTGAAATTGTTATTTCATATTTTAATAATAACTTAATTATTTTGAAAAAAAAATGTTATGAATTCGGCTCACGTTCGATATGACCGATATTTTTTGTCACTAATGTTCCATCAATAAGAACCCCACTTTTATCCTTTGCAGACCATTAGCGTCCACTTTAGACAATTGTTCTTGCATCGTCCACGTTGATGTTAATAAAACTCACTTTAAAATGGTAATAAATGCATGCCAAGGATATATTACTTCTAAGGTTTGCATCTCGACCGTCATAAATTCCTAAACAATTGTATTGTTATAAAATAAAAGGCGATTATTATTCGTAAATGATTTAACTATATGTCATTAAATTTTATTATGATTAATTAACAATATAATTTCAGGAATTTCATTCAAAGGAATTTACCATAAAAAAACAATTCTTTATGAATCATTATTTTAATTATACAGATTTAGTGTAAAAAACTGATTTAACCAAGTTATTTATTTATTTATGTAAATATAGCTGACGTAAATCATGATAATTGATTTGTGTTCACAAAAACAAGTAATATTCACGTTTAATATGCACGATGTTCTTGGCTATTTATATGTATTGTTTAAAATATATGCACTTTATATCATTGTCATAAAAAAGTTTTAGTCCTATGAAAGAGATTCTTAGATAATTAATAGTAGATTGCAATAATTAATGTTAATACTTTTAGAAATTATATATATATATATATATATATATATATATATATATATGTGTGTGTGTGTGTGTGTGTGTGTGTGTGTGTGTGTGTGTTTGTGTGTATGTATGTACGTACGTACGTACGTTTGTCATAAAAACCGATAATTACAAAATTTATTACACATATTTTATAGAAAAGATATATATATTCAACAATAAAAAAATACAAAATCTGTTAATTCATGTATTCTGATCTTTAATGTCTTTTGCATTAGTTTTTAAACTTTTTAAGTGATCTTGTGATTATTATAGTAAGAAACGTTTGTGACTTAAAACGTTTGTGTATTCTCAAATTTATCTCTTAATGATTGTGTTTTTTCTTTGATAATCTGAGAAAATTAAAAAAAAACTATTTAAAAAATTAACAATCTTAAAAATAAAAATATTGGGTTGGCGAATAAGTACTTTTTTTTAAAAGAAATAAAAGACGATTTTTTTATGAAATGAAATAATTTTCTTCAATAATGTATTGACTGTTTTGTTGCACTACCTTTTGCCATTTTCCAAGTATTTTCATAATTCTGTGTTCAAAACACTTTTGATTTTTCTGAGCGGAAAAACTGATCCTTGTTCGATTTGATAACCTGATTTGAAGTGAAACTTTTACCATTTAAAGAGCTTTGCAAGAAACGAAATAAATGGTAATCTGATGGTGCAAGGTCTGGTGAATATGGTATCACATCCCAACCAAACTCCAATAATTTTTGGCGAGTGAAAGATGTATATGGTCTCGCATTATCATGATAGAACACAAAACTATTGCGATATTCTAGATGTTTCAGTTGCAATGTATTACTCAATGGAGGTATTCACACTAGTCAACATTCATACAGTATTCAAGGCCCATCACCACTCGTCTCTTACGCTCTTACCCGAAAACTATTTTTTTTAGGTGGGGGAATTTGTCGATAAGAGGGTGTGAGACGAGCGGTAATGGGCGTAAATACTGTATGAATGTTGACTAGTGTGAATACCCTCAATTTGGTTAACTGTCGAATTGATCGTTTGGTTCCCTGAAGGCAGTTTAAAAAACACAATTCATTTGTAATTCCACCAAACTGATAACAAATTCTTCTTTTGATAAATATCTGCTTTTAATGTGTTTTGAGTTGGTTAATCAGGCTGCAATCATGATCTTTTTCGCCGAACATTCTTGTAAATAATCCATTTTTCATCGCTTGTTATCAGTTGTTTCAAAAATGGATCATTTTCGTTACGTTTTATGAATGAATCCCAAACATTTATGCACTTGACAAGATGAATTTCTTTAAGCTCATGTGGTATCCAAACATCGAGCTTATTAACGTAAACAAGTTGTTTCAAATGATTTTCAACACTAATATACGAGGTCAGACAATTAAGTAATGCGACAAAATTCAAAAATCGAGTATATTTAAAAATTAAGGTACATCGCTGCGATCCCCTTCAAAGTAGTCCCCTCCCGCATCTATACACTTATTCCAGCGAGTTTTCCAGTTTTCGTAACAATTCTGGTACACTTTTACCTTTCCGTACCCTCGTCACAGATTCTTGAATATCTTCAACGGAGTCAAAATGTCGACCTTTGACGAATTTTTTCATATGGGGGAATAGGAAAAAGTCGCAGGGTGACATGTCCGGTGAATAGGGCGGTTGTGGTAACGTTGCGATGCCTTTAGACGCCAAAAACTGAGAGACACTGAACGCACTGTGACAGGGAGCATTGTCGTGATGCAGAACCCAAGTGTTCGCGATCTCTGGACGCACTCTGAGCACCCTTTTTCGTAATTTTTCGAGCACATTGCGGTAGAATACTTGATTTACGGTTTGTCCAGGTGGTACGAACTGAAATTTGAACCACATTGAAACTCACTAAATCAACATGGTTTTCACTTTGGACTTGCTCATTCTCGCCTTCTTTGGCCTTGGTGCTCCAGGGGACAGCCACTGTTGACTTTGTCGTTTAGTTTCGGGGTCATATTGAAAGAACCAACTTTCATCATCAGTAATAACTCGATCGAGAAGAGTAGGATCACTTTCAACCTGCTCGAGATAATCTTGAGCGATGTTCTCTGTTCCATTTTCGTGACATGCACTACTCGCGCGTTGTTACAAAACACTAAACAGCTGGCGAAGAAATGATCGTACGAGGGTGGTCAAGGTCTCGATCGAGAGAGTAGGGATCTGCTATTACGGTGGCGGAGTTACAGGTTCGCAGTGTTACCACAGGCCGAGAAAAAAAAATCGGTCGCATTACTTAATTGTCTGACCTCGTATGATATGTTTAGCTTATCTGCAATCTCTCGAATCGTGTTACAACGATTTGGTTCAATTAATGTTTTGATTTTGTCCTCATCAACTTCAACTGGATGGCTAGAGTTATGTTCATCTTTAAGTGAAAAATCGCCAGAACGAAATTTAACAAACCAATTCTGACACTGCCGTTCTTTTAAGACTTTATCACCATACACAGCACATAACTTTTTATAAGCTGCGTTGCGTTTTTTCCTTTACAAAAATAATAAAGCAAAATATGACGATAATGTTAGTTTTCATTTTCCATCTTCAACTTGATGCTAAACAAACAATTTTTAACCAAGTCATGCAAAATTTCTTTCTAAATCAAGCTTGAACTGTCATCTGTAAAATTTCATAAATAATTTGTAGTTTAGAATAAGGTTAGATAAATTCCATAAAACCTAAAGACATCTATTAGTGAAAATCTCAATTACTTGTTTGCCAACCCAATAGTTATTTAGTTACAATCTGCTTTTATATAATTATAAAAAAAATATTATGAGCTGTTTGAAGATTATTTAAAAAAAATGTAAATAAGATTTATTTTTAAGATGTTTTTAATCATATTTACAACTTATTGATTTTTCTATATATAAGACTTAAAAACTTTAATACAAAATATCTCATTTAATATTCGTAATTTTATTTATTTTCGATTCGTTCATCATTTGATAATATTTTATGGTATTGAATTTGTTTTTGATCTTTAATTAATTATTTTGGTAAATTTACTAATTATATTCTAGAATATAATTTAATATGATACATTGTTATTTAATATAGATATCGAAAGAAATATGAAGAAGAAAATATCTTAAACATAATAGTAATAAAAAGTTCAACGTCCAGATCAAACGTCTACGCAGCATGTTTTTTTTTTACTGAATTCAGTACTACGTTTTCACGTATCATAAAATGATCAAAACAAAACAAACCGTAAGCCGATCCTGTTTATCATGCCCTCCGATGATCAAAAGCTTCATCGTTGTCGAGTAAGATCGAGCTTTGAACATGTCGACGGCTTTCGACAAAGGGGTTCACCTTGTTCGTTCGTCATCCCTCTGCATCCCACTATTCATTCCTCATGCCAAACAACACCCGAATACAACCCGTCGCGTAAAACGTCATATAGTGTTTTTTTGCATTGTACATACATATAAACATTATTATTAAAATTTAACATTATCATTGTTATGGTTTACCTATTTTGATGTACAAATTGCATATATATAAAATTATGAATCATTAAAAAAAATCTTCAATTTATTTTTATGTATAATTTGATTCTGTTGTAATTTTAATATTGCAAAATATTTATTCGTACACACACACATACATACATATATATATATATATATATATATATATATATATGTATGTATGTATGTATGTATGTATGTATATACATATGTGTGTGTGTGTATTTATGTGTGTTTACTTTCTGATCTACGTTACCAACAAAAGCAAAAGGAATCATAATAACCAAAATTAGCTGTTGCAACCAACAAAATATATTGGAAATGATACAAAAAAATAAACAAGTTATAAATATAAGATGTGCAAAAATTGAAAATGGAAAAAGATAGAATATGTTTCAATACAAAAAGATAACAGACATACAATAAAGATGATTGGAAGTTAAAATATATCAAAAGAATTCAGTGGAAATTCGTGTGTTAAGTGTATCGTTCAGCTGGAAATTTTTTTGAAAAAAGTATTTTGTAAAACTGAATATATATATATATATATATATATATATATATATATATATTTATATATAAATGTATGTTTGCCTGTATTTTTTATGCAGTCAAAATGTATTATTTAATTGCAGTTACTATTTATTACAAAATGAAAAAGAATTTAAATTGATAAAAATATTAGCTGAAAAATTTTTATATCACATTTTAGTTATTTATTAAAAGGTCAGTGTATTGTTCAGTCAAAAAAATAGTCATACTACGAGGGTCGTTTGATAAATATGGTAAATTTATTTATTGTTTAATTTAATTAATTAATTTAATTTTTCTATTTAGTTTTTCTTAGTTTTTTACCATACTTATCAAACGACCTTCGTATATCTCTTTGTGGCACGAAATTTTAGAAAATAAAAAGACCTATGTTGCACAGAAATTTTATTTTTTTTAAAAATTGACCAATGTCAGTTTATTTTAATTAATAAGGAAGTAAAGTTTGAAAAAAAAAATTAAAAATAATTTAAGAATTTAATTATAGCCTGGGACGTAAACAGCCCCTCTAACCAGTTTAAATTAAATTCTCTAAACAGTAACTTAGTTAAACCCCTCTACTAACTTCTCTGTTCTTCAAGCTATTGTAATTTTTTGAGGTGGTATAAAAAATATCCCACCATGCATATTTAAGTATCAAAAAGGTGGGACACTTTTAACTCTGCCATGCTCTAAAGAGATATATAAATTTCAATTGTTATGAGTCAATTAATTTGGAGAAAACAGCAATATTTCAACCATAATTGTACATGTGTGTGTATATTTAAATGGATTTTATTATATATTTTTTTAATAAATTCAATCTTAAGTATTAGGTGTACCCATAAGTAATATCGTTTTTTGATACTGTACAAAATTTTATTTTATTTTATAATTTTATTTAATAAGTAGATGGCAATATTTTTAAAATTTGAAAAAAGAACGACTACTTATAGGTACACCTAATACATTAAATCTGTAGAAAGTTACAAATTGGTCTTAATCGTTTATACTAACAACTCTTTCTTTTTTTGTTTGATATGTTATTCATCTAGAAATAATCATTAATCATTAAAATAGTCATAGTTTGAACATTTTAATTGTCAATGTTTCTATCATGATAATAATTAAAATTATGAATATTGGATAGTCACGTGTTCCAATGTGCGAGAGATATTTTGTATACAGAGAGTTGAACCGTACACTCGCACATACATGCGTTAATGGAAACATGGTGAAATATGTATGTAAATCAATATGCACACAGTAAAGATACACACGCGTACAGATCCGACATAGACACAAATATACACAACCAAATATTCACTTGTAGACACACACACACACATATTTACAGATATACATGTACAAACACACGTTTACGTACTCATGTAGATATACATACATACATACATACATACATATATATATATATATATATATATATATATATATATATATATATATATATATATATATGTATACATATATACATATACATATAAAACATAAAAGCTTGTCGACAGTGGCGGCGCGTCCCTTTGATGAAGCGCACGCTTTGAAGTCTCCGTCGCACCAAAGCAAATGCTTTGCCGCTTTGATAGTTACCGCCTTGCTCGCGCGTCCTGTGTGGATGTACCGTGATCGCGGGCGGCGGCGAATTCACCGACTGGTTCGTTGCTTGTTGTTGGCTGCCTGCTAGCAAGCTAGTCGTCAGTTGCGAGACAAGAGTCATGGTGATAACATTACGACAACAAGTTGACCTCATCATCCAAAACGGTGCAAAATCGCCACATAATCGACGCTATCAAAATATTCGAACGCCATCGTCGTCGCACGAGAACAACGTTAGTGTGTGGCGCCGGCCGGTGTAACGGGAAAAAGATCGATAAAGATCGTACGCGTCCGTGTGTGTAGTCGTGTCGCGGTGGTCGGTTGGCAACACTTCTTTGCGCCAACTTTAGAGTCGGGGAAAATTGTTATGCACCATGTAATTACACATATACGCATTTTGAGGAAAACGTGTTTGTATCGATTCCGGTCTACTAACCTCTTCGAGCTCTCTCGTCGTTTATTTTTTTAAAAAAACAAACAAACAGATAGACAAATAGCAAAGCAATTCGGTGCTTTTGCATTGCTACGAGTGTGAAAAATAACACATCGATGAATGAAAAACACTCGGAGAAATTGATTACGTACGCTCGTATTAGAAACGTACACTACTTTTTATGTATTCTCTTTTTTCTTTATTGAAAAAACAAACAAACATACAATGTATCCGAAATATCATATAAACACCGACTTTGTTCATTACGAATCAATATTTTTCTCATGAATGAAAATACATGTTCGGTTTTCTTACAAATTTCCATTATTTAAGAAAATAAATGCGCCGATTGTCTTATTGGTGGATATGGCAGCGAAACGAAAAAAACGTTTAAATAAAAATCTGAAAGTGAAAGAAGTCAAACTGAACAATGAGACGACGTATACAAATAACATACAGATTACAGAAGAAATGCTCGAGAGAATACTGTATCGATGGTATCAAAAATATCAATGCAAAACGAAACGTCTGAACTCGACAAAAAAAGAAATGGAAGTCACCGTAGTACTCAAATGTGAAGATTTGTTATCGAAAGCGTTATCGATCGTTGAAAAAGTCAACACGGTGGAAAATTTAAAAGAAAAACTCGACATTAAATGGGTGAAAAGATGGCAGAGTTTGTACGGGGTTAATAAGGAAACGAGTGAAACGCCGTTCGACAATACTCAACAGTTTATAGATTCGGATCTTACTTCAGACGTCACTGTATCTGTAGTTCCGGCGACGGAGCACGAGTCCGTCCGAAATGGCGCCGACAGCGGCCGAACAGACAACGCTGAAACATCCCACATAGTATCTGCAAAAAAGGAAGAAAATGACGCAGAGAGCATGTCAATAAATGAAATAAGTAATGGAGAGGAAGTACCTTTGATCAATGTTGATATGTCGTATCCACAACACGTTTCAGAATACGAATCGAATATCGATCAACAGTTGACGAACAACGAAATATACTATGCTTTCTGTTTCGATTTAGATCTGAAATATTTACCCGATCAGAGTTATCAGAACGTGTTCGATAACGACCGAGTTTCAGTATTAATGGCAGCTAATCGTTCCGGAGGACATCGTACGAGAGTATTAGTGGCGGGAAAAGAGTGGAGGCCGAACTGTTTAAAGCATGTCAATATGGTTACCCAGCCTGTTATTTATGCAGGAGGAGGAAGTGGTTCATTAACAAGTGATTTATTTAAATGGTGGTTTCATAAAGAGTTCTCCTCGACTACTTCTATGTTTCATTCGAATATAGTTTTGTATGTCGACGAAAGTAATTCTTTCGTCTCCACTATAAACGATTTACACAGTAGGAACGTGAAATTAAAAACATTGAACGAACAAGAGTATAATTACAATTTGGTGATATCTGAATTTAAAACGATATACACGTCGATGCTCCTAAAACATTTCATTTTAAGTAAACCGGAAGGAGAAGTACTAAACGTCGAGACGTACATAAAACAATATTCGTTGAAAGATTCATTTCTTCTCATACACAAGTCGTGGTTGTCTGTAAGACCGGAAACGTTTTTACGATGTTTACAAGGCATTAAGACCGAGCCACAGGTCGATTCGAAATTGATATTTAGCTCGTCGGGGACAGAGAACGATAGACAAGGTGATACTAATTTATTATTAGAATTACAATGGCTCACGCACGATCTAGGATTAGAAGTTACCGATCAGGATTTACTCGACTGGCTTTCAGAAAAGTACAAACCGGAAGTTTTACAGTGTAGTAACGAATCTATGACGATTAAGGAAGAGGAATGCGAAAATATACCGAATGCAGTGGAAGTGATAAAACATTTAGAAAAAGTGATACAATGGATGGAAAGTGAAACATTTGATCCGAATTATCTTTTATGCGTGCAAGATGTATTAGTATCTGCGAAACAGGCATGTTATCCTTTTTTTAATTCAATCAATTCATGCACACCCCATATGTGTAAAAATAGAAATAGGAGAAGTAATTTTACAATAAAAGTATTCAACGACAATGTAACGTAACAGTATTCTTTTAAAAAAAATATATGAAATGAATTTATTTACACGGAAATCATTCCACTGATATGAATTATTTATAGAGTACAAAATAATTACATTTGTTAAAAAAATAACAAAGAATATTATTCATTTAAAAATAACTTTTTTTGAAAACATTTCAAATAAACCATCGTCTAGTTTATGCGATTAAATTAAACTTAAATAAGCGCTTATTTCAATTTAATTGTTCAGTTTATGCTTTCGTCCGTCATAAACATCACAGTTTTACTGTTCGTACACATTAAAAAATACTATTCTGTTTATATACAATACATATATAAAGGCAGGTGGACTGGGTGATTGTTTTAGTCGTTTTTTCAATGTTATGCTTCTGTCATATTGACGCTATTAATTCTCGTCAGCGCCTTTTTTAATTCAATTAACTCTTTAGTTTACATCTGTGAATTGATAAAAAAACATGTTTATATGGTTTTCTTTTTATATCAAATTCACAATACATCTTATATATTGTATTGTTTATAATAATATTATCTTATTTGCAATTTTACCATGCTGAACATTTGTATGTGTATGTATATATATATATATATATGTATATATATATATACATATACATATACATATACATATACATATACATATACATATACATACACATACACATACATACACACACATAAACACACATACACACACACACATATTCATTTACACATGACAAAAGTATTTTATTAAATACTCTGTACTTTTATGTATAATTTTCTCGAATGAAAGACCATTGTTTTTTTAAAAAAAGAAGAATATTAATTTATTAAACAAATATTTTTTATGAATCACATTTAGTATAAATTTTAAACATTGATTTTTATTAAACTTATACCTGTATTTCATTTGTGAGAATTGATAATTGATATAGGGTCATCCAAATGTGACGCTTAGATTTGTGTTTTATTAAAAAGTAACAAAAGAAGCTATACACATTTTTTTTTAATAAAGCACAAATTAAAATGTCACATTTGGATGACCCTATATTATAAGATTTTTATAATGTAATTTATTTATAATCAGTGTTTATATATATATATATATATACATACATATATACATACATACATATATATATATATATATACATACATACATATATATATATATATATATATATATATATATATATATATATATATATATATATATATATATATATATATATATATATATTATATATATATATATATATATTTGCCATATATATATATATATATATATATATATATATATATATATATGTTTGTATATATGTATGTATATGTGTATAAAAACGCAATTAAATATAATGATAAATCAAATAAACACTTTCTTTGATTTTAAATTGGATGTATATCTATTATAGCAATTATTAATAATGATAATTTTCTATTAATATCTTTCATTCGCTGTCTTATTGAATTAAATATTCACAGTTTTATAAAAATGCTTTGTTTACTATGGTTGTTGAACATGATTTAGCTTTGTTATTAACTCATTCACTTTCGTTTGAATTCACTCATTCACTTTAATGCAGCACTGCAACAGTATGTATGGCATGTGTGTCAAAAGTTATAATTACTATATATTATCACACTTATAGATATTCATTAGTTGGTCTCATTAACATGTGTGTGTATATACAAACACACACACATATATGTATATATATATATATATATATATACACATATATATATATATACATACATATATATATATATACACACACACACACACACACAAAGAGAAAGAGAGAGAGAGAGAGAAATATAAATTAATTACATACTGAAAATCGTTTTAAACATGAAAGAGTATATTGTTTTCTGATATTAATTATTTTTTCAAGTCGTATTATTCTATTTTTAATACGTATTGAATATATTTATGGTAATTGTTAATTTTATTTATTTTCAGGCTAGCAAGATGGGATTGGGTGGCGCGCATCCCGCGGCCGCCGCCGGTCTTTCATTTTTCTGCCATAACGGTGAACATCCTTTGTCGGCGCAACCACCGCCGGCACATATGGGTATTCCACCATACCAGTTGGACGCCAAACACGCTGCTGCCGGCATGGGTGAGTACTGGCGTCCTCCACCTGCCGCCTCCGCTACAGCCGCAGCTGCCGCGGCCGCCGACTGGAAGCGCCTGCTCGCCGCCACAGGTACCACCCAGGGGACGTCTTCTTGCACCTAGCAACTAGCTAGAAACTTGAATACACGTGTACTTGGTCAGATTACAATTGCCGTCATTGTAATAAAATATTTTTTGAATTCGTTCATTGAGATTAGTTTTGTGTCTAAATCGCATTACATCGGATTCGATTGAAATGAGTACCGAATTACATTCGCAATAGAATCGTAAATGTTAGTCAAACGTAATGATATATGTTTTTTTAAATCTCGCGACACAAATAATATTGTGACAATTTAAATTATTTGATTCGACGTTTAGATACAAAGTCCGTTATTACATCTGATTTTCGTATGCGTGAATTACATTTAAACTTATTTTCTGTCACCTCAATTAAATTATTTGCATTTTTATGCAAAAAAGCTCGTGATACAATTTTAAATGATAAAGTTTTATTACCTTTTTTTGCTAGATGATTAAAATTAATTCATTTTATTAAATATTGATGCAAAACAGTTCTTTTTAAATCAAATATTTAATAACATGCTGATTTTAATCGTGTACATACATACATACATACTCACACATACATACATATATATATATATATATATATATATATATATATATATATATATATATATTCACAAGCTTTCAACTAAATGTATTCTCCTTTTCACAAACTATGTTTACAATTGCCATGTAAATTATCACTCACAAAAATATGTAACGTGAAGTTTATAACATTCAGGTTATTTATTTATATCGCTTTCTTTATATTTTATTTACATTTTTAAATAAAACATTTTTGCACCAGATACTTGCAAGTAATTCATTTTATTATATATTTAATTATATATATATATATATATATATATATATATATATATATATATATATATATATATTTATCTACGATTTGTATTGAGAGCATTTTTTTGTGTTTTCTTTATTTAGCAACCCATAATCTTAAACTGGATCATCATATTGTAAATGACTCTTTGTGTCAATTTTTTATATCTTTAATATCTGATAAATCTTAAATTTATATATAATGATCATTTTATGTACTAATTCAGTATTGAATGTCAGGTAAGTTTTTTATGCTAAACTGTCACATAAAAGACTCTGAAACTTATTTAAAAATCGCCTGTTTATCAAAATTTTATTTATACTTGTGGAGTGACCGCAAGAATAATTAACCCTTTGCACTCGAGGGCTCCGGAGCGGAGCCATTTAAAATTTATCTTCAAACTCGAGGTTTCCACTATGGAGACAATGCAAATAATTTTCAGTTCATAACATAAGGACAAAAACAAATCGTAATAACTTCATTTATTCTTTTAACAAATTGCAAATTATATCGGTTCAGGAAAATTTTGTTTATGTAACTGTAAAAAAAACTGTTACTGCCCATATCATTTTCTTGGGAATATGAATTTTCTATGTGAATATGATTTTTCTATTGAAATTGCTTCGAGTTGCTGGTAACATGAATGAAAAAAACGCTTCGAGTGCAAAGGGTTAAATATTAAGATAAAAAACTAACTGAAATTGTTTAGTTATTTTTGCCATTCTTATTTTATTAATGATTTCTCTATGATATTTGCAATCCTGTTTTCAAATTTTATATAAATCCACTTTGTGTGAACTTCTGTTATTTAATATAAGAATTACATTTTTTAATAATGTAATTTATTAATTCGAAAAATTAATTTGATAGAAAAATGAAGATTTTTGTAAAATAAATTTTAAAAATTGTTTAGTTGCATTTTTCGTATTTTTTTTAAAAAAAATATATAGGAGTAATCATTTTTTCTTTTATATTCATACACATTGTTTGTAAGTTTTTAAAATTTTCACAGAATTATCCATTGAAGATAAGTTGATTATAATAAATATTATAGGATATTGTATATATATATATATATATATATATATATATATATATATATATATATATATATATAATATAAAGATATTAGGAATTTTATTGAAAAAGAGGTAACAAATCGTTCAAACTGAATGATTTTGGAAGAGGTGTGTTTAATCTGTAGTGAATTGTCAGAGTGAAAATGTTGTTGTTAAAATATACGAGAGTCGTTTGATAAGTATGATAAATTTATTTATTTTTTAATTTAATTAATTAATTAATTGAATTGAATTTTTCAATTTAGTTTTTCTTTTTTACCATACTTATCAAACGACTCTCGTATATTGGTTGATTGATTGAATATCAATTTATAAAGCTTCACAAAATATTACTTAAAATGATTTTGAAATAAAACTGTTACTTAGATATTAAATTCAATTCGAGAAGTAGAAATTTAAGATGATTAGGTTGGTGGGTAATTTCTGAATTATAACATTAAAACTAGTGATTAACTGGAAGACGGCGAAAGATTCTCAGAATATTTATAAAATAGTAAATAATTTCAATAGTATTGTATATAGTTTCATCTTCATATAAGGATATTAATTGTTTCACAGTTTATAAATGATTAAGAGTTCCTAATACAAAATATTAGTGAATACATTTTATATGTTGATAAATTATTTTGAGGAGATTTATTATTACTATGATTTCATTTTATTTTTTTTATTTTTTTCTTAAGCGAAGAATTAATAAATTCGTAATTATCTTTCAACTTTCTCGTTCTTTAAATCTGTTCTACATTATTTATTTTAAATATTAATTCATATTTTCGTACTCATATTTTTCTAACGAAAATCATGTTTCAAAATGATAAAAATAATTCGAGTGAACATTTCATTTTTAATGCTAATAAATTAAACATCTCAATTGAAAATTAATGGAATGTTGTTGATATTTCAGTCTAAACTCGGCGAATGAAATGATATACGCCTCAATTATATAATATTCCGAAAATGTTTTCTATATAATATCTGATCAATTACACGTGACACGAACAATTGACGTCCCAATTTGGTTTTGGTGGTGGGTTTAGCGCTTCTAATAAAATCATTTCGCAATTAGTTAACGTTTTATATATTTGCGAGTTGATTTGCTGTTAGATTTAGTCGGTGTTGGATTTTGGGATACCTCAAATGTTGGTGTTTTCAGCTATTTATTTTCACCTATTTATATTGCTTACTGTTATATATTTGTCGTGTTTTGTACAATGTAGCATGAAAAACGCAACATTTATATGTATTTTTTTTAAGTTAGTTTTGCTTTTCATTCTTTTAGTTAGTGATTCATATAATATGTTTTGTATCATACAGTGTGTGTAATATTTTTTTAAAAATAATTTTATAACGCAAATACATGCATTTACACACACACGTTTATATATATATATATATATATATATATATATATATATACATACATATAAATACATAAATACACAAATGTGTGTGTGCATATATTTATATTTTGTATATGTGCTTAAATGTTTTATGTTTGTGTGTGTATATAAAATTGATGGAATTTATTTCATTAAATAAATGAGTTTCATTTAAAATTAATTTTTATAACTGTTGCGTTTTTTAAACTATGATACTTGCATATATTAACAAAAAATAAAATAAAATTGTTAAGTTCGAAGAAAAGGAAAGTTGCTATGTCGTATGAACGTTTACAATATGCCATGACTCAAAATTTACTACATATAAAAGTAACATTCTTTTAAAACACATTCATACACATGCATATATATATATATATATATATATATATATATATATATATATATGAGTATTAATAAAAATGCAATAACTTTATTTATCACATGTAACATAATTCTATCTTGAAATAAAATTTATAAAAATCAGATGCATTAAAAAGTAAGAATGTTCGCAAATTTTGTTTGGAAAGAATGAAAGGATTATTATTTTCCCATTTAATCACTGTTTTCTCAAAGCACTTGTTCACTGTCTTATCTGTTTTTAAACAAGTACTTTATCAATCAAGAAATGTTTTTATTTTATCTTCTATTGATCTAAACAGAATGCAATCGTTTGACAACAAATCAGAGACATATAATGAATATTCCAATATCTAAACTTCAATTCTTCTTGTATGGAAGTTTTATTTTAAATCATTCATTTCACATACTTTCTTATATTCAAAGTTTTAATTTATAATGTAATGAGCTATTTCAAGATAAATTTCAAAGTAAAATCAGTAATGATAATTATCTTATCGTTTATCTTATCCTATTATCTTATAGTTTGAATGTTTGAAATGCTTGATTAGAATTTTTCGTCTGTTCTTCTCATTTACTGATTATTCTACTGATTTAAACTACTCTGTCTTGATTGAGTGTTTTTTTACTTAAAGTATTTGACCAAATTGTAATATTCGCATAATCATATTCAACTTGTTTTTGGTATAGTCTAAAAAATGACAATTTTTACATATTTATATTTAGTACTGGTTTTTATACTCATATATAACGACATGAAGGGGTAATGAAGTAAAACTTGCTTGCACATATATAAGCAATTACGTAACTTGTATTTTATTCTTTGATTCACCATATGCACTTTCTTCATTTTCACATAAAATTGTAGTTTTCCTTGACCCAGTGATATATTTACATGCAAATCTTTTTTAAAAGAGAGAATATATTTTTAAATATTAACATATGTTATTCTATATGAGAATATAAAGAGTTATTGGAAATAAATAAAATTTATTTTGTATATTTTATTTCCAAATTTAATTTCGAACATATTTAATAATTTAACTTTCATATTTAATAATTTTTGTTAAGAAATATTGAAAGATATCAAAATTACATCAAAATTTCATTAATAATTACCTAACCGGTTATCAATTTATTCCAATTTTTCTTAAATTTTTTTTCAAATGTATTTAGAATGAAATTATAAGGTTTTATATATTTTTCATTATTTTTTTTCAAATTTATTTCTTAATTTCAAATAAGAAAATAAGTACTGATTAATATAATTAAAATGGATGACTGGAAATTGACTATTTATTTATTTTCTTAGAATCAAAATAATGGTTTAAATTATTCAGTCCCAATTAGTATTATCAATAAAATTTATGTCCTTGAAAATATAATAATTATAAAGTGGCATGACTATGAAACATTTGATGAATTGCATTGGAACAATTATTACAATTCCCTTCTCTCTCCGCACTCTCGCATATATATATATATATATATATATATATATATATATATATATATATATATATATATATATATATATATATATATATATATGCATGTTTTAGAACATAGCAACCCACATAAAGATATAATTGGGCTGTAACTCGTGCGTAATTATTCTGCACCATAGTATTTCTACTGTTGGTACACTCTATTTCACCCTATTTTTACCCTTAGCAATTACTTTCAACCCCTTGAACTACACGGCGTTGTACAATTACTTCGACTTGATGATCTTCATCAAAAGTTCGCGACTAAAAATGTTTAAAATTTGTAACTGCTGTTGATTGTTCTTATATACGAGATAAAATAGTTGTAATATTTCGCACGGTATATTTTTTTTATAAACGATAACTGAAATATAAATAGAAACAAGACAATTATTTTTCAGCACTTATTTATATATTAGGTATTTTGTGTTAAAAATTATCTTCAATTCAATTTATAATCTGTTCTGAAAACGTAATTACAATTTTTAATGTTTTCGAATGGTTATAAATTTCAAGTACCGATTACATTTCGAATAATGAATAATTTACGATATTTCAGACAAAAGTGGAATGTAATTCGATTATCGGTATTTTTTCAATGATGAATATCGTACGAAAATGTTTATTCGTGTACTATTTGAATGACAGTCAAGTTTCGAAATGACAAATTCGTTATTTTCTACGTGGATTCATTCGTGATTACGTTATGTTTTTCTAACACGAATATATAAATAAATAAATAAAAGATGTACGTGTTTCGTTTCACTAATTATCACTTAATTACGTACGTTCACTGTTTTCAATAAAAAACATTTAATTCGACATTAGTTCAAACGGATAAAAACTAATGACAACAATTAACATTCTGCGTAGGACATATTGAAGCGAGTTCTACGCATACATTTCTTCAGGTATTAAAACCACGAATAGAGTTAATTACTTTTAGATATTATGCATAAGGAATACAATTCCCACAAATTGTCGTCGAAAACCCGCCACCGCCTCTTTGATCATTTCAACACGTCTAGTGCACTGTTCGTGTCGACCTTGTTCATTGTTCGTGGGCATCTTTTATACTTTCCAACACACTTCGGCATGGTCAACTGCACGACGGTTTTCCAATATTATTGTTTAGTCGGTTTACATTCCGGAACTCGTTGAATTAGAAAAATATACATTCAGCGGAGAATTTCCATGAAAAGTGTATATCATTTTCGTTCTTAATTGATTTCAATACAAAAAAATGAACCCTATATATAATAGTGAAGAGAATTCAATCGATAATCAAATTTCAATATTTTTCGAGAAAGAACATCATTTTTTATTAGCAATTTATCTTGATATTCTCATTTATTGTTCTTTACATTAATATTTAAATATAAAATTTTAAATACACATGAAGGTTAATAAAGAATAGTAAATGATAGTAAGCAAGAAAATGTATTTCTAAACCCTTAAGAGGGTATTCTAGTCTAGACGCACGAATTTTTTTCGGGCGCTATAAAAAAAAACAACAAATATTTTTACTATCCATTTTTTATCAGTTATTTATTGACATTTTAAGAGTATAAAAAAGTATTATTAAAAACAAAAAATTCAAAATTGAAAAAGGTACAGGCTGGCAAAGTGGGGGCTTGAAAAAAAAGTGTCTCCTGGTTGACGTGGTTCCAACCCTTCCGGTCATCTGAAACAAATTTTTTTTTGAAATTATTGAAAAAGAAGGTTGTAGTAGTATCCCCGCCTAGGAAAATTAAAAAAAATTTTTTTTCGCAAAATGGCGGCAGTGTGAAAAAACAGTCATTTTTTTGCTCTATTTTTTCAACTTTCGGAATTTTTTAAAAATAGTAAAAAACAAAATTTTCAAAAAATCCTAGGCGGGGGCAATCACTGTTATATTGAGAAACTCTGTACCAAATTTCAAGTAAATCGGTCCATTAGAACTTGAGATATCACGTCAACCGTGTCGAAAAAAGTAGTTTCGAGAAAAACGCGTTTAAAGTTGATTCGTTCCGGCCAGACCGGATTGGTTGGCGCGTCACAAAAATAGCTATAACTCCGAAAATAATTCGAATTTCGAAAAATTCTCTTAAAGACATATTCTTAAAGGTGTAAACTTTGAAAATATGCAAAAAAAATTGATTTTTTTCGAAATTCTAGTATAGAATACCCCCTTAAATCTCATTTAAGTTACCTTATATTAAAAAAAGAAACTGTTATTTATAAAAAAATTATTTTGTTGTAGGTTAATATTTTTTTTTCGAAAAAAATGATTGTTATAAAGAAATGTTGATATTTGATGTAATTAAAAGATGTTCATAATTTGTTCTTAGAATATGATCATTTATTCGTATTGATTTTATATTTTGTATATTAAACACTTATTAAATATTCCACACTAGTAATAATTTTTAATATTATATCATCTTCATAAAACTATTTTTATGGCTTTCGTTTTATTTTATTTTGTTTTGTTTTAATTATCATTATTGATTTTGTTTTGATTTTGGATGATATATGATTCTATATTTTCATATAAAAATTTTAATTAATGGTCTGTAAAATTTTTAATCGCTTTCACAGTTAATAATAGTGATTTTTTGTTATATCGATTTTATATTGCCTAATACTGTACAAATCAATTTATACAATGTTACAGACTATTTTTTTATATTTGTCAATCTATTTTTCATATAAAATAATTATTTGAATTCTATAAATTTTTTCAAAAGTCGATTGTCTGTGGTCAGATAAGTATAAAAGTTGCTAAAGAAAGTTGTATAGTAAATTAAGTCAATAATATCTAAAATATAAATGCAAGTATACGATTTTTTAAGACATATTTTCGTAAATTATTATTTTTTTTCAAAAAAATGAATCATTTATCCTAACATTAAAAGATTCTATAGCAATATTCCATAATAATCACTTATTTACTAATATGAATTTTAATGAAAAATATCACCATTGGCCATAAATCCTGTATTATAAAATCTGATCAGATTTTATAATACGGTGCTTGAAAGATGAAAATAAGATTGAAACTTGTATCAGTCAATAAAGTAAACAATAAATGATTATTGAACACTTATAAAATCTTATACTGATTAAGTGAGTGAATCATTCGTTATTAGAATAAAATTATTACAATATCAAACAAAATAATGAATTAAACATCTCAAAAAATATCTTGTATATTTATATTGCATTTTTTTAAAATTATATTTATGTATGAAAAGTATTTTTTATTGTGGTTGTAAAACCTTCATTGAAATTTTGGTACGAAAAAACGAAAACATTAAACAGTTTTCATATCTAAAATTGAAAGGAAACAATACTGTAAACATTTTATTAAATATTCACTTATTCTTAATCTTCTACTTACCATTATTTTTTAGAAATGAAATTTAGTTCACTTTTGAGAAATTTTGCATTATGAAATCTTTAGTATAAGAATATAAATTTTATAATGCAGTGCTCAGAAAATAATGGATAAGTCAACGAATAGTAACAAATCGTTTATTGTCTTGAATTTCTACAAAAAAAGAATATGTATATAAAATTTTCATAAAAATAGATTACAAATAAGATAAAATTTACTGAATTTTAATAAAAAAATTGAAATTGGAACCTAATTTAAAATAAAATATCTGTATATTTCCTATCATCTAAGGATGAATCGAGATATCTTAAAATAATCCTGTTTTATGACAAGCTAATATTAGGAATTCTACTGGTTAAAATTATATTTGAAAACCTTTATTAAATTCGTATTTAAAATTATTTTATGAAATCGACCTACATTTTTCTAGAATAAGTAATTTATCAAAAAATCCGAAACCATTGATAAAATTTAATTATTTTCAGTACAGATTTTTTTTAAAAAAATCAGTTCATATAAATCAAATATTTTTTATAGTCAATCATGAATACGTACTCAATACACCTTTTATTCACGTGTCCCCCACGTAATATACAATAGTACTGTATACAAACGTATACTGGATAACCAACCCTACTTTATTAGTTTTCATGTCATTGGATAAGAATACATGTCGACATACATACAGATTGGTTGCTCATATATGATAGATATCGTATGAACGACACTAGCAGTGACTGTGGAATTGAATTCCGGCTAAGAGGAGACGAACCTGCCTGTGCAAACATCCGATCATCCCCGGAATTTTCACAAACACACACACACGTGTACGTTTAAGCTATATATGAAATATACGTACACATGCATGACAAAACGTCATCAATCTAACGCTCCATACTTTATTGAAATTTCGACAATGCCATTGTTCGCTATGAGATGTAATCTATTCTTGTTTGTTGAATGATGATGCTGTTCAATGGAAATTCCTCGTGTTCGCTCATCATCCAGCATCGCAGACCATTTTACGGATTTCTTTTTTATGTATCGTAAAACGTCAATCTGTTGGTGTTAATGCTGTTTTTGAAATAAAGAAATGAAAATAATGAAATTGAGTATTGTTGTGATGTGATATTTTTTTTGAGACTTTTATTGAATTTTTACTTCAGATATTTATAAGCTGATTTCTTTTTATCATCGTAGTATTTTCTAAAATTATTTTTATCTTAAAAATAGTGAAGTAATATAACGATGTTCATTATTAAATTTCTTTTAATAAATACTATTTTATTTTTAAAAATGGTTTTTAACAATAGAATAAACATTTACAAATAGTTATCTTGTATTTTTAAATTGTATTTATAAGATGTGTGAAATAGTTTGTCGTTTTTTCAGCGTTCTAATACAATTATTTGAATTTAAAATAAATTCTCTTTTTTTCATTTTTAAAATATTGGTATAGAAGTTAGTGAAACGTTATATTTTATGATTTAATGATCAGTATAACATTTATAAAACAGTAATGAATATAATGTACAACGAAAAACTGTATATTCGACACTGAATTCGGTACGAGTTTCAATAAGAGAAAAATGGCATTAAACCATACAAATAAATTTGTTGTGTTCTTGGTAAAAACGTTGAGTCTCAATACTTTCAAATATTGATTTCAACGTTTCAAAATCGGTAATTTTGATGTCATTGATCGACCATGTTTTGGAATACCGTGAATATTGAAGGCCAAAAATTTGCAAGCATTATTGACTAAACATTTGTCACAGATATAAGACAAACACACGAGACTTGGAAGTTGATTGGGAAATTGATACGAGATGATTTTGTATGATAGGAAAAAATTAGAAGCTTAGACAACGGTTACTACATGAACTCTCAGAAACCAGTATTGTCTGCCAGCTCAAAACTTATCTCGTTGTTTGTCAACTAACGTAAGAAGGATTTTTATGGAAAAATTTTATCGAAAATGAAAAATGGATTGTATATGAAAATTCTAAACATACATATTTATGAATGCATTGCTTTTCACTATTTTCCAATAAAATCTCAAACATCCTTATCCTGTCCATTTATTGGTATTTTTTGGATATATATATATATATATATATATATATATATATATATATATATATATAAATACATACACACACATATACATACATGCCCACACACACATACATGTGTCTATATATACTTTTGTGTAATTTTAATTAATAATAACCTTTTAATTTACCGGAGTTCAAGATGTCGCTATATATTTTTATTAATTAAAATATAGAAATTTAAAACTTTTGAAACAAAGCAGAAATAAATAAAAAAATGTATATTTTCTAACCATCGTATCTTTTTTTCGGAAACGAATGTCTTTGGCAACGTGAGGGTGGGTGTACTGACCGGGGTCGTTGTCGCAGTAGAGCGCCCTCTCGTAGCAATGTGCGCCCGCGCGTACATTTCGTTCCACTCGCGCGTAACTGATTCGCCCATTCACATCCAATTATACATCTCGTGCACACGCTCACAGCAGCATCACCACCACCACCACCATCGTACGTCCATATCCATCCATCCATCTGTAACCATCCATGCGTCAATCTGTGCATGCATCCAACGTCGTACTGCTGGGACTTTGCACATGGTGGACAGGTTTAGCTTATATACTCAGTAGGTACTTGTCGAGTCCGCTGTAGTTTTTTTTTTAAAAAATATGCATCGAAAATTCTCATTGAGATATATATATATATATATATATATATATATATATATATATATATATATATATATATATATATGAAAAATATTTTTATTATTTCTGTAGAAGAAAAAAAATAGTAATTAAAATGTAATCAACATTTAACTTTATTTACAATTAATGCATAGATAAAATTTCATTAAAAATCAATTTATTTGAGAATTGTTTATTGATTATTCGATATTCATATAAATAACTTTTCTAATATAGTATAAACCAAACAATAAGAAAATTCTTCCTTAATATAACAAAACATTATATCCAAATTCAAATTTTTTTTCCATATCATCGATAAAATATTGACAATTTAATTGAAACTTATAGGTAATTTCGCATTCAGTTACATTTTATAATTATTATTAAAAATTACATCATGAGATATTTTTTTCGTAATCAAGATATTTTATATCAAATTGATATTTTAAAATAGAAATTGAGAATTTGACTTCTATCTGAATTTTTTATTATGACTAAAAATAGCCTTGATATTATAACAAACTTGGATTAAATTCTAATAAATTGGTATTAAAATAGTCATATCAGGATGGATAATGTTAGTGAAATAATAGAACGCAGTTCTGGTGTGGAAATTTGGAAAATAGAGACTTGTGATTTTGATTTGTATTTTTAAAGATTTTATGGGTTATCTGACTTGTAAGGATTTTAATCAAATAATATCTTTTTCTTCTTTTTATAGCAAAAATGATCACGCACTAAATATTAAAAAAAAGTTAATTAAATTCATTATCATATATTATGTACTGAGGATGGAATGTTTTTCATTTCAATATTTTTAAAATCCGCCTTCCTCAATTAATATGTTCAAAAATCATATTAAAAAGAGTAAAATGTATTAATATTTTTTTTTCAAAATTGGATTCTACGGCACTGGACTAGCAGTCCTAAGCAGGTGTATTACTATTATTATATTCTACTATATTACCAATAGCAAAAAAATGATAATAAACGACACATTTGATTATTTTACCACGCTCTGGCGTTTCTGTTTAAAAATTCTAGACAAAAAATGTTTATTTTTTTGTCTCGTACCCATTTTTAAAAATAAACAATACATCTGTCTTTTATTTCCCAGATTAATTATTTAAGATATAATGAAAGCTTTTTTTGATGGATTCCTCATATTTTGTTTATTCGTTCAAGTGTTGTTTTAAATATATACCACATGTTAACAACTCTTGTTCTAAATGATTATTTATAATTATAAATTAACAGTAATTGGAAATTAATGTAATGGGTAACATATTTTAAAAAAATGTACGTTAAATACTGAGATCCAAAAATTTATTTCTGAACTGCAATAATAGATTTGTCATAAAAATTTATATTAGTTTTGAGAAGTGACGAATAATTAGGTATTAATCATTGTAATGAATTAAAACTTATTGTTGTAAATTGGCAAATTGATTTACAATATCAAGCCATAATAATAATTATTAAAACATTTTTATATTTTCAGTGATATTACTTATTTTTTTATATTTTAAAATTGATTAAAAATAAGTATATTTATTGATAATATTAAAAATATGACATAACTTTTATTTTTTTCCAATTATAGTCAAATAATTAAACCAAATTGAAATTTTAGTCCAGATAAAAATATTTATTGTTTATGTTTTTTAAAAACATGTCTATATTACATAATTATTGGTTTTTGTTGTTATTGATTAAATAAATCAATAATTTTTTAACTGTTATTTCCCAATTTTGTATCGAAAGAATTATTCTTTTCTAATAACTAAATATTTATTTTACCTTTATTTTTGAAAAGACATTCAAAAATAAAATTGTACATATGTGAATATATATATATATATATTATCATTTATGTTAGCATGGGTGTCTGCAATAATTTCTCCTGCCCATTATTACCCGCTGACCCGCCAATGTTCTAATTCGAGGCTTTCGCTCCAAGCGACTGAGCAGGAAAGGGCGAATCATATGCAACGCCGACCTGTCTGATGAGAGTTACCCAAGCCGCCCCTATTAATTTCACCACATACACTCGGCCAAATTAAAGTCTGAAGATGTACGCATCCACCTTGTGTAACCTTCATGACAACCCCACCTTCATGAATATATATTTTATTGGATCGTAGCACAATCGCAAAATGCGTAGACGAATTACGTTCTCGGATATTTAAAGTGAAATGAGATTGTATAGACCTTATTACATTTTTATCTTCTTTAAAATGTATTAACGAAATACACACACATTATATATATATATATATATATATATATATATATATATATATATATATATAATTACTTATTTTTTGAAATACATATTTTCTGCATGGAATTGTTAAAAAAACTTTTTTTTTTGCTGAGGGTTAATTTTTGTAGGGAAATCGTATCAGAATTTGGAAACTGGGCAATTTTTTGTCGTTAATTGAAAGAAAAATAGGAACGGAAAATCAAAAGTTATTAATTTGATTTTAGGATGGAAAACAGCAACGATTTTTTTGTAGATGAAAAAAATTAATCGTCAAGGAATCTATGAAAACTGTTATCTATTAAAACATTTAAATTAATGCTGAAGTTTCAGAGAGGGGTAATCATCCTGCATTCGTAATGATTCTGTGAGACGTTTAATACGATATAATTATAAAAAAATATTGTGTAAAGTATACCAAGAATCGATTTTGTATAATATTGTGATGCTTCCGATGAGACTTTATTCAAAAATCAAACTTAGATGTTTCAATAAAATTCTGCACAGACTCACTAAAGCAAATTCCATACAAAGATGATTTGAAAATGACCTATCTTATTTGTTGTTTTGGAACTGTGGCTGATTCACTTTACACAAATGAATTTTAACCCCAACACCACAATAATTTAAAGTGTTCAATAATCACTTATTGTTCACTAATTATTTATAATTATATCAGCTGATGCATTTCGATGGCGACGCCATCAGAGAAATGCTCTGACGATGATGTCGCCATCGAAATGCATCAGCCGATATAATTATAAATAATAAGTGAACAATAAGTGATTATTGAACACTTTAAATTATTGTGGTGTTGGGATTAAAATTCATTTGTGTAAAATGACCTATCTTATTTGGTCAAATCAAAAAATTTGCTCCTCAGAAGTCTTGATTTCAATTTGTTGAATTATTAATTGTTGTCTAGTTTAAAAGAACGTGACATGGTCTAAAAGACATCAAACACTGAATCTTTTAAAAAAACTTTTTCATTGACGGTGGGATCCACATCATCTTAAAGTAATAGTGACCATTTTAAATAAATCCTTTTTTATAACAATTAATAAAACTATGCAAAAAATGAGATGGAAGTTTTTTTGTTTTTAATTTATAACACAAACATTGCATCACATTTTATAAGATTATTATATTAATATGTATGCACATGTGTTTGTGTGTATGTCCATGTATTCATATTTTTATTTGACAATAATTCAGTTAAAATGTCGATAATATCTTAAACACAGTTAGTTTACTCAAACATCCAATTGCGAATCAAATAATATGAACGTTTTATGAAAATCAAAAAATATGTATATAAGTAAAAAATGAAACATCAAAGATAGAAGAAAAATCAACATGCAAACATAACGGAGGCCGTCGGCATTCGAGTGTTTTCTTCTTGAGCCAATTATAAAAGGAAACACCGCATCTTGTTGGCACCTGACGAACTTTAGTTGTAGTACATTCAAGTCGTCGTTCTTAAAGCAGCATCGTACGCCATCTTGCCCCCGTTTCCGCACGGCAACTTCATCCTATCATCAATATATATATATATATATATATATATATATATATATATATATATATATATATATATATATATATATATATATATATATATATATATATGTATGTATATATGCTGCTTGTGAGCACGCTACAGCCACCTCTGACAGCGTCACGTTTGATCTAAAAATGTTGTTTGAATTTCCATTTTGTTGTTTTTTTTTCCTTTTTTCGTTTCTTTGACTGACTGAACTTGTATATTTTTTGATAGGTGTTAACTTTGAAACTACATATGGATTGATGTTTAGAAAAAAGTATAATATATATTTCAATTTGATGTTGTTAAATATTGTGTCATTTAATTAATCAGAAAAAATAATGTAAATAAACTTGTTTAAAAATATTTTATAAAGTCTTTACATTTCTTCTCAAGCTGTAAGAAAACGATTTTAAAATTCTGCTTTGTATATAATTTTTGAATATTTTTTATTATATGCTTTTTTAATAGGAAACTTTTTTAATAGTATTTATAATTTTTATAGTTTTGGTTCCTTGTTTGAAATTATTGTAAATGAAATGTTGTATCTTCAGAGTAAAATTAAGATGATTTTTATTATATAAAGCCGATAGATTTTATTCAAAACATTTTTTTTTGTTTATTTACCTTTTATTATTCAAATAATATATTTTTTTACTATAATTTACATTTTCATTTATATACATTCGCCATTGTTATTTCAAGATGTAAATTTCACCTTTTAAGAGGTCTTAAAATTACATAATCCTTTTGTTATTTTCATATTTTTCTACATTTCGATATTAAATAAAAATATGCTAGTGAGGGATCTACTGAATAATGTAAGAGAACTTCGTAATCCAATTAGGTCAATAATATCAGTTTATTTCTACTATAAAGGGTTTTAAATTGTCATTAAATAAGACAGTTTTTTTAATTGATAAAACTTATTTTTTTCGATTTTTCATGTATTATTACTATTTGCATATTTCTTTGTTTCTATTTTTCCTATTCCAATAAACTATATTAAATAATATCAGATTTTGTCATAATGTCTTTCTATAGATAAAAATGTGTTTTTGAGTTGATTATAGAAGTTCGTTGTAATAAAACCAAAAATTAAATCATTTCAGATTATTTTAGAGGATTTGTTTTTTGTCATAATTGATAATTAGGTCAAAAAAAAAACATTGTTTGCAATTCAACAATGAAAAACATATTTTAGATTATTAAATTTGAATAAAGCTTTATCGGCCACTTTAGAATTTAAATTATCGAATTTCTTGGTTAAAGATATATTTAAATCCAATTCTTCTTAAAATACATATTTATTTAATAATTTTTTGTCTTACATTTAAAAATATTTCTTAATTTACACATGCACTTGTAAGACAACTTTGTCTTAAATTATATTCAGTATTTTATTAGATACTCTTATTATCAGAGAATAATTAGTAATTTTTTTTAATTATATATATATATATATATATATATATATATATATATATATATATTTATTCATACACACAATTTGTTCCTATCTGAAAAATGTAAATGTTAATCAATTTAAATTTTATGGTAATCTATAAAATAATTACATTTTTTTTAAATACGCAACATGTGACGCTGCGAGTTCTTTTCGTATTGCTACAAAAAACATTTGTAATTATTTCCATACCTTTGTAAACCTCAAACGGACGACTCGTCCTTATTTAACTTGCAGAACAACTTTGTGGCGCTATACTATAAAGGTATGGTAATAACAACCCACAAAGAAAGTGCTAATTGATTTAATAAAGCTTAACGATGAAGCTACTTATTGTCGAGTGCTTATTTGCACAGGCTTTTTCTCTATTGATGTGCATCGTCGTCTATAACAAAAGTATCTGTCGTTTATTTTGCAGACATTTTTAACATGTATATTAATTTTTAAAACACTGATTTAATTGTAATCTTATTGTCGTTAATTCTTCGTACATTTTATGCCATCATTTTAATTTTTATTATTTTATATATATATATATATATTTGTAGCCTTATTTTAGTTCAATAAAAAATAAGAATATTTTTTTATGATTATACAAGTAACTAGTAATGAAATTCGTTGAATAAGTGTATAATACGTTTTGGTCTTTTTGGTAAAACAGCTTTGTATTTTTTTAATTAAAAATTGAATCATACTACTAAAGAGTGTGTGTCATATGCATCCATAAATACATGAACTTGTGTTATAAATCTTTTTATATCGAATAACTCAACACCGCTGTTGTACAATTTACATACATGTAAGTCAATGTAAAATACAACATCAACCTTATACAGTGAACTCATACATTTTAAAACAACATAGCGAACACTACATACATTACAAAAACAATCTCTAGATATTTCATTTTCATATAAAAGTGTTCCAATGGTATCGTGCAACACCATAATTGTATGTTTTGAATAACACAGATCTTGCATTAAAACGACACTACGAATAGTATCTACAATTGGCAACACACACATAAGTTCATTGTAAGGTGATGTTCGCTGGTTTTGCACATACTCAAACATCATTTGCCATAGTACAATTTACCAGGTGACTGCTGATTACGGCTACGCCTGTGCATGAGCAATTGTTCAACATCAACGTTTCCCTCACTGAAATGAAGCGAACACGTTATATAAATATGCGAATGATAGTAATGCGGGTTTCTCCACCAAACGCGCGTTTTAATTGTCAACACGTTTTAGAGATTAGATAAAAAGTATATATAATCTTTAATTGTTTTATGTAGATAGAGATACTGATGCTTTCAGCGTTCAAATTGAACAGTGTCACTGAACAGACTGTGCTTGCACAAAAAAACACAACCATTATCGATAAAGTCACTTATTTTCTGTTAAATTGTTTTTTTTTCGTAGAAAAGTTTTTACCTTTTTATAAACATATGTACGTACATACTGTTTTTTTAATAAAAAGATAGTTTCAGAAAAATCTGCATATATAATATCAAAATAATTTACACTTTTAGAAATATATGTTTTTTTAATAATTTATATTTCTTTTTCCTTATTTTACATCTATGGATACATTTTATAAATCAATACAATTTCATATAACTGATGTTATATGTAGATTTATATTAAGATAGAATAATATTTTTTTTTGAGAAAAAATCTCCTTTAATCAATAAATATTCAATACTTAAAAATTATTTTTACAAATGATTTAGTATTCTGTATACCAACATTTTTTGATTAAAATAGCTGTCAATTATGAATAGCTATTGAATATTTTGATGGAAGTAAATTTGTAAGATTTGTGTTATAACATAAAGTAGAATTGAATGGTAAATTATTTTAATGCTCGTATATATTATTATATAAAGATTATTCAGTAAGTATCGAACACTATAAACAATCTTCATTTATTGAAAATTATTTTATAGGTTTTTAATATTAAAAACATTGAATTAAAATATTTTCTTGTTCAAGAATTGTATTATAATAAAGAATTCTAAATATGAATTTGAATCAATTATATAAAAAATAATATAAATTTATATATATATATATATATATATATATATATATAGAGAGAGAGAGAGAGAGAGTTTAAGTGTGATAGAATTTTAAATTGAATCCCTATCGAAAGTTCTATCTATCCTAAAAAAAGATATATATATATATATATATATATAATTGAATATAAATAAATATATATATATATATATATATATATATATATATATATATATATATTTAAATAAATGTATGATAAAGATGTTTTTTAGGTTGGATAGAATTTTCGATAGGGATTATATTTAAAGTTCTATCACGCTTAAAAAAACACTTGTATATAAATATTTGAAATAATTTTTCGTAATGTTTTTTGTATTAAACGTTAATAATTTAATTTTTATTTTTCATTAAAATTTAAGTCTTAAAAATCAGAATTGTTTTATATTTAAGAAGCCTATAGCTATATTTAACTCTTGCATAATATTTCACAATCATTGCTTCTGTTGTATCGATCGACTTTCGCAATTGTACTATCTTCAATGAAAAAGATGCAAATACAAAAATTAGTCGTGTGAAATAAAGGTATACTTTTAGGTTAGATCGAACTTTCGATATGGATTCAATTGAAAATTCTATCATACTTGAAAAACACCTATATAACAGAATCAGTGACCCTAAGCTGTTTTATCAAAAAGTAAAATATTAATCATATCGATATTAAGTATACATTTTGTTGACTATTTGCTAATTTAAGTAATTAAGAATTTTCATGAATTAAAAAAAATCTGTAGATTTTCTAACCTATTTTTAAAAAATAGATTTTATCTATTTTAAAAACTTTTTTTGTTTGCGTTTAGAAAAATTAATTTATGATGAATAATCATCTAATTGATGTTTTATTTTCATAGTTTATTATTTTTAAAAACTATGATTTTGATAATAAATTAATAGATAATATAAATCAAATTAGGCCATATTTTATTCATGTTAATATGTTTATATATATATATATATATATATATATATATATATATATATATATATATTAAATGTATGTATGTGTGTATATATGTTCAAGACGATTGCTGTTTTATTCATATTATTTGTAAATTATATAAGTAAAATGCATTCGACATAAATACGTATCAACAAAAACGACGCAGAACTCAAATTACTGCATTCCTTTTTTTTCAAAAAAAAGTGTTGCATTTCGTCTGTCACACACGTCGATGCGCTACATTTCTCACTCTGACACTTTTCAATAGACTGCTGAGATTCCACTAGCACTTCTTAATATTCATTTCATACCCACAGCTACTTATAAGCACCACAAATACACATTCATATCACACACGTATTATAACGTGAACCTGCAGTCCTCGGTATAGGACATACTGTACATACAATCAGTACACATGGGAAAATGAAAAAGCGTCGATTTTTCCCTCGGCATCCATTTGTTAATTAGAGTGCACCAGTGCAACAAAGATACGAATGTTGCAAATTGTATCCTTCTCTACGCGAAACATTTTTTTTTTCAAACCTGAAGTTTTTTTCCATATAGAGATAGGTGTGCTTTTTAACGCATTGTCTCACTTTTTCTTTTTATTTGCGACTTATTTCTGTCTGCGTTTAAGTATCAGTGTATGCACCGCGTGTTATGTATGTGTGTATGTTATATAGGAAAGCGTAGATACGTAAGTGCTCATGTATGAAATAATTATTTATTAATAATGAAGGTTTCGTTGACTCTGTATACTTGTTTTACTTCTATTCATGTAATTCTGTATTTCAAAGATTTTGTATATATATATATATACAGGACTGGCTTTTTTATATAAAAAAATATGATTGCGATAAAAAATTCTAGTGAAAATTAAAATGTATGTCTAATTCCGAATCATATATTTTTAGTTTAGTTGGATTTTCTACTTTAATTTGTGTTAAGAATCGTTGAATTTTTTTATTTCAAATACTAATACATATGTATATATATATATATATATATATATATATATACATATATATATATATATATATATATATACATATGTATTAGTATTTGAAATAAAAAAATTCAATGATTCTTAACACAAATTAAAATAGAAAATCTAACTAAACTAAAAATATATGATTATATATATATATATATATATATATATATATATATATATATATATATATATATATATATGTTTGTATGTATATGAATAAAGATTTATACTCATAGCATATTCACTCACAAATAAATAAAGGTAGATTAATTTCTTAAAAATATATTTTAATTAGAGCAACATTAAAAATATTTTGAATTAATTAAAAATATACTTTTACCATTCATAAATATCAAAATAAATAAGATATGTAAAGGTTTGAGATTTTAAACTACATTATTTATGAACTATGTACATTTTTTTATTGTTATATAAGCGAAAAAGAATAATCTGCATATTATTAAGTTTTCTTTCATTTATTTAAGGATGTATGTATTAAAATATTTTAAACAATAATGACAAAATTCATGAAATTTATACGAAATTGAATATTTTACATCGTTTGATATTTTTCTCAAAAAAAAACGACGTATTTTTTAATAATATTGAAGTAAAAATGAAATTCTATTTAGAATATACATTAATTTATATTTTAAAGTAATGTTAAATTTTAAAAAAATGTTTGAATTAAAAAAAATATTTATAAATCTGATCAAATTAAATAATGCTATCTAAACTATTTGTTATTTATAAAATGCTATATAAAAATTGTAAAAAAATAATACAATGACACTAATTAATATTTTAAAAAAATATTGTAAAAACTATTTGCAATTTAATCAATTGGAAAAAGGAATTTCGTAAGTGTATATATATATATATATACATATATATATATATATATATATATATATATATATATATATATATATATATATATATACACACACATATATAGGTGACTCAAATAAGTCTGAAGAATAGTAAATGATAGTAAGCAAGTATGTATTTCTAAACCTTCCAGTTCATTTGGACCATTCTATATATGATATTCTGTAGTATCGCAATATATTTTTCAATAATGTAATGAGTAATAGCTGATTTAATTAAAATATTTGCAGTATTTTTTATATAAACGTTTGTAATTATTGTTTGAAAGATAATTCATTAAATAATTAATCTATTAAATCTATTTTTTATTTGTAAAAAATATTTATTCAGTTTATATTCGAGTTCGACTTTTAAGGAAAAAAACTATAATTCACTAATATAAAAAATATAACTAAGATAAAATATAATTATCTTAATTGAACGTATCTCCAATGCCTAATTTTTTCTTATCATATATCCTTTTTAACTATTTCATCTTTAAATATGGTTCGTACCACATTTAATACATATGTGTATGTTAAAAATTATTGGGTCACTTTATGTACGATACGTGCTGTTTAAAAAATATTACTTATTTATTTTATAAATTTTATAATTGTTATGTTATTGCATTACTTTTATTTTTTATCAAGTACATTTCCCTAATATGTATATATATAATTATATTTATTAAAAACACTTCATTTGTCAGAATAATGCAAATGACATTTACTGACAAGCATTGCATGCTTCATTCGAATATATTTCTTAATTGAATCCTAAAATAAAATGAACCCACCCTACTGTGTCTAAACAACTGAAATGGATTCATTAATGCATCTGCATGCGGTTGCATAAATTGTCAAATACAGAAGGAATATTTGAAATAAATATAAGGGTAATGAATTATTTGAAAAACTTTTTTATATAAATATATATATATATATATATATATATATATATATATATATATATATAAATATATATTAAAATGATATAATTATTACATTTTGTTTTAATTAGAATTATTCTAAACTTAAAATCTTGAATGGTAGCCTAAAAACTGATGTAATAAGTTATGATGAAAATATTATTAATTACATTTTGTTTTAATTAGAATTATTCTAAACTTAAAATCTTGCCTAAAAAGTAATAAGTTTATGAAAATATTTATGTAATTTTTTTGAAAGAAAAAAACTTATTTTAGTGTTCATCTTTCTCTTTTTTCTCCTATTAAATTATAAAAATATGTATGTTAGAAAAAATCTAATGCTAATTAGATAATTGTTTTCATTGATTTATTTGAAAAGACTTAATGTATCAAATTTGTTTCAATTAAGAGCAAAAGTAAAATCTGTATCTGAATCTATCGATAATTTTATCTAATAATTGTGTACAATTTTATTTCATAAAAAAACTTCAATTTTGATGTTTGTCTGAAAAAAATCCTTTTTTAAAAAAATCTAATATAATTGTTTGTTTTAAAAATTCCAGTTTTAAAAAATATAGAATTCTGTACGTGTATTGTAATTTTTTTAATTGACTGAACGAATCTCGAAAATAATCCAATCGTGCGATTTAGCTTCATGAAATATTCCTATCGAATATTGTACTCGATTGATGAGTGGTGCAACAACTAACACTAATACGACATTAATAATGTCACGACTCGTAATGGAGACTTACAGCCACGTGTATCATTACCGCGTGACACGTGGCGTATACATTTTCACCCCGTTATGATTGTTTTGGACGACCGGCGGTTAGCCCTTGTGCCACGACCACTTGGCAATTTGTGAACATCCATTGATAGTGGTATATGCCTTTAGGCGTTCGTGGTTCTGTGAACCGATATGTATGTTATTCAACATATTGGTCGTATCGATTTGAATTTTACATAGAAAATAGTTTTGTTTTTAAACTAATGTTAACGAGGTAAATGTTATATTTTTTTATCACTGACATTTTTGAATTACCTAAACTAATCGATAGTAATTATTTAAATAATTATCTCTTTTTACATGATATAAAATTATATTTATTTTTGTTATGAATACTAAAATAAAAAAAATGTACATAATTATAGCTGCACAATTTGTATATAAACATATTTTAATTATAAAATCATATTTATGTTTTATTATTTCATAAAAGGTTTACTAAAATGATTTTAAATATTTATATTTTGTAAATATTTGTTTATTAATAATAATGTTTGGATTTTATTTGAAGTATTTACTATTTCATAATATACAAAAATATTATTTGTAAAATAATGAATTATATCAGCTATTTTTCTAAAAATTAATATCTAATTATTTAATTTTACTATATATTTTGATAGTGTAATAAATTCACTCAAACACAAATGAATCACTCATTCTTAACACTATAAGATTTTTAAGTGTCCAATAAGCACTTATCTTTTTATTCGCTGATACGTATTTCAATGACTATGTCATTACCATCAGAACACTACATTTAAAATCTGATGCATTCTCAGATTTTATTACCCAGTCAACATTCTAAGGATTTTAACATAGCTTTAGAAATGCATATCAGTAAATAAAATAAATAATGAATGATTAT
Source organism: Neoneuromus ignobilis (assembly GCA_029203775.1). Lineage (NCBI taxonomy): Eukaryota > Metazoa > Arthropoda > Insecta > Megaloptera > Corydalidae > Neoneuromus > Neoneuromus ignobilis. The sequence continues at coordinate 40,454,728 of CP092088.1, forward strand.
TGAACACTTATAAAATCATATTATGTTATAGGGATGAGTGATTAATTTATATTCAAATTTTAAGTTCAGTTATAAAATTTAATTATTTATTTATTATAATTGAAAATGTTCTTGTTTGCTGATTTATTGTTGAAATATATTTTTTTAGTTTCCATTGTACGACTTTACTATATTGTATTGTGACTTATTTCAGTATTTGGCAATTTTTAGATAGCTTAATAGTTCTTTAGTGAAAACAAAACGAATGATCCAAGAATGGATATTTTATATTTTTTTTCGTATTTTCATAATTTTCATATTTCTCTCGTTTAGGAACGTAGGGAATTTTTTATCTATTTTCATAGAATCCTTTTTTGAATAATGATTTTTAAATGAATATTGCGTTTTTCTTTGTTTTCCTTAAAAAAATACCCATTTCCTTTGATTATATTTTTAACTCTTACTAATCAGTAAACCAACGTATTTGTAATTGAACTATTTTTTTTAATTTCGATCTTAAATTTTTTTTAAAAAGTTCAACAAGCCATACTAGAATTAGGAAAATCCTATTTATAATCATTTATCTCATTAATAATTGTTTCTAAGATGCTTACTTTGTAATTAATTTATATATTTCAAATTTTAATCTTCTTGATACTTATTGTAGCATCAATATTTCTAATCCTAAATGAGGCTGAAGAGTTTAAACATAAATTTACTTACTATCATTTACTATCCTTCAGTTTCATTTAAGCCACCCTATGTAATATTTAAAGTCCGAATTTAATTCGTTACCATTTATTTGGTTTTTTATTATTATTTTATCAATACCTGTTTTAATGAACAATATTTTAATTTTAAATTATTTTCTAAATATTCACACTTAAAATTAACAAAAATAAGCATATATATACATACATATAAAGTTAATAAATATTTTACATAAAAAAATAAAAATTAGCACAGAATGTAGACAAAACTGTTTTATTTCTAATAAACTTTTCTAATAGCCTCACGTGTTTTTATATAAAATAATAAAACTTAAGTAGCATATTCACCGAACATACGTCAATACAACAATCCTTCCGTGTCTAAATGCAACCTAGCTGCTTTTATCCTCTTGTGATTTTTCTTTATATTGCCATGTGCAATGCGTAGCCTCAAGGCATGTTTTTTATACATTTGCAAAAAGGGGGACGACGAGACATTTCAACTAACAAAACAGACGTATTCTTTATAAATATATACATTTTTCTGGTGACATTCTATAACTCGTATAAAATAATACATTTTTAATTATGTTCGTTATAGTGAGGGAAAATCGAATGTAAACGTTCATACTAATAAATATATATATATATATATATATATATATATATATATATATATATATATATATAATTGATTAATTTACGAATTTAAATAACTAAAATATTTTATACTTTAGAACAAAAAAAATTTTCGATATTATAATTTATCAAGTTTAAAATGATTTCTGATTTATCAATTATAAATTGTATTTTTTTCTTTGTCTTCAGGTTTATCGAGGCCTCCTATGTACTCCTTTAGTCCAGGACAGTACGCGTACCCTATGTTAAGTCCAGAAATGTCACAAGTTGCGTCATGGTAAGTAAAAAAAAGAAACAATAAAAAAATAATACGTGCATTTGACGACCTTTATAAGAGACATATTACACTGTTCATCGTTCCATTCTATCATCAAATAGACTATAAATAGTTAGTGCAAGCGTAATTTTAATAACCTGTAATTATCTGTTTATAAATCATAATGACCGTCGTAATTAGTTACGGCTAATTCTCTTCTGCTTAGAATCATGAATTATAACAACAACGTTTATTCATAAATTTAATTCATATAAATGTGAAATGGAGTTAGTATTAAATACCTAATTACTGTACTGGTTGGCTTATCTATTCTTTTATATATTCAATTAATCTTTTTTCTACTCGAACGATTCTTTTATAAGGAAAAATGTTTGTGTACACATACTTATGTACATAATCTCGTATACGAAAGAAAGAAAAAATAACATTTAATAGAAAAAAGATAATTTTATTTCAAAACACTTGCAATCTTTTAAATCTTCTTTCGTAATAGTAGAAATATTTGTTTTCTAATTACTGAACTAAAACCATTTTTTTGCATTATTTATTTTTAACATTATTCTTTCTTAATTGTTTTTTAAGTATGGTAATTTTTGATTAATAATTTTTTTTGTTCATTTTCTATTTTTTTGATATGAAATCATATTTTTGGTATTTTTTTACTTGATAATTTTTTTTTTTTTAATATTTACATATTTAATGCCATCAAATAATCTTAATGTTTGTACACATATTTATTTAATTTAATTTTATCTGTAATTAAAATTACATACATATATATATAATTTGATATTTTTATTATAATTTCATTGCTATATAATTTATGCTTGAAGAAATTTAATCATATATGAAAAATCAAACTTTACAACGTAACAATATAGTATAATTAAAAAATTAAATTAAAAGAAAAGTTCATAAATTTAATAATGCATTGATTTGAAAGTAATTACTCACTTCATTTAAATTAAAAGTAATATTTTTGTCCCATTTAAAAAAAATCAAAAGAAAATAGTTAGCATAGAAATTGTAATACTGTTGTATATTTTTGAAATCAGTATTAAAATAAATGATTTAGTTATTTCATTTACATTCGTTTCTTCACAAAGAGGAGAAAAATAGAAAAATTACCTGTGCTTTAAAAATGTCTTGGTTAAATTAATACTTGGTTCGCAAAATTATATAATGAAAATTTTAAGGAGTATATTTGTATTTTTTTAATTGCTAGAGATAATAATTTAAATATTTTTTCTTGCATTGCTTTCTGAACTTTACAAGTAACCAATTAGTACAAGTATCTGTATATTTATAAAATAAAATTAATTCAAGAACTGATATATACATATATATATATACACACACACACACACATACATATATATATATATATATATATATATATATATATATATATATATATATATATATATATATATACACACACACACACACACACACATACAACACACCCGACCCTCAATTTACGCGGGATTTTTTTTACGCGGTATTGATTTACGCGGCACTTTTTATACACGGTCAGATAGAATTCATTTTATATAATTTTTCATGGAATTTATTATATATCAGAGTGACGTAAATTCTTACTTGAACGTATAAAAGCACGATATAAATATATAAAAGGTTGATTGTTTTGAATTACAGTAGCGATAGGGACACCGAATAAAATTTATCTACTTTTGTTTTCTAAAACGTCATTATTTTTTTGTTAAACTATGTGAAATAAATATGTTTTTCTACAACTTTACTAGCTTTTATTTCCAATATTTTTCTATTTTACTGACAGACTCAATTTACGCGATTTTCATTCGCGTAAAACAAATCCACGTGGATAAATTGAGGGACGGGCGTATATCAAAAAAATATGTAAATTATTTTACCTAGTTTAGAAAAAAATTAAATAAAATAATTTTATTTCAACTTATTATTTTTATCTATATTGTTTTACATAAAATAGATCTTCCATACGTTGTTGTATTTATAGTTAATTTTTTAATGTATATGAATATTTAATAAATATTTTGTTAATAACCAGTTATTATCAGAATCTGTGATAATAATAAAAACAATATTTAAATTTTAATCGTTATAAATATAAACAAAAAAAAATGTTCAAGACATTACAGTATTAAAGAAATTAACCCCCTACATAACATTCATCCATTTAAAGACGTAGTGTTAACAAGGCGATAAAAATGCACCATTACACAGCACTATCCTCCATTATTCTTTCCAATCTTCCGTTATCGGATTCCATTTTGTTGCCAACGAAGTAAATTGCGTTATCCCGTCGCGCGGTTTAGATTCAGCGGTACACGCAGTGGTTCAATAATTTACCGTATATGAACGACTGCATCGGCTCCATAAAAACTACATTCAACATTGGACTTGGTCGACAATGCCCCCCCTCAGTCGTAGGATTAAGTGGCCGATGCCAGGAAATAAGATGATTGTTACAGGTTAAAAGACCGTTTAGAGAAATTGTTCTAAGAGATATTTTTTTCATTTTAATGCCGTCTATCCACAGATGATTTAATATAATACTAGTTAATCGTTAATCGGTTTTTTACAGAAAATTTGAACAATATTAAATAGATAACGCAATATATATATATATATATATATATATATATATATATAGTAAAAATGTATATAAATAAATTTTTTTAAAAATATTTTTTTTAAAAAAATAATAAAAATTACTGTTAAGGAAAATATGTATATATTGAAGTACATTTTTTTAATTAATTAATTTTATCGTTTTAGGCATTCTCCAAGTATGTACCCGATCTCAACAGCGGCGTCTGGTCCCTTTAGAAGTCCTTACCCTACATCGTTACCTATACCTAGTTCAAGTTTACCAAGGTAAGATTTATGTAATGCAGTATTTGTTAAATTATTGATAATTAATGAAGTTTTAATATATTTTATTTGTTCACACACACACACACACTATATATATATATATATATATATATATATATATATATATATATATATATAAAATATGCACTCATATTTTAAAAAAAATGAAATATATAAAGAGTATACGATTGTAGATACAAAAATAATAAAAAAATATTTGTTTTTATCTGTAAAAATAAAGTGAACAATAAGTAATTATTAAAAACTTATTAATATTTTATGCTGTTGGGGTAATAATTCATTTATCTAAAAGAAATATTCTTCTAATATTTTATAAAATCTCATTAAATAGTTGTTAAACGATACGTTTCTAAATATACTTTATATTGCTTTCATGATATTATTATAAATCAATAATTTTACTACAAAATGAGATACTTAGACATTTAAATTGAATTTTCGATTTTAAAATATAATTACTGAAATTCGAAAATAAAAATTTAGATAAAAATATTTATGCTAAAGATATTTTACTTTCAGTAATTGTATTTTTTTTAAAGTTATAATTATTTTATATATTAGTATTAAATTTTGTTTCAATTTTAGTATTTGAGTACTTAATTATATTTTGTAAATAAGTATTTAAATATGGTAAAGACTTAAATGGTAAATCTTACCATAAATAACTAAATACACAACTTTATTTATCAAAAATAGTTCCATTTTTTTATACCAGTAGTCGTATGAATGCTTCGTGGTAAACTGATGTTTCACAGTACAACTGGGAGAGACTAGTTCGGCACTAAGAAAGATGTACATATATGTATTTTGAGTACATGTAAATACATTTCTAAGTTCTTCGTGAAACTGACATTCCAGCTTCAGGGTAAACGTTTAACATTCAAGACTTTTAAACATAAAAGTTAAAAAATATAAGTCAATGTCAACCACAAGAATATATTTATCGACGTACTCGACAGTCGTCGTTTGGTCGTTTTTCCTTATTTCAATTTCATTTTTTTTTAAAGTATGTATAGTAGCGACAGTAATAAACTTGTTATATTTTTAAATATGAATTAAATATATATATTTATGTACATGTGTATATATGATACATATGTCACTGAAAATACACAAATTTATTTAGTAATTTTTATCGTATTATTCAAAAAAATAAACTCGTTACAGTGATTTTTACCGGTTTTCGCCGGGACTAATGCCACCTCACCCTGGATTATCACCTCATGCTTTAGCGTCCCATGCGGCAATTGTGACGCCTGGTCCCAAACAAGAACTCACATCCGCCAGTGGCGCTGTGGATAACCATAGATATGCGAGGTAAGCTATAAAAAATGTTTTATTCATTTATTATTAATTTTTTGACTATGCAATAACATTTTGAACAATTTAAATAACTTGTTAACGCATTTATACGATATTATGTTATTATAAAAGTCAATATTGGCTAAATTAAAATTATTCTTTTTGTAGTTTTTTAATTTTTATTACAAATTGCGCATTATTTTAAAATCACAAGTTATTAAATTAATATTTTTTTATATACATATTAATAAACGATCTGAATTTTTATTATCTTAATTGTATTAAATGTATAACTACAAAAATTCTCGCGATAATATTATAATTATACAAAAAATTCTATAATACTATTTTTCAAATTTCATCTAATGGTTTTTTCTTTAATTTTTAATCTTTTTCATTTATGAGATTACATTACAACATTTTAAAATAAGTATTATTAATCTATTTTGAAAAAAAAATTCTATTAAATTATATATTGTTTTGTTCAAATAACGGTTACTGGTAATATTTAATACAAAAATAAACATTTTTGCATATTTTTCAGTATGTGATAAATTTGATAACTATTTAAATATCACAACCAGTCATAAAAAATGTTTATTTGAGTTTGTTTCCCCGAATAAATTTTAATATCCTAATTTGATTTTTTATTTTGTTATTCAAAAGGTTTTATCCTTTTTTAAAGAAAAAAATACCTCACTCCAATTATAAAATACGATGAACAAGTAAATACAAAAAATAGTATTTCAAATTATGTATAGTAACTACATACGTTTATTAAAAAGAAATTAACCTTTACTATCAACGCAATTTATATGAATATTAACCGAGTTTATGTATTTTATATAAATACACCACAAATAAATGTTTTATATATACGTATCATTTTTGTATCATCATCACCATTCTCTATCTCTTCATTACTGGATGAAAGCGTCTCTCAAAACTTTCCACATTCAACGAATTAATATTTGCTATTCCATTTCATATTGATTTTTCTTATGTCTTCATCCCATTTATTCATAGATTTATTTTTAAATCTTTTTATATATTTGGATTTTCAGTTAAAAATATTTTTACTCATCCATCGATTGCATGTCTTCTTGCTTTATTACCTGCCTATTACCATTTGAAAATTTTCACTTGTTATTATGTTTGTTTTTGATTTCTCTTGAATTTATTACTTTTTCTTTTTGTCTCCACATATTATTCCTAACTTCATATTTACTATGCTTTTTAGTATTGTCTGGTGTTACAAAAAATAAGAAATGTATATTTTATCAAATATGAAATTACATTGAATATTATTCTTATCTTTCTTGTAATTCATCGTAAATTCACTTTTTCACTCCTTCAAATATTTCTCCGAGTTTATATCTTCGATTTTCTGACGTCAATGAAAATAATTATGTGTGTTTTCCTCTTTACTTTTATTAGGTTGTGTAATATGAAGTGTCGGATTTCTCGTACCATTCTCTTTGAATAATACGACATTTCATATTACCCGACTTAATAGATTCACAATCAAAAGTGTCTTAATCACTTCTTGGAATATCGCCATAAATAGTTTTGATGATATTGTCTCATCCTACCTTACTTTCATAATTTAAACTTCTCTGTTTCTTTATGTACTTGTAAGAAGGATGTAGGATTTTTTTAAAAATTATATATATATATATATATATATATATATATATATATATATATATATATGTATATATATGTTAACTATTTTGTAAAAATCCATTTATCTGTTTGATTTGATTTTTTCAATAAGGGCCCAACTCCTGTCAATTTGTATACTATACATATTTAAAATCGGTAAATTCAGATATTTACATATTACATTGATTATTTAATTACTGCATTATTCTGAAAATACAAATGTAAAATATCTACCAGTGTTCGAATAAATAAATTAATTCCAATTTTTTATTCAATATATCTTATATCATATTTCTGTTTTATCGTCTCATTTTTATTAGTTGTTTTGGAACTGTGGCTGATTCACTTTACACAAATGAATTTTAACCCCAGTATAGATATATATAAGTATAGGTATATATAAAAAAAGTTAGTCTAGATTTTTAACAGAAAGGCTCTGACGATGATGGCATCGCCATCGAAATGCATCAGTCGATATAATTATAAATTATATAATTATAAATAAGTGAACAATAAGTGATTATTGAACATTTTAAATTATTGTGGTGTTGGAGTTAAAATTCATGTGTGTAAAGTTTCATTTTTGTTTTCCATATTATCATAATTTCTTTTTAAATGTTATTTTAAACATATTTTAAAATTGGAAATCGAAGAAATAGTGAAAATATATGCAAGGTAAATTTATTTACATAATATTACAAGTTTACTCAATTTGATTGATAGCTTTCCCAACTATGCAAATTACCAAAATTAATTTCGGTTTAAAAATGCTATATATTATTTATGTACTTACGTATATTACATTTTACAACTTAACTTTTTATGTAGTACGTTTTAAATTAGGTTTCAAGGAAATTCAAATGAAATATTTCATTACATTTATATATATATATATATATATATATATATATATATATATATGCGTGTGTGTGTGTGTGTTTTTACATCCTTATGTACCCATATATATGTGTACTCTATCCAGTAAGCGTCGGTCGTTCCTAGAGTAAAGCTGACGATACCGCCGGCAGTGTTCGTTGCCAAGCAACCAACATATCGTATCCCGGCTGCTGACCAATCGAACGTCCGCGTCTGATGGAACCAATCTTATAGGCGACGGCCGTCGTGGCCTCCACGTCTCCGTATACGACGTACCCCATACTCCATATGACCCAATGTCCGATAGTAGTTGCCCCCGGTCGGTCAAGTCGGTGTTTTCCCATTCCACGCTCGACCGCTTTTCTCCCACTCATGATATATTACATATGTATACGATTGTGTGTACTGCACCAATTGTAACGGTTTTGGCGCATTGTTCTTGTCAGAGATATATTTGTTTTATTTGACGGAAAATGTATGCAAATGGTTATTTTGTGCATATGTAATTGCACTTTTTCGTCTTTATTTGCTTTAATTCGATAAATAAATTTAAATAATGTTAATACAGAAGGCTGTAATGTAAATTTCATTTATGTATTTATAAATACATATATTCATAACCATATACAAACACATACGTATATATACATACATATGTGAATACTTAAACGAAAGGAATATCGATCTAAGAATTTTTGTCATATTTTTTTTATTTATACATCTTTGATTTTTTTCAATTAAAAATCATCTGTAACCATACGGTAAATAATTGAATAATCGGTTAATTTATCATATTTTCAAAAAGGAAATATTGATAATTAATAACAATTTTGCAATTGACTATTGTAAATTAAGGGGGTATTCTAGTCTAGACGCACGAATTTTAGGTGTTTTTTCGGACGCTATAAAAAAAACAACAAATATTTCTACTATCCATTTTTATCAGTTATTTATTGACATTTTAAGAGTATAAAAAAGTATTATTGAAAACAAAAAATCAAAATTGAAAAAGGTACAGGCTGGCAAAGTGGAGGCTAGAAAAAAAGGTATCTCCTGGTTGACGTGGTTCCAACCCTTCCGGTCATCTGAAACAAAAATTTTTTTGAAATTATTGAAAAAGAAGGTTGTAATAGTATCCCCGCCTAGGGAAATTTTAAAAAAAATTTTTTTCGAAAAATGGCGGCAGTGTGAAAAACAGTCATTTTTTGTCCTATTTTTTTCAACTTTCGGAATTTTTTAAAAATAGTAAAAAACAAAATTTTCAAAAAATCCTAAGCGGGAGCAATCACTGTTATATTGAGAAGCTCTGTACCAAATTTCAAGTAAATCGGTGTATTAGAACTTGAGATATCACGTCAACCGTGTCGAAAAAAGTAGTTTCGAGAAAAACACGTTTAAAGTTGATTCGTTTCAGCCAGACCGGATTGGTTGGCGCGTCACAAAAATAGCTATAACTTCGAAAATAATTCGAATTTCGAAAAATTCTTTTAAGGACATATTCTTAAAGGTCTAAATTTTGAAAATATGCAAAAAAAAATTTTTTTCGAAATTCTAGACTAGAATACCCCCTTAATACAAGCAAGAAATAAATTCCATAAAAATCCTAATTCTATGTTTAAATATGTGTTAATTACATCAGTTGAGAGTCACAATTTTTTTTATTACTATATATGTATGAATTAAAATGTTTTATTTTCATATCACAAAGTTATTTATAAAATTTGGGACAAATAATAAAAAAATATAATTAAAAATCTATATACCAAAAATTGATGATTTTATTTTTTAAAATTCTAAATAGAATAAAGAAAATGTTCTATGAAATTTGTACTTAATAATTTTTATTATTTAACGATTTTTATCTTTGTAAATATAAATCATTTGCAGCTGAATTGAGTTTTACTTTATCTTTTTAAAGATGTTTAAGTATAAAATCTACTCATTTTTCTTATTTATATAAATATTTATTTTTTATATATTTGTCAATTTTATTAACTTGACTAGTTGATATTTTTATGAATGGTTTGATTTTTAAATATTAAAATATTCTTGTCCAAAATGTTAAATGGATTTTCATTGACATATAACAGTAAAAAATATTTGATAGAATATAATTTTTTTATACTATATACATATATATATATATATATATATATATATATATATATATATATATATTAAAATCTTTTTCTAAAAAGTATTTTATTCATATATGTAAAATGTGATAGTTGTAAAAACAGTGATTTTTAAGACAATTCTATTGTAAGAAATACAAATTAATCATTACCACCATTAAAATCGATATTCACTTTTGTACACGATATTCACAAATGTATATGTTTTCTAAAAGTATCTTCGGAAGTGTTTTCTTTCCAAATCTCTATAAAACTTAACGGTTTTTCTTTTCACTTTTTCACTAGTTTAAAAATATATTTCTTTAAACCCATCCTTTGAATTAAAAAGTAATAAAAACACACGATATTAAGTGAAATGAATAGTGTAAATGATCAACTGAAGTTATTTATTTGCTAGTTGAAATGTGTTGTTGCTAAAAGCAATTTGTATAAAAAACTCATCTATTCTTTATTAACATTAATTATATTTATACGTAATGTCGATGAAACGAATACAATTATGACACACGAGAAAGTTCATCATTATACACATTTTCTCTATCCTCATTGACTTTTTTTTATACTGTTCATATACTCTTATACGAGATATATTGTCTCTGGAAAGAATTGAAAAAATTCAGTGGATTTTATTCACATTTTAATATCAGTTCTCTGTTCGATTTGAATATTTGACATTCTTTCCGCAGTTCAAAAAGCACATTTAATTCCTTTTCAATTGTCATTTACGTACATACATACTAAACAGATGGAAATTTACATGTGTATAGTAACTTTTGATTTTCTTTATACACTATGTATACTGTTATGATTATATCACATACAGTTCTATATAAAAAATTTGATATGATTATGTCTGTCGAAATTGACTTTGTTTCGCGTTATTTTATAGATATTCTTTTTCAGTACTTCGTTTCTTCTCATGCTTAATTCAGGAAAAGTTTCAAAAAGTCTGAGTAATATATTTTCACACAAATGAATTATCGCCTTTTTTCAATATATATTAAGTTATATATTGAAAATAGTTTGTATTAGTTTATAACAAGTTGCGATATAATTTATTTCGAAATTATTTTTATGAAATAATCAATAATTTGAATATTAAAAGACCTTATCGTATATCCAAGAATTAAATTACGTGAAACTCGAAATGAACTTTTAGTTCTGACTATGTATGTGTATGTCTTGTGTGTGTGTGTGTGTGTGTGTGTGTACGTTCGAAATATTTATGAATGATTATACTAATATTATTTACCAAGTACCTTCAAGTGACCAATAAATTTACATCTTTGTATTCAACACGCAAACGTCTAATTAAGCGATAAAAGGATATAGTTAACATAAACTCTATACAAATATTGTTAAATTCAATGTAATCTTTGTTTCTCACATTATAAAGTTAATATTTCATATTAAAATGACCACGGAGTGTAGTTACAGCCCCTGTTAGTCATCATTTATTTGTAATCTGTTATGGAAGTGTCAAAGAAATGATTGATAATCTTTCGAGTTTGTTTTTTTTCTCTTGTAAATGTTGTGTATTCAAATTTGTTGTATTCGTAAAGAACATAGAAAACTTGTTGTTTTCGCTTATGTATATTTATGTAATAGGAACTGGGAATATTTAAGAAGTCGGTCAGTATATTCCGAGAAATTTATTTTATGGTAAAGTCGAAGACTTTTTACATAGAGTATAGGTGTTGTTAAAAAGTAAATAAATAAATTGACGAATGCAATTTTTGAAATCGGGCAATTTTACATTTTACATCGTCGTACGGGACGTCAAGTTTAAAAACATATTCCTCAAATAACAAGAACGTTCCTACTTCGTCTGTTGTTACAGAGTACCCGAGTACGTACTACATTAACACACTCTATTTTTCGATAGTGGAAAAAAAAACTCATTCTAACATTAGTGTCGACACAGTACAAGTATAATATAGGGATTGGAATTACCCATCTCTTTCGAATAATGTGACTGGGTTGCCGACGGCAGTATTTCGACGCTAGCTGGCCGACGCTCGTTCGTGCCTCAGACGCTAGAGGGAAACAGCGTCGCAGCAATAGCGTTGAGCAGCCGACGTCCTTTGTTCTTTTGTGTCAATCAATAATTCCCTTTGAAGTACCGAACCAAATTACTGCTCTAATTGCAACGAACGGCTTGGGATAGAGATATTACCATACTCTGGCCTCTATATTCCTGCTAGCAAAAATGAACGTAACGACGTAGCACCCGCTTTGTCAGAGGGTTAATTTTTTTCCGTCTAATACGTATTAAATATACTTTTTAAATTATTTATGTTTTTATTATACAATTATACTATTCGGAACAGTTTCCCTTTTATTTCGTAATTTTCGCTAATCTTCGATGTCATTATCATATAATAAATATAACATGCATATTAGATGAGAATAATGGTTTTTAATTAAGTAACATTTCAAACCTTAATTGCTTGCTTTTATTTCAGTGATAATAAATAATTCCTATCGGCGTATATTTATTTATGATATTTTAACATTATTCATTTAATTACATCAGATCGTCTCGATGTAAATAAAAATAACAGCAGCAAATACAGAATTGAAAATATCAGATTATAAAGCTTATAACATTTTTTTTTCGAAATTGAATTACAAGCGTATTTATGTTCAAATAATTATATTTTATTATCTACAATTTGACATTTATTCCATTTGTAGTTTTTCTTTCTAAATTGTTTCTTGGAAATCGATGACAACTTTTTAAATAAATTCACTGTCATAAAAATGATTGCATTTCAGTATAATATTAAAGCGCAGAAATAAGCTCAATATGAGAAATTAAATTTTAAAAATTGAATAAAAATTGCGATATTTTCGATTGTAAAAGATCCTTAATAAAAAAATATATTTGTAAGGTGCTAGGATGTTTTCATATGACAATGACAGATAGTTGTTTTTAATATTACGGATAAACACTAAATTTTACCAATATATGTAAATAATATAAGACTCTTTAATTAATATAAAAAAATAACAAAAACAATAAATTTATTTCACTGTATTAAAGTGGTGAAAAAGCGCAAGCGGAATTTAAAGAAGTACTGCGATATTCTTCAAATATTGGTACATCTATAAAAAGATAGCTTAAAATATTTACACTAAAAGTGAAGATATTCATCAACATGTAAGTAGGATTAGTGCGATGAGTCACGATCTCAAACCTCTCAAAACTATGAAAATTGAATACAACAGCTGATATTCTCTGGAGGCTTACTTGTTTTTGGCTGTGACAGCAGTTAGAATAAAAACAAGATAATAGAGGGTGCTAAGAGTTCCAAGAATTAAAAATGAGAAAATTTGTCAGTTTGGAACGAAAGTGGTATTGGATCGCTGGAAGTAGAAGATTTTTGAAGAAGAAGTATGATTTTACTTTTTTTCTTTGTACCTTCTAGCTTCATATTTATACATGTTTGCGTGCTTACGTTATATAATTAATAAGAATTTATTTGAAAAATAACAACAGATTGGATATTTTTATAAGTATTTTTTAAAATAATATTGTAAATATACATTTAGGTCGATTTTAATTCTATAAACATCAACGAATCAAAAATCAAATATTTTATTCGCTCGATAATTCATTCGGAAATTTTAATAACATTACCCTAGAAAATATTCAGTTTTTATCAAAAATATTTTATGAATTATTGTTCGGTATGTAAAGTATTATAATTGTTTTTGAATTTACAAATGAATGATTGTCGGTATTTATTTTATTTTTAGATGTGTGTTATATACTTTATTAAAATTTCAATCGTACAGATCAATTTTATGTTGAATTAAAAATAAATTTAAAAAAAATCATAAAATAATAATTTAACTGACATCTCTCTTTTATCTGCAATGTCGTGAATATGTGTGTGCGTGTGTGTGTGTGTGTGTTTGATTTAAAAATGTACTGAATATAAAATTCTAAGACTAACATCGGTATCGAACAGTTTTGTTTGGAGATCTCGTTTTTCCTACATACTATGTGGCGTGTTTATTCTCTTTGACGAGTGCGTTTCCTGTTTTATTTATACTGCCGCTGGGGTATCTGTACGTTTCATAATGTAAATAATTTTAATGATCTATGTATATGTACGTATGTATGTAGTATATCTGTATGTGTGTGATTCTTCCATGTTTAAAACGGTAATACGTATTCTCTTTCGTTCCATAAACATTCGTATTTGTTGAAATCATATATATCATTTATTTTTCTAGTTTTTATTTAATATAAAGAACTGAATAAGTTTTGTAGAAAAAAATTAAACTCCGACGGAATGTATATATAGATGAATATGGAACATAAATAACAATTTTGTATTAGAAAAAAGAACAGTCTCATGCGTTGAGACAATAAATAAATCGAATCTCTACATATGATTTTTTTTATTATTTCATTAACAAGTAATGATATATGTACATATTTGTAATATAATTCAATATTTCTATTTAGTTCGATTCTTGTAGCGGTATTTAAGATGATTTTGTAATCGGAAAACGGATAAAATGAGCATTTAAAACTTTAAAAACATATCAATATCTATATTTACAATTCACATATCTTTTTAATGTCCATCTTAATTATTAAGATTAAAGGAAAGTAAGATTATTTTCCGACAAATGTATTTTTATAAAAAGTATTGCACAAAAAATAAATCGATATTAAAATAAAAATAAAATACTAATGATCTGTTATCGTCCAGTGTTATTAATTAAAACTAATTTACATTTATTTTAATGCTTACTAAAATACATTTCCAATTTCTAAACTTAGATTGACAGCATAAAACGAAGATATCTACTATATTTTTCGCATTTGAATCAAAAAATGCTACAGGTGGTTATTGTTTGTTGGATGACTAATTATATATGTTCATTGATTTCTTTGATAGATAATTTCATTGTCAACTAAAACATCTCTGCGAATTAATTTTTGTCAGCTAAATTTCTGTGATTTAATTTCGATAGCCAAATTATTTCGTAGATAATTTCTTGATTGGTTAAATTGCTCGTCTATTAATTTCTTCGATAACTAAAACCTTCTACATTTACATATTCCTTAATTTAATTCTTTATCAGCTAATTTTACAGTGAACCTTTTTTTCACTAGCTAAATTCCTTGCAAGAAAAATTATCATACAGTGAAATTTTTTGTCGGATTTTCCTCGACTAATTTTATTATAAGAAATTTTTTTTCGGCAACAAGTTTCTATATCAACTATACAATCTTCGTCGTTAAATTGTTCTGTATAAATATTATTTTGCAGATAAAATTATTCCTTAACTAAACTCTTCATCAGTTGATTTCATTTATAGAATCTTTTTTTCTACACTTAATTTATTCTCCAGCTAATTTATTCGTTTTTAATTTCTTTGTCAATTTAATTTTTCGAAACATCACTTTTACTTAGCTGAATTATCAGTCAGTTTCTTAACTAAGTTAAATGTACTGTTAAATATTTTTTTCGTTGATTAATTTTTCATTTACTAAAATGAACATTAAATGAAAATATTCATCGGCTAAATTCTTCGTTAACTTATTATAGTATGTGCATGTGTGTATGTATATATATATATATATATATATATATATATATATATATATATATATATATATATATATATATATATATATATATATATATATTGAATGTGTGTTTGAACTTTTTACAATTGTATACAAGTCATTAGTGAATTTATTGGAATTTCGTAAAACTGTATTATAATTAAGTTCGCTTATCTAAACAGTTACTAAAATTATAATATTTATTTTTTTAAAAAAACGTGGACAATTTTTTTTTTGAAATCAATTTCAAAAATAGTGATCATTTTTTATTTTGCTAGTACTTTTTTGTATACAGAAAAAGTTTTTATATTTTCGTAAAATAAATAAGGCAATATTGTATAGTTTCTTGTTAGTATCTTTTTTAAAATTATTTTTTTCTTTTTTCCTACTCAAATTGAAAATATTGTATTTTTTTGTCGTACACTTACAATCAAAATGAATGTGTAATTTACCTGTATTTATCTATTTTAATTTATGAAATTTTTTTTTATGTATAAATTTAAATTAAAAATATAACTGTTTCAAAAATGAATAAGTAACAAAAAAATATTTTGTTATTATTATTATTTAGGCATTTAGTTTTGCCAGTTTTATTGAAAAAATCGAATAAAATGCGAGTGTGATGTTTAAAAATTTTAATGGAAAATATCGAAAACAATGATGTGCCTGCAAAATATTATATAGAGAAATAAACATGATTTTTGTTAATGTACGTTGCCGAAAATGGCATCGCGATGAATTTCTGTACGCAGTATGTAAAAAAGGGGGGAAAATTATCATAAATTGTCTAGCGATAATCCATTCGAGATTAATTCTTACTTAAAGCTCTCTCGAATTATGCATACATATGTTAAGATCGACCATTATATTTTCGTAAGCTCGTTTGTATGTATACAACAAACAATCGATTTTAATGCTCATACAGTTCGCGGGGACCGTGTAACGTTGTCTGGACATCATATATCATATCAAGAGCACACACACTTTCGTCAGTTCGTCTCTTTCTCGTGCACGGATACGTTGTATCGTCAGCTACACTTACGATATGATACTTTCATCACGTATTACACTACCTTGTTTTCCGCTCTGGCACAACAGGAATCTCTCTCACTCGAAATGTGTTCACGAAATATTGCCGAGTTATGCGAACTGTCGACAAATAAAATCATACAATTTTCGCATTATTAGTAAATACGTGCATTTAATGCTCGAATTTTAATAATGAATTTATGAAACGTGTGCGTGCGTGTGTGTGTGTGTGTGTGCCGTAAAGCAGATAACTCGATTCGAGAGTGAATCGTAATCGTTTCCGTCTTGAACACACCGTACATTTCTGTACACGTTTTTTCTACCACTTAATTTATGCTGTGTAATATATCCATCTCAGTTATACTGTCTGTCATATTGGGGTTATATGAGACAATATTTACATGTATACATACATACACGCACACACTCGTATACATACAGTCGTTTGAATTCGGCTTTTCAGTAATTCGTCCGAAATGGAGTATACAATTTGCACGACATTTATTGTATTTTTTTAATTAAGCAAAACCGCATATTGATATTCGCACATATGATCATTTTGGCGCGTAAAATGTTGTTCGCGCCACGTGTTTTTTTACGTATTTGTATTCCAATGATGCTGCTGAAGTAATGTAGATATGAGCATTGGATACAAAGGAACTAGGGGGTGGATATGGATGTATTACAATAGCTACACGGTGGATTATAAAGAGGATAGGTAGAGACTGTCGGAGTGTTGTACGAATGCATATATCAGAGACCATTTGTATTGATTTTTGATTCGTCGGCGTTCCTAGTTGTTTGTTATTGTGATGATGACTGAGAGCTGTATATTTTATTGTGATAATTCGCTACCTATTGCTCTTTAATGTGTAATACATTTTACTTTGTAAAAATATTAATTCACGTCAAGTAATTCGATAAAATATCATTTGTAAATTATTTTCACGTATTTAAATCGCTAAATTATACATTTTTCAAAGGAAATGTTAATTTGAAGTGATTAATTTTACATATTAAATTTTCATATAAAATTAATATTTCAGCCGTTGATAAAAATCGTAAGAATATAATTAAAACAAGTGTTATTATTAACCAAAACGTACAATAATTCATACAGAGAAAATATGACATGTAATAATATATGCTTCCATTGCATTTTCGTCATTATTACTAGACAATAAGAGTTATGTTATGCGTTGTGATAAATATATATATATATTTCGCCGGATATAAATTTTACTAATATTTTTAAACGATTCCGTTTTATATTGAAGTTTACATCATATATAAACCGTATATTTTTATTTGTGATAAACGAATGATTTTATGTCTGCAGAAAGAGATAATTATAAAAATTATACGACGATTTAACGTTTAACAAAAAATAAACATATTTTATTTAAGTGATTTAATAAAATATTTTTTTAATACGATTTACAAAAAAAATAATTCTATAAAAATAAATATAAATTTCAATAAGGCTGTCGGTTTCGATTGGTTCATAAAAAAATATTTCATATGTATACGGATAATAATAGGAAATATTTTTGTACGAATATATTTGTACTACTAATAGTAATATTTAATTTTAAGTATATAAAAATGCGTACGGACGAGATTTAATTTTTTAAAAAAATAAATGATACGATACAAAAAAAATGTTTGAATTATAAGTATAATGGATCCAGATGCATGGTATGAACCGTTAAACTTATCCGTGAAGAAGAAACCAGTGGCTGTTGTTGCACCATCTTCTGTAATTGATTCCAAAGCAGATTTAATAACCGAATTATCAGAGAATAACACAATGACAATCCAAAAAGTCCCGCGTTTACACAGACCATTCGAGACGGACGACTATGAATCGTCGAAAGCTAAATCGCCGGAATGTGCGAACAATACAGTTTGTTTAGATTTAACAGTTGCAAAGAACGACGATGTTAACAACGATGATTGCGTAACAAACGAAGAAAGCCATAAAGTCGAGCAAGATCACGAGACGTTGTCCACTGATTTAGGAAACAGGGTAATCGATTATAAAAACTCAGAAAAGACTGCACAAAATGTGAACGAAACCGTTTTTAATAAAATTAACGAAGACTATATCAGAAAAATGTTCGAAAATAGTATAAAAAGTGAAAATTTAACCAACGATACGGACAGTAAAGAGAAACAAAATGTATTCACTAATTCAGATACAATTTATTCAATGATAAATCATTTAGCCGAACAAAAACTACTGCAAGCTTTATACATGAATTCAGTTTTGTCACAGTCGAGTAATCTTAGTAACTTCTCCCAATTCGGAAACTTGAATTATAATTTTAACAATATGACAAATATAAAGCACTATCCAATGTTAAATAATCTATTAGTTTCATCGCAAAACTCTTACGACAACACTGATTTTTTTAAATCAAAAACGGAAGCTTTAACTATTAAAGTTCCAGATAACACGTTAGATTTAAGTAGCAAAAATGGTGTTGTAACTGCGAAAAAAGAGAAACTTCGGAATACGAAACGGTATTTATTATAAATTATTTTATCATTAAATATAAACTGCGACTATTCATAAATGTATATATCTATTGTATACAAAATTAAGAATTTTATATACTATATATATATATATATATATATATATATATATATATATATATATATATATATATATATATATATATATATATATATATTATTTATATATATATATATATATATATCATTTATTATAAATTTTAGGCACTTTTTTATATTTTGTTTCATAAAAGAGTTAAAATGTTCTTTAATAAAAATTTATTTTGAAACAATATTTATAGAAAATATTGTATTAAACATATGTATTGATATATATATATATATATATATATATATATATATATATATATATATATATATATATATATATATATATATATATATATATATAAATACATATGTTTAATACAATATAGTATACTTTATAGTATTCTTGAAACACTATTTTATGAATTTAAAAACACAAATTTACTATTTAATCGGTAATAGTACTTTCTTTGTTATTAACATTTTATTTCTTTGATATAGTTTATATTTTTTTACGTTGTTAATAGTTTTTCTTTAATTTCAAGAGATTTTTTAAAATAATATTAATTATACTTGTTACATAATATGGTAATTTTAATTTATATAATAATTATATTACTACAGGTGTTATGTTACCAATATATTTAAAAAATATTTATGGATATAATAGTTTAAAACATGTATAGAATTAAGTGAAAAATTACATATAGATATCTACATATATATATTGTGAGAATTGTGTGTAATGTGTACATTTGCATATATGTATATATATATATATATATATATATATATATATATATATATATATATATATATATATATATATATATATATATATATATATATATATATATATATATATATATATATATATATATGAATGCACACATATACTTACATAGTCATATAAATATAATAATAAATATTTAAACAGTTATAATCAATTAAATGTCTTGAATGACATAAATGATTTATTTAAAAAATTAATATTTAATTCTCTATAGTTCTTAATTATAATGTATTTGTTTCTGTAATGTTCTTATAAAAGAATATTAAAAGGTTTTTTTTACTTATTTTTAGATTTTTAAAAGAATGGAACTGTTTTTATTTTTTAGAGCATCGATGGACCAAAAAAATTCTACTTCTGATCATAATAAAAATAATCAGGATGGCAATAACTCTGCAGACAAAAAGAAACCTCATATAAAAAAACCGTTAAATGCATTTATGTTGTATATGAAAGAAATGCGAGCAAAAGTTGTGGCAGAATGTACACTAAAAGAAAGTGCTGCAATAAATCAAATACTTGGTCGACGGGTAAGATATATTATTTAGTTTTTTTGAATATATTATTGAAGGAACTAAAAGTATTATTATTTGATCTAGTACAAAAGAATTAAAACGCTTGATCCATTATGAATTATTTCAAATTATTCATTTTCAAATCGTAGATATAATAATACATTTTTTAGAGCTTTTTATATACTTGTATTGTAAAATACCATTATTTCATAAATATTAATACTAGTAATATATACAAGAATAGTTATTTACTTACTAAATAAAACTAATATTAATTAATTGAATCTAAAATACATTACATTTTTTAAAAAAAAATTTTAAATATTAGCCAAATAATGGATATTTTATAATAAAATATAAATTATTTTAATTCAGACAGTCTATTACGTATAGGTAATCTAATAAATGATTTTTTGTTTTATATAATAGTTTTAATATCAGTTTTTGGATTTTACATATCTTCAAATACACTTGTTTTTTTATCTACTTTGTCACCTTAATTGGTGTCATTAAAGCCCTTTTCCATCCAAACATCCATTTTTTGTATCATAAGACTACAATTAAATGAAAAAAAAAGAATAATTGACAATTTATTAGTAATATCCTGGTAAATTTGCTGTGACCTAAATCACTTGTTAATTAAATCATTATAATACATTCAGTGGCATTCGCTGAGTCGAGAAGAACAAGGTAAATACTATGAAAAAGCGAGGCAGGAGCGGCAACTGCACATGCAACTATATCCTGGTTGGAGTGCACGGGATAATTATGGCTATGGCACCAAGAAGAAGAAACGGAAAAAAGAGCGCACTCCCATCGAAGCGGGAGGTATTTTCACGTCGTTCATCCCATTAACATCGGCACAAATGTCTATATACAGCTTCGTGTATACATAGTTGTGCTTGGATCTGCATGTCTGACGTTTTGACTTGATCGTGTCGTTTAATGTTTTAAAACGGAATTTTTTCCGACGATAGTTTGAATGTTGTGTTGAAACGTCTGACAAGGCATTGATCGAGTGCTAGAACAGCAGCGGATGGGTGGAGTCGGGTGAACAATGCACCATCTTGTGTTGTGATGTGTAAACTGCTGGTGTTATATCTGATTGTTGTTTTCTCTCAGGTGTTAACGTGTACTGTGATGTGCACAGTGCATGGTTCGTTTATAAATCTGAATCATAATAACACTTGTTTATGCAACACTAACATAATATAGCGTACGTGTACATACTTATTGAATCGTCATACTAATAGACATCATCGAATTGTGTGTGCAATATTTATTCATCGCAAAATAACCGCTTTAGGATTGTACGGGAAAATTAAAAAAAAAAAAATTAAATCGCATCCTAATAACAATTTTTCATTTCTTTCTACATAATTTCTTATGTTTTTTTCTTTTTTTTATTTATTTTTTATGTGAAAAAATTGGTCTCGAAAATGGGACCTATGAAAACACTGAAACCAAAAAGCAGAATGGGTCAAAAATTGAATTGAAAATCGGCCATGCTTTATTAAGGTCCCAAATTGGTATTTGTACTTTAAGTTTTTTCTCTTTTTTAATTTTCAAATAGTAGCATCTGGCTGTTATTCTAGCACAGAAATGGGAAAATGTTGAATACGTGTACATATATTTATATATATGTTTTTTTTGCTTCCGAGTGAAAAATATTTTCTTCGAGGTGCCGTGGCCATAATTTTCATATAAACAATTTAATTTGTTTTAAAATAAAATAGCATGGCTGAGCGGAGGAATGAGTTGTTTTCATATTTTGTAATACTAACATATTTCATATAAAATATAGAGTGGCCTCATCAATAGCCTATTTCAATAGAACACTTTTGGATTGCAGTAGTTTTAGATGTATTCGCTTTGAAAGTATTCAAAGTAGACGGCTATTGCGAGGCCTCTCCGGAATCGATGCTGGTCTACGTCCGAAGCGGTAGTAAGTCGTTTTATGTAACGTCTTTCGTACGGCCGGCGTACGAATTTCGTAGCGTCGCAGATTTTTTTGGCAACCTTCGCTCAGCCGCGCTTCGAAGGTGTTGCCTTTTTATTTCTAAAGTTTAGTCATTGTTGTTGTCAGTGGCATGCGTTGGGCCGCGAAGAACAGGCTAAATATTATGAGCTGGCGCGCCGTGAACGACAGCTGCACATGCAGCTGTATCCCGACTGGTCATCGCGGGCCAACGCCTCACGCGGTAAGAAGAGGAAGCGCAAACAAGAAACTAACGAAGGAGGTACACAGCGCAAACTTATCATACGTATCATCAGTGTCTCGGTCGAAATCCCAATGGACATTTACTTTTCCTTGTCACTTTCATAGAACGATGAATACACCTTTATTAAACTAAAATATAATTGAAGTAACCTACCATTTTAGTTACTAACATAAACCCTTGTATTATTAAACAGTTTACTGAGGAAATTTTTCATTAATTTTTCACATAAATGAAAAGTTTTCTCTTTATTGAAAATCCAAAAAACCTGACACATATTCCTTTTTTTATAACTGCATGCATTGGGAATTTATTTGGAAGTGGGTTTTACCTAATTAATTCTGATTTTATTTTCTGAAATACAGGCTGGCCGCTTTTCATTGCAATATTTGGCAACGACCTATTCTGCTATTTGTACAGATATTTTCAGTGATATCACATTTAGTTGAACATTTTTATCAGGAAAATTATGTTCTCTATATTCCAACTATTTATCATTGAAGTTAAGATTATAATAATTATTTTTAATGTATTTTTGCTTACGGACTTGAAACGATTTTTTTATTTATTTCTTTGTAATACCTTTTTGTCACTGTATGTCTGTGTGTGTGTGTGTATGTATATATATATATATATATATAAACACATACATACATATGTACTTACAATTTTTTTTAAACCAAGCTTTGTATATATAAATAATTATTTTTTTTAAGAAATACAATTTAGTGTTTTTTTTCTTTTTTAATCTTAACTTCAATTAAACTATAACATATGCATGAAAACCATCCGCTGATGATTTAGCAGTAGTCTTTGGTTGCATGATTACTTTTACTTTTGAATTATTTGTCAAGTAGGTTTCAATAAACTTTAATAAACGCATATATAATAGTAATTTAGTAAACAAAATCTTCTCTATACAATAGTTACTATTTTGAAACTGGTTCAATAATAAAAAAAAAAAATTTTTTTAGGTAACAGCATGAAGAAGTGTCGAGCTAGATATGGATTAGATCAACAGAGTCAGTGGTGTAAACCATGCAGGTCAGTTTATTTTAAATTTATGTGTATTTTAGTCCATTGTTTTATTTATTTTGTAAATATTTTTACATATGAAGGTATGAAAAAATGTGCAGTTAGTTATTATTTTTCATCAAGTACAATTTTAAAATATTTTTATATGTACTTAATAATTTTTAAATTATCAAAAGTACACGCATGTAGTATTTTGTATCCTATAAGCATATATAAGAGTTATAAGTACATACATATTATAAAATAAATGAAAAGTGAGTAATTTATTTTAATTTTATCTATTTCTTGTTATTAATAATATAAACTATATTATATTGTAGAATTAATAAAATATTAAGAGTACTTGTATTATAATGTATTAATAGTGTATTAATATTTCCATTAGAAAAGAATGGATTTTTTCTTATTTTATATTTAAAATTGAATCACAGTCACGTTTACTAAATATATTTTGCATCATAAATTAATATAACTATTATAAAGAAATTTAAATAATAGATGAAATAATTATTCTAATAAGAATTTTTTAAAATTATTTCAGGAGAAAATTATTTTAAGTATTTACTGAGTAATTATAATGTTTCAGATTCTGTAATCAAATACTATAGGAAACAAAATACGAATGACATAAATTTGTCTCAGTTACATAGAGTGTATTTGTTAATGCACTAAAAAATAATTTAATTTTTTTTGATTAACAAAAACTTGTTTTTAATCATGAAAATGTGTATTTGTAAGTTTTTTTTTGTATGTGGGTATGTGTGAGTACATATATATATATATATATATATATATATATATATATATATATATATATATATATATATATATATATATATGCATATGCATACACATATGTACATACATACATTATACACACACACACACATATCCTTACGTAATATATATATATTTTTTTTTATTTTACATACATACAAAACAAACAGAATAATGGCTCTTAATTGTGTGTATTTGTACTGTGTGCTAGAGATGAATGGATATCAATATTTATGCATTACTTTTTTGGTGTTTTCTTATCTATGTGGAAAGACTGTTTTGTATTATATATTTATAATTATTTGTAAAAATGGAAGACACTCATATATTTCTGTTGAAAACCAACATGAATTATTTATATCGCAGTGTTTTTTTTATATACATACAGCAGATATTGTATTTCTTTTATATTTTGTAATGCTGTTAATACCATTTTAAGTTATTGGATTTGACAGATGATGAAGGTGAATTTATTAACATGATTCAGAAAATGTGTCTTCCCACAAAGAGAAGGAATTGAATTGACATTGATATTTGTATGGTAAAAAATATTGGTAATTTATTAATTTACTAGTAGTACTAATTGCACAAATGAAATGTGTAGAGAGCACTTATATTCTATTAGCAAATCAGTAGAGTGCTGTGAACTGTAGATTATCCAATACGAGAATAATTGTTAAATGACGGAGAGACACATTTTTCAAAATTTATCTCTTAAAATGTAATAAAAACAAGTATATGTGTATATTAAAGTGAACTTACACATATAGTTCTACTCTCTTAGACACATTTTCTGAATAACAAAAATATAATCTATTCAAACGATCTCTATACTTTTCTAATCAAAAATTGAAAGTCATGAGTTGTTTAATTGAATTCATATCCACCATACTATTTTTATTTATTTGTTTTCTTCTTTTTTTTGGTAATGTTTTTATGTTGTCATTTGTTTTTCGTTTATAATTAAGATCGTCATTTCATGCGCATGTTTCACCTTCATCTAGGTGTCTCTCTGAACATTTTTAACAATTATTCATCTGCAGCCCTGAAACCAATCTGTCGGTGGTTCATGGCAGCGGGAGTGCCGCAAGTCTGGCACCCGTGACTGGGGGCACAGCGGCTGCACTCGTACATGCCAGCATCATTCACCAAGCGAGCGGGGCGGGGGGTACTGCTCCCTCGCCCCAAGAGCCTACTTACGTTAATCTATAGTCCCGCCTCGCATCGCCCGGCCAGTCGCAACCTGCGTTTGTATCTGAATATCGGGCGGTCAGTTGTTGCCGTTGTTTGATGTCAATTATTATTGTAGACATTCGATTTTTTTTCAGGCATGGTTATTTTTTCGTGATTTGTTGTAAATATTTTTTTAAAACATATTATATTGAGTGTCACTGTAGGCTATATTTCTATAAATGTAAAAAAATACTATAATTTTTAGCTTTTTCAATCACTTTGCAATAAGTATTAGTTATTTTATTTTTTTACAGGTATTTGATTATTATTTATTACTTTTTAACACAATACATAATTGTGCATATATACGTATATATGTGCACACAAACATACTTATGTTAAATATTAATATTTTAAGACAAAAATATATTACTCATTTAATAAGAAAAGTGTAAATGAGTATGTTTTAATTTACTCATATTTATTTAATAAATTAAATAAATTTATTAATTAATTGTGTTTTAAAACAAAAGTCTGTGTTAAATGTTTGACTTTATTACATTACATCTAATTAACATACTACTATTAATGATTTTTTTCATAAAATCAAAGATTTAATGAATGTAAATAATGAATTAATAGAAAAATAATTTATAGATTAAATTTAATAATATTCAACTAATAATAAATTGAAGTTATATATATACACATATAATTTAGTTATGTTCAATAAGTGATTTATTTATTTACTCAGTCTAATTAAATTACACATATTTCAGATTAATTTTTTATGACGTGGCAAATCGCTTAATAATCTATATATGTATGTTAATTTATTTATCCGTACATATAAATGTACATTATTGATTTTGTTTGACTTTTATTTTCTAAGAATACCATGTCATTTTTTTTTGAATAGTGTCACTTTTATTTATGTCACTAATGTTAATTAAAAAGAAAGATGCTTGCATGTTACTTGTTTTTATTTCAGCTGGCATGGCCGTTATAACAAAATATTTATCATTTTTATATTTATGTTGTGTGTGTAGTGTTTATGAGTGGATGCATGCCCTTGTATTATAACCATTACAAAAAAAATAATTTCAGTAGTAAATTTTTACATATTTTGATCTAAAAATGAAAAAACACCACTAATATATTTTTCTTTACAGACGCAAAAAGAAATGTATCCGTTACATGGAAACCGGGGACAGTAATGATGGAAATCAGTCGGATGATAATCTCGGTAGTTGTGGAAGTGTCGGTGAAGCTCAGACACCGCCCGACGACGATACTGAAAGTTTAAATCAATCGTTATCGAGTCCTGGTGGTTTGTCTGGACTGTCTAGTCTCACTAGCCCCTCGATGATACTTCCTAGCCCGTCTACAAGTCTTGCGAGCCCTTCTGTAAGCTTAGCAAGTCCCTGCATGTCATTGCAGAGCCCGCTGACACCGCACGACGTCGCTTTCGTCGACTGTTCTAAACCGTTGAATTTACCGACGACGAGTGCAATATCAGTGGGATCACATTTAAATCATCAAGCACATAATCATAACCCGCCTCAACATCGAAATCCTGTCGGTACGAACCCTCATGACATTAATAATCCGTTAAGTGTTAATCAATTGACAGGACAATGTGTAAAGAATTCTAATTCGAGTACAGATGTCGTGGTGGACAAATCACAAGGTAAAAATAAAGAACCGAATCGACCCGTCATCAGTGTTACGTAGCAGAGTTAAAAATTGTGCGTCGGACCATTACTTAATCATATATACTTAGGCCTATGTTATTCATAGTTAACAGAGTGGCTGTTGAAAGAATTTTTGTGCATCACTAGTTTCATTTCGTTTTGTTTTTTCTTAAAATAAAAATGTGTATACATGTGTGAGTGTGTTTGTGCGTATGTGTGTGTATACATGTACGTATATATATACAAATTCACATGCACAGCTTACATGCATATATAATAATAGATCTCACACATCTTATATCTTGTATTGAGAACATGGACATTTAACTATTTTTTTTATTTCTAAAATTTTAATGTGTTCTCAATCATAATTTGTATTTTAACTATTAATGTATCATGAAAATTTTTTGCATATTTTTATATTAAATCAGTCATGATAATATCTGTTAAACATTGAATAAAAATTACATTATATCAATCATTAAATACATGTGTACAATAAAAAATATATTCAGTGTCTATGAAGGACAATCTAATAAACATGTTTTTAAGTATAAAAGAGTCAGTAATTTTAAGAGTTGTTTTTTAAATACTCAGGACAAAAGTGTCAAAAATTTTTAACATTAAGTGTACAGGAAAAGTGAAAAAATATTTTTTTTTTAATTTCTACCAGAAATTCAAAGTCAGAATTATTGTTAATATCATTGTTGTTTCAAGTTTTTATTGAAAGTAACTCCATTATATAATTATTTTATGTTACATATTATAATTATAAGAAAATTATGATAATAAGATTAGTGAAAATTTGTATTTTATATATATATATATATATATATATATATATATATATATATATATATATATATATATATATATAAAGCATATATTCATACATATATATCCATAAATCATATACAAATAATAATGTCTATTAATAAAAATTTGTAATCTTCTTTAAAATATTAATGTATTGAGTAAGTAAATTGTTCTTTTTTTTATTAAAAAAAAAAAACACATTTTAGCAATAAAGTAGAGAAAATTTAAATAATATTCATCTGATCTGTTGTATTCTATTTTCTTTATTTTATTGCTACAAATGTATGTACAAATGTTTTAAATTCTATTAGTTGTTAAATGTTAATATCACTTCAAAATTAATTAGATACTTTACTGTAATAAATTTATGTTAGCCATTATAAGATGTAGTAAATGGAATTTATTACAGTTGAACTATTAAATTTGTTCATGTATAATCGGAAACGTTTATTTAGTATTTAAATTTATTCTTTTTAGATTATCATAATTTTCTTATAAAATTTTGTTGCCATGTTTTACCTAAAAATATTTTTTTTAATCAGCATTTTCATTCTGGCGTTTATTTTATTGAAAATTAATTATTAATATGATTTACTTCTTCAGTTATTTGAATAGATTGACTGCATTAATTTATAGTATTGTTGCTAAATATTGTAAATTGGCCCTTTAAATATAATTTTAAATAAATGTTCCTTGTGCCAGATTATGTTAATTTCTTGTAGTTTTATAAGCTTGCAATATTATTGTTTCTTCTTATATTGTAATTATATAAAGTGTTCAAAGTGTTTTATTCCATGTAAAATTTGTGTAATTATTAAATTTATTTACCAGTTTTCAAATTGAAATTATACATTTTTCATTGTTTTGATTAATTAGTAATTAATGATTTTATTGTATATAATTTCGAATTTTTTTTATTTTGTTAATAAAATGTTCTCTACACATTTTATTTTAATATGTGCATGCATAGTTACAAAATTGTATACAAATTTAATGCAAATGTTTTTCTTATCAAAAAATCTACTTAAATTATATTATTTTTTTAATTAAAAATTTTCCATTATTTGTAATTTTATAAGAATTACTATAAAGAGTAACTATGCATCTGACTTAAGTTTTATACAAATTTGTGATACTTACATATATCTTTTTATATTTAGTTTTTTAAAGTGGTTATTTTAACTTTTTCATATATATATATATATATATATATATATATATATATATATATATATATATATATATATATATATATATATATATGTACGTATGTATGTATGTATATTAATTTTATTTGCATCTGAATATGTACATATATACATCTATATTATCTGTAAGTGCTTCTTCATTTATTTTTTAAATGCTACTATTTTATAAATTATTACAATCATTATCAGTTGAATAATTAATTTTAATTTATATTTTTTGCATATTTGTTAACAGTATAAATGATATTTTTTATAATTGTGTTAATTACAGTGTTTTTTGAATAATAATTACAATAGAATTTTTGACTTATTCAAAAAAGGTTTGGTCATTTATTTATTGTTTTTCTTTCTGTAAAATTGGATGGTTGAAAAGTAATTATAAATTGAATTGCAAATTGAAATAGCACTTATAGATAAAAATCTACTATAAAATATATACTGTTTCACTATCTAAAAATTCAATGGAGAACAGCTTTCATATTTGAAAATATCTTGATTTTTTTGTATTAAATATCTGGGAATGTGCAATCTAATCCATATAATCTATATGTAAAAAAGCGCGTATATTATAACACTATTTAAATCTATTCTATATTTCCAGATACTTTTCAAATATTGTAAATAAAATTCTTTTTAATTCGGTTCTAGTACAACAGTATGTCAAAAACTAAATAGATCTGTGTTTTGAAAAGCAGCATAATTTTCATATCTTTTTTAATGTTATTCTATAATGAAAAATTCTGATAACTGTTTGTAAATTGCACAGATACTACTGCTGTCAAAATTTGTATGATATAAATGGAAAAACATGCATTAAAAATGCATATATAATGTTAATTGTACCATATATTGAGAAAATCCAATCAAATTTGAATTCGTGTATGACAAATCATATGTAAAGTCTCTTGTTTCTATATAAAAAATATGGTTTCTTTTACATGAATTTTTTGTACATGATGTTGTATAGTAAAAATTTGAAACAGCTATTGTAAAATTAGATAGGTAAAAAAAAACAATTACTTATAATAGTTGTTAATGTCTTTGTAAGTAGCCAATTATCATATAAACGTACAGACTATGTCATTAAATACAAAAATCTATCAAATTTATAAATGTTTATTTTATTTCGTACTAATGTTCAATATTCAGAAAAGTATTTTATTTCTGTATTAACAAAATACGTTTCCTAAACTTATTCATTTAATTTCACAGCGAACAATTGGAAATTGTATTACAGTAAATAAATAATAATAATTCATTTGAGATTAAATAAGATATAAACAGTGATCTTCTAGAAGAGATGTGATTACATATACATATAATTTACTGTGATTATATTTTAAATTCTTGTTCAGATTTTTAAAAACAGTATTTTTTTTATTTTGTATAAATCATTTGTAATGATTTTTTAAACAAATATTAAAAACAAATTCTATAAATGCAAAAATCGAAAATCAGCAATAAAAAAATCAGTATTCGTAAAATGTATGAATATCACATAGACCTATAAATAAAGTAAGCTTAAGTTACTGTATTAATTATCTAAAAAAATAGCTAGACCAAGGCACAAAAATTTCAAGGCTAATTATGTATGTATGTATGTATATATATATATATATATATATATATATATATATATATATATATATATATATATATATATATAAAACTATGTATTACATTCATTTATAGAGGTAGCGTGAGAAAATATTTTCGAAATATAATCATCAGGTGCATTCAAAAATGTGTATGACGTACTGATAAACGAAATCAGGGAATACACAGTGTGAATTGAGTAAACCAAGTGAGATGAACGACAACGAATATCCAACACCTCTTCCCAAATCTAAATGTAGACCACAACCGTTTAAGACGATGGCCTCCTCGATACGAACAGTGTTTTATTTTTAGAACCACTCGGCTTACAGTAGGTCGACAGTTATATCACATCGACGCTGTGCTATTTTCAACACACCGCGTGTACGCACATCTCCTTATATGGCGGTAAGTCTTTGCATACCTATTATTTATTTTTATAACCACCCTCGTTTACGTTAAATTCAGTGAATGAGATCTTCTGTACGACATTGCTTGTGATTATCAGACATGTCGTGTGTATATATATATATATATATATATATAAACATATACATACATATATACATATACTCTTCCCATCATGTATAAATAATTTATCAGGAATAATACTAATCGGACGAGTTGTAACCATATTTTAATTACGAGCTACTGCTATTTTTATTCATTTTATCATAAACTATTTTATCGTAAATCTGACAATTTGGGGCCAACTACTTATATATATATATATATATATATATATATATATATATATATATATATATAAAATTATAATTATAGATATAGATAGATAGTGAATGTTTTTGTATAGTAGACATTCGGATCGCTTATTTATGTAATTTAATTCGGTTACATCGAGCGGAAAGCATGGCGTGCGGCCAAAACGTAACGGCTAGCAGCTAAACCTGTTCGAAAATAATGTAGGTTTTCAATGATAACACATTATATAATAACTGATGTTTTATTTGTTATGAATTCAATAATAAATTAAATTATTTATAATAACACAAAGATGATAATGTGTAAAATGTAAAATAAATTACAAATTATTCAAATATTTTAAATAAACAAACTTAAAACTGAGATGTTTTTGTCATCCAGGATTTTATACAAAAATGCCGGCCGCCGAGGGCTGCTGTAAATGCATCGCCGAAACGGCGGACGGCCGGCTTGTTCATTTTATTTTTACCAACAATAAGTAGTTATCGATAACTTGTACTCGTATGATGTGAAAATGTACAGTAGTAGCAGCGCACATGATGTTGAATTACAGTTACAATTAAAATAAAATAACAGTAGCTTAAGATGTTTAGAAGCACTTGCGGTGGACAATGCCAGGGCCGGATTCGTCGTATTCCTGCTTGGAGATCCACATCTGTTGGAAAGTGGAAAGGGAAGCAAGAATGGAACCACCGATCCATACGGAGTATTTCCTCTCTGGAGGAGCGATGATCTTGATCTTGATGGTTGATGGAGCGAGGGCAGTGATTTCCTTTTGCATACGATCGGCAATACCTGTGATCGAAGGAAAACAATTGAATTATAATACGCGAGGCGGGACGAATGTTCGTCACATATGTATTTTTCTCTGTTTAATTGAGATTGCATATTGATCGTTTTGAATTTTGATGATCAGCCGCGATACCTACCAGGGTACATGGTGGTGCCACCAGAAAGGACGGTGTTGGCGTACAAGTCCTTACGGATGTCAACATCGCACTTCATGATGGAGTTGTAGACAGTTTCGTGGATACCGCAAGATTCCATACCCAAGAAGGATGGTTGGAAGAGGGCTTCTGGGCAACGGAAACGTTCATTGCCGATGGTGATGACCTGACCATCAGGAAGTTCATAGGACTTCTCGAGGGAGGTGGAGGCAGCGGCGGTGGCCATTTCTTGTTCGAAGTCGAGGGCGACATAGCAAAGTTTTTCCTTGATGTCACGAACGATTTCACGCTCAGCGGTGGTTGTGAATGAGTAACCACGTTCAGTGAGGATCTTCATGAGGTAGTCAGTCAAGTCACGGCCAGCCAAGTCCAAACGGAGGATGGCATGTGGCAAAGCGTAACCTTCATAGATGGGTACGGTGTGAGAGACACCATCACCGGAGTCCAAGACGATACCAGTGGTACGACCGGAAGCGTACAAGGAGAGGACGGCTTGGATGGCGACATACATAGCGGGTGTGTTGAAGGTCTCAAACATGATTTGGGTCATCTTTTCACGGTTAGCTTTGGGGTTAAGAGGAGCTTCAGTAAGAAGGATGGGGTGCTCTTCTGGGGCAACTCGCAGCTCATTGTAGAAAGTGTGATGCCAGATCTTTTCCATGTCATCCCAGTTAGTGATGATTCCGTGTTCAATGGGGTATTTCAAAGTGAGGATACCTCTCTTGCTTTGGGCTTCATCACCGACATAGCTGTCTTTCTGTCCCATACCGACCATCACACCTTGATGTCTTGGGCGACCGACAATGCTGGGAAAGACGGCGCGGGGAGCGTCATCTCCGGCGAAACCGGCTTTGCACATGCCGGAGCCATTGTCAACTACCAATGCTGCTACGTCATCGTCACACATTTTGGCTGCTTATTGATGGTTCTGTAAATAAGAAAGAAATTACGGTCACATCATTACGAAGAGATCGTCTAACAGAGATTCGCTTTTTGCGATTGAAAAAATATCCGACCGTAAAAAAAACGCACGAATATTAAGAGCGAATTAGGAAAGAAAATAAAAAATAACGTCCGGCGAAAATACATTATTCATTTCAATCGTATTATTGAAATTTGAAATACAATTTTTTAGCAAAAATTGTATCATACGCCGCGTAATTTTTCCTAATAAAATAGTTTGTTCTTTCGAAATTAGTCGTTCGATTTTAGTTAATTTTTACTTAATACATTTGTTGAATGAAATTTGAACTTTTAAGTTTTATATTTCGCGATTTGTAATTTCAATGTAATGGCCGAACGATTTTAAGGTCGTTTTTTGCAATTTTGATTAAGAAAAGAGTGTACGTAAAAAATACGAGAATGAAAAATGCACCGAACGCAAAAAAAATTTTTTACACGCCCGCGTGTAGTTTCTTTTTATTATTATTATTATTATATTTTTTTCGTAAATCTCGAGACTAAGGTCATATTTATATGTTAAAATTAAGAAAATGTTTCGAAAACAAAATAAAAACCGCCGGTTTGTTTCACTAATTGTCAATCGAAAAATTCACACAGAAATAATTAAGTTAATTTCACTTAATTATAATCGAAACCGATAAATGCACAGACTCGACAGTGAAATTTAGTGAAATTTAGATTCCGAAATTCTCTAATCTAAATACACGTACAAAATCAATCCGCACGTTAAATATTCCAATATAGTATTGAAAATTCACAATATGTTTCGATACGAAGTTAATTATGTATAGATAGAGATATCCGTAATTCACAGACGCGAATAATTTTGAAAATAGACCGATTCACCGAAACCAATTATTATTTATTAAAACAGATCGTTTCACAAATAATTAAAATTGTCGAATAGCACTTGGAACCGCGATAATTATTCAAACTTCCGAAAAGAACTCGATTACAATATCTATTAATTACGCAACAACACAATTATGATATGACTGTGATATGTACTAACCCTGGCTAGACAGAAATGGACTCAGCTGCTTAGCTAACTGTGCTGCGAGTGACTCCGTCGAAGCTACGCGACAGCTTTTATACATTAGGGCGGCGACGCTTAAAATAGCGCGCGCCAACCATGTATGGTACCGATGGCGTCGGCTTGGCCACGCTTGCGTCGACTCTCTCACCCATATATGGCCGCTGTGCCACGGACAAGAACCACCGCGGTGGTGTTTGCCCTAGCTGCCGGGGTTGCTCGAACGTCGTCGTCGATTTGTATTTTGCCAATCGTGGCGTTTTATATGCATCCGTGGGAAATGATACGGACGTAGACGCATATGGTTTTATTATTGAAATGATTAAGATCATTTTTAAATAGTATTTTTAAACGATCGATGTCTAAAAATGTCAATAAAGACAGATACGTATACGGTCTCGATAACTACTTTGCGTACATCTTAAAATTAGAATTTCATTAATGTTAATTAATTAAAATACTTTTTGATCTTACATTCCTTTAATTAAAATACACACATACACACTATATATATATATATATATATATATATATATATATATATATATATATATATATATATATATACTTCTAATAAATTATTTTTATTGCAAATAATTAATATATCATCAATTGTATTTCATCATTGCGTTTTTTTTTATATTATATGTATATTCGTGCCAGAGTGTGAATGTGTATATATAAAAATCGCTTATATATATATATATATATATATATATATATATATATATATATATATATATATAATGATTTTTATTAGAAGTATTTGCTTCAATTTATATATCATCATTGATTGTTTTTTTCGATGATAACTAATTTTAATTTGATTAATTTACATTTCCTTAAATATTCTTAAAAAATCAATTTCTCTAGATTCAATTTCGTTCACTAGATAAATATAATTAGTTGTATGTATTTATCCAGATTATATAAAAAAATATAATTTTGGAAAAAAACCAGAAAGTTTATCAAATTCTTAAATTTTATTTTTATATTAAATAAATATGTAAATCTCAAAAATGAGGTCTTTGAATATATACTTGTATATAAGGTATTAAAAATTATTTAATGAAAAATATGTTTGTTACATTGTTGCACTTTATATTTTTACATTTCTTATATTCTTCTTGTATGAAATTAATTTCTTGTTTGTTACCCTTTCTTTAGTTTTTGCTTTGTTTTTAAAGAATAGTCCAAAGAAGAGCATTTTAAAATATCTCATTTAATTAAAATAAATTATTTAATGTTTTTTTTTAAAAATTCTTACGTTATTCGAATATTTTAAAACATACAAAATGCTCGGTAATTATATATTATATTGATCTATCCACTCTAATATCAGGAATTCTAATTCGATTTTGTAATATGTTGCATTTTATTAAAGATATAGTTTTTAGATTGGAATGTTCTTAATGATCAAAATCAATATTGTAAAATATATAGCATTCGATCAAATTATTAAATTACAGAAATGATTAGAATTAGGAGTACTTTTTTATTTTTATACATTTATTGAATAGGTCACAATTTCTGTAGTTAAAACAAAGTTTTTTATTGACTTTATATTACTAAATATTCTTTTAGTCTATATTTCTTACTTTTTTCCATAATTATCTCGTTGTAAAAAAATATTTTTCTTGTTAATTTTCTTTACAAAGTCATAAAGTGATTTGTTGAACTTAAAAACGTTTTCTTTGATTTTTGTCAAAATCTAGGATATTATTAACTATTCGAATTATTTACTATTTGATATTCTATCATTTATAAAATACTTCATTACATAGAAAAATCATAAATGTATAAAACGTGTTATTTTTTTATAACAATTCTGGTTTTAAAATTAATTTTACATTAATTAAGATTTATTAGTTTATTTTAAAAATTTGTCTGCATTAAAAAATATTTTACATTTTTTAAATGATCGTTACTACAGATACAAACTTTGAGTAAACTTATAAAGATTGAAGAATTCATGAATATTTTTGATATTTTTCTTTTCTGTTTATTGTAAAAAAAAAAATAATAAATCGAATTTCAGAATACTTTATTTAAAATTCTTTATTTAAATCTTGAATTCAAGATTTAAATTCTTTATTTCAATCTTGAATTCTTTATTTAAATCATTAAACAATTTTTTTTTTGAATAGATTGATCATTATAAATGAAACATAGATTTCATACAATGATATAAAAATATCTAATTAAAGTGTTTGAATGTCATTAAAGATTGACTGATCGAAAAATAACTACATAAAAATCAATTCACATCAAAGTGCTTAATATATTTTAATTTTTCAAAAAAGAAAAAATCTAAAGCATTAAATCACGAATGTATGATAAAACAAAGCACGATTTCTAACAAAATGATCAAAGAACGATTTTTGATAATTTC
Source organism: Neoneuromus ignobilis (assembly GCA_029203775.1). NCBI lineage: Eukaryota > Metazoa > Arthropoda > Insecta > Megaloptera > Corydalidae > Neoneuromus > Neoneuromus ignobilis. The sequence goes on from CP092088.1 coordinate 40,492,283, forward strand.
AATGAATATGCTGATATTATAATGAAACAATATTCTTTAATATAAATTATATACTGTTTTTTCAGAATAATTTGTGTTTTATACATATTTGATTATTATAAATTATTGTAACTGCATTTTTCTTTTGAAAAATTGACTGTTTTTTTATTATCATGATTTCGATATCGGGGGACTAATTTTATTCCGGGTAATTTTAGATTCATTTATATATATATATATATATATATATATATATATATATATATATATATATATATATGTAAAGAGAGGGAGAGAGAGAACTAAATTAGATTGAAGGGTTTAAACATATATTTACTTCTTTATTATCATTTAGTCTAATTGGGGTTAAATGTGAAACTTTTAATCTCAATAATTTTAAATTTATAATTATTTTTGTTATCAGGACATGGCCAAAATAATTTTTAATTTTATTTTATGGTGGATGAAGGTTTTTTCCAAAATTTTCCACTTCGACTAATCTATTTTCTTTCTTTTCTAGTCTAATCAATAAATTTTCTTAAATTTTTGTCGCATATATCCACGAGTCTTCCTGAGTTTTCTTATGTATGTAGGTTACCAATTAATAACTACCCTTGTCTATCGGTGATTCCTTCTTCATGCTGTATGACTGAAACATTTTCATTTCAAATTTCTTATTTTTCCCTAAATATACATACATACATATATGTATGTGTGTGTGTATGCAATTTATATTTGGCGTGATTATCGTCATGATAAATTTTTTATCTCATTGATAATAAATTATTTAAAGTTGTATCATTTATTTCATGAAAAATACAAAATTATTTACAAAATAAAGAGAATTTTGTTTGTTTTTCATCTTTATTAATTTTAATTTTGTGTCGTTACATTTACTCGTGTCTTATAAGTAAAACAGTTGACAATTTTTGTTAAATATTTCATAAAATGTAGTAGCGTGAATAGTATATTCGTCATTGTATATTTTGTGAGTTTCAAATACGACGAAGCGCTAATTGCATAAAAAATATGCAGTGTTTAATAATATAGGGCCATCCAAATGTGTCACCTAGATTTGTGTTTTATTAAAAAGAAACATATGTATAGGGTGGTGTATAGGGAAATATGTCTGTAGTTTATTTTGTTTCTTTTTAATAAAACACAAATCTAGGCGTCATATTTGGATGACTCTATAGAAGAGTAAATGTAAAAAAAGTTTAAAAATAATTTGAAAAAGTTTATGTAGATAATTTTGATCTCTTAAATAATCACTAGTCTGAATAATCAACAAAGGCTCATTTCGGCGAAATTGGAATGTAATTAGATTTAAGTTTAATACGCAAAGAAATTGTAAATTTGTTAAATTTATGATTATATATAAACATTTGAAAAATGATAAAAGTAAATGATTTTAACTTATGGGTGCCATAATAATTGTTGAAAAGCAATATGAAACTGATTCCTTATATTTGTAATTATTAAATTGTAATAAAACTAATCTATTTTGACACTAAATTGATACAATAATTTATAATTAATTTACCAACAAAATATATCAATGTTTCAAAATGAATTATGAGCAAAAAATGGTTTTATTCTGTATATTAGAGAATATTTAAAATACTCATTTAAAATTAATGGATTAAGAATAAATTATCACGACAGATATTTATTGCAAATAGCCGGAACGCCCAAGAAGATCGCTAACATAAAAGTGACTCTTTTTTTAACAGAAAAGATATAATATTACACTATGATAATATTCAGAGGTGTAAGTAGAAAAAAGTACATAAGCATTTTGTGGCTTTGGAAAGGAATTTCTAATTCAACTGGGATTCTATTTATTCTGAATTTCAATATATTTCTCATTAAGAATAAATCGAAAATATGAAAATCGTCGACTTTAACTCAGAAGATGATTATATTGAGCTTGAAAATCTTATACAACGATGGAAATTATTGATGGAACAAGAATGAATGTATATTTTGGATTGGTCGTTATTTTTATGATTTTTTTCATAGTTGCTCAAATTATTAACGTACGACACGGCTCGGTAAATAATCTCTAATATAATTGATCTTTAGATCAGATGGACTTCCATCGCGGGACATGTGAATAAATATGATTGAATGCCATGAACAATAATATCGCGAAGCCGTAACAAAACTGTCATTGATGTAAAGATATACTAGCGATACACGTGTTCAGTATATCATGACCACATTTTGCTATGAACATTGTTCGATGCCAATAAGTAAGTGGCTTCTGTACGAGTACAGAGCGACAGTGAAACGACCAGTTGAAATCTTAACGATGCTGTCCAACAACCGACGACACGTCATACATAGACGCTGTTCTCTGAAGCTTTTCGACCGTGGGAGGCCTGACCGACAAATGGCAGCGATGCCTTCAAGGCGACGAAAATCTCGACCGATGATACAAACGCACCGTATATGAACGTGGTGCATCGCCGTCATTCGTATTTAGCACGTCGCCAGACGCACACATCGTTACGCGGGAGAAGAGAACGTTCGATGCTCGTGTTGTCAAGTTCACGACGCTTCTTTTGTGGTGTGGGATAAATCGTATTCTATTCTATCGGAGTAACTTAAGAAATATTTAGAAGTGGGTTGCCTTTGTGTTCGTATATGTAGTATAGATCACACGTAAATTAAATATTGTGTGTATGTATGGTTTTTTCCTACTCGGTTAATTATATTAATATATTTTGATCGCTCGCGAGACACGTATTTTCCATTCTGAAATAGTTATATTAAAAAAATAATACTCGTGTTCTATACAAACGGAAATAAATGTCAGCATTTTAAAAAAAATATATTTAAAACATCTATTTGACGAAAATCGTTAGAGAAACAGCATTGAAATATAATCATAAAAATAAAATTTGGAAATTTATAAAAAAATATCTCACGAAATAAACATATCTATATACTCTCTTCTTCATTTACAATCGTATTTTAATTTTGGTTTTTTCCTATATGATATTTTTTTTATTAATTATGTACGCCTTTTTATTACAATTTGATAATTTAAAACTAGACACAGTTAATTCGTACAAATTATAATATATTTGTACATAAGAATGTGTGTAGTTCAAGGTTTTATATAATTCCGTTATTAACATTAGTGATATATTATTTTTTTATCACTGTGCTGATATTCTATCAATTATGGATTAAAAGTGTGTTTTTCTATTGTGTGCAGTTACGTTATCGAAATAATCAAGTTTTTTTTAAAGAGAAATTATTCCATGATTTAATTATTACAATTTTATTTCAAAATCTAAAAAAATAATTTTCAAAATTCTTACTATTATATGAAAAAAAAATATTAAAGGAAAAAAGTAAAATCTACTGAATTGTTTTTTGAATTTGATTTTTAAATTTAGCAAAGTTATTTATTTACATTATTAGAAGTACGGGTTTTTTTAAAAAAAATATGTTTTTTACATGCACAATGTAAAATTTCATTGATTAATATTGTTTTTCTAATTGTTTATTAAAAATAACCTTTAAAATATTGAAAATTATAATTATGTGAGAAATGATGAAAAAATGGTTGTTGAATAAAACAGGACACGTAGTTCTATTTTTATAGAAACAGAGACGAAGTGTCGTCGTTCTTTCGCAAAATTTCTGTATCGCTTGCCAATTATATAATTTTCAATAGTTATAATACGAACATAGCACTAGTTGTTAAATAATAAATAAGAAGCAAGGCAACGAAAACAAGAAAGTATTTTAGTATGCTAACTATTTTTAAAAGTGTAACATTTATCAGATTGGACGCTGGTGATCTTTTTCAGTGACTACAATGTCACTTGTTACAAAAAGATGTAGGCAGAAAGAACTATTAAAAAATGTAAGCAGAAAGAATATAGAACAAAATTCTGTTTATTATTGTTCAGATATATTTAGCGTTTTCTTTCCATTAAACAAAGAGATTTTATAAAGTTCGTTTATTATTGTTATTCGATATACTGAATTTTTTTAAATTAATAAATTGTACTTGACTATTTTTTTAAATAGCAGATTTTTATTTTGAACAATGTTCTATCTCACATCATATATATATATATATATATATATATATATATATATATATATATATATATATATAGAGAGAGAGAGAGAGAGAGAGAGAGAGAGAGAGAGAACGATTTTATTATATTCACGAGCAATTTTTTAAATTCAGTTTATATTGAAAGAATTGACTTTTAAATTTTTTTATAAACTATCATCTGTCAGTTTCAACGAGTAAGGAAATAAGTATGTTTTTTATTAAAACAAAGAACATTTCCGTATTTATATTAAGTTTTAGCTGAAGACGAAAATTGTATGAATTACTACAATTGGAATAGAATTTTTTTAATAAGACATATTGCAGGATAAAGATATTAACGTTAAAATTTATATTTGATAAAATATATCTACTAGAACTAAATATAATATCCCAAATGAGACTGAAAGATAGTAAATGATAGGGTAAGCAAGTAAATGTATGTATAAATCCTTCAGCCTCATTTGATTCACCATAGAAAATAATCGTGTTTTCTTTAAAAAAAAAAAACAATAATTAGAAACGAATTAAAAGGATTAATAAATAGAAAAGAAAAATGGTAATCAACAGATAAATAACTTTTAATTTTCAGAATGAATGCATTAATTGAATTATATTTATATTATAAAAATTGACATTGAAAATGATAAGCATTTTTAATAATTTTTTCTACATTTTTTATATTCGTCAGATATATTTTCTATAAATTATAATTTATTCAAGTCTTTAGAATTTCATTAAAGAGTAGACTTTATAAAGTTACTAAAATTGTAAATCATCCTTTTTATTTTAAAATTACATTTCTTTATATAAAAAGGATTAACGAAAATGGTAAGAAAAGACGAAAATTATTATTATCAATAAGGAAATTATACCCTATATAAAATTATTTCAAAGCAAATTTCAAAAATGGAATCGACACTGAATATTGTATTCATTGAGATTAAAGGTTTAGACATACATTTACTTTATTAATATTCTTTTCTATCCTTTAGTCTCATTTGAACCATCCTATACTAGAGTATAAAAATTATTATAGTTGTAAATAGGGAATATATAATTAATTAAAAGTAATAGTCTACGTATGTGTTTTCATTACCTCGAACAACTTTTAAAACGAGATTGCTTATAAAATGATTTCATATTTGTCTATATATGCAGGGT
>CP092088.1:40500006-40532506 GCA_029203775.1 Neoneuromus ignobilis
TTCAAAGGACAATTATATATATATATATATATATATATATAATAAGATATTAAATTTATCCATTGATATTTTTGTGACATTTTTTCTTTTCAATTATATGAAAATAATATCGAATCAAAATAATCGTTTTATATTACTATACAGAAATAACCTACAATTTTTTTTAAATCAGTAAATTAGAATATATCCGAACTTACATATTTACAGTATTGCGTTTATTTCTGTATTTTCGCAAATCTATTTACGACGAAGAATGTATAACACCTACAAATGAAATTACTCGTTTCAAACATATAATGCTAATTACAGGTAATACTCGAATGATGTACATTAATGTATGATAGAGAATGAAAATAGATTACTCTTAAATACTCGCGTTTCGTTTGTTGCCTTTAAAGTTCGCTAACAAACACGGTATAAATGATTCACACATAAAGTGTACACAACAAATTGTTATGAAATGATTAAGAATGGCATATTTTTAGAGACCGAAAGTTTGAAAATTGTATCATTAAAATGTAATGTCCATGATTCATAGCACGATTATGATTATAATAACATGCAGTGTATCGTGCACTATTTTGTGTGAACATCTTTGGCATGACGAGAAGAAATTCTTGGCCAACATTTACGAATTTACACTCATCCATATTAGATTTACATATAACAGTATATATATATATATATATATATATATATATATATATATATATATATATATATATATATATGTATATATATATAAAATTCATCCAATTTTCGTCACTAACACTCCTCGTCTAACGTCAAATATGTTACGTTACGTTTGAGTCATTTATCACAACATGCAAAATTGCCAAAAAAGTATTTTAACTTAAATGAAGGCGGAAAGTTTATATTTACTGTTAAGACTTTGTTTATGACATATTCATACATATATATATATATATATATAATATATATATATATATATATATATATATATATTACTGTATAATATATTGTATATGATATATATATATATATATATATATATATATATATATATATATATATATGTATATATATATGTATATATGTATATATATAAATGTTCAATTAATATTTTTTGAGTAAATTGAAAATAATCTATTCTATTATAATAAATGGCTTCTATGTTATTGAATGTAAAATTCACGCTCTATTCTTTTAAGTAGACGTATGTAGCAGTTTAAAAATCTGACTTTGTATTTATAATTTATATCCCTTATACAGATGAAAACACGAACATATGTTCGCCAAAAATAACGTTGTTTTAAACAACATACGAGAACATGTGTATTTGTTGCGTTTATATTCTACTATTTGGGGAGAGCATTAATGCTCATCTTACGTTTATAAAAATAAATTCATTTTGTTTTACGAAAGTGAAATAATATACGAATTTTATTATTATAAATGTTATGGTATTTGTTCAGTTTAGTTTGAGTATTTGTTTGATGTTAGTAGTATTAATTTAAATAAATAAAATATTATTGTCAATAGAAATTTAAGGTTAATTTTATTGCGATGAACATACAAAATAATAAATATTATTTATGTACAAATTGATATATACTATTTTAAAATGTTATATATATATATATATATATATATATATATATATATATATATATATATATATATATATATATATATATATACACGTAAATCGATACAGATACATATGCTATTTGATATATGCTGATTTGAGAAAACATCTTCTGAGCATACTTTATGTAAAATATTTTCGAATAAAGAGCTCCAGTTTTAATCGTTTAACTAATGGGTGATTTAAATTGAATCATTCCCACACTTGAATTGTCACTTCCATTAAAGTAGTAATCATCATTATTTAAAAGATGTAGGTGTTTTAAGTAACCATACATTCGAATATATAACAATTAATTTTCATTTGCGTGTCTAGACATTAAAGTTACTTTTGTCTACATATAATAGAAAATAAAATGTTGTTTGCATTTGAAATGTTTTTAATAATTACTGTATTAGTTTCTTCAAAATGAAATATGTTTTCAGTTATTTAAACCATATTTTACTTATATTTATAGACCATATTTTTAATTAGAATTGAAATTTAATCTGTTATATATAAAAAGTTTATTCCAATTAATATACAATCAGTATGATTCAAGGATATTTTGTATAAATGTATTATAATTTTTCAGTTTAAATATTAAAATTAGTTGTCATTCGTTACACAGAAATCAGTAGTTTTTCAATATTTATTAATTTATATAAATATTAATTTTGAATACTTCTTTATTTTTAATCTCGTAAGTTGGTAGTGACATCTATTTAAAAACTTTTAAATATTTATATAAGCAATAGAAATCTATCTTTATCTGAACAATTATTTAAATGAAATTTAAAAGAAATAAGGTAAAAAAATGATGGATTATTAATTTTTAATACATAATATATAAAATACGCATTAATAAATTCTGTAAAAAAAATAATACCTGCGTCTGTTTCTGTATAATTTATTTGATCAATTATGTTTATGAACTGTCGGTGACATCTATCTAGGAATTATTATATTTCTAACAGAAATCGAAAATTAAGTCAAGTAATTAAAACAAAGAAAAAGAATAATCAAAATTGAAACATTTATTTTTCCAACTTATATTTAACAATAAATCTTATTTTTTTATTTAACTAAATACTTTTATTCACTATTTTTATGTAAAAATAAATAAATACTTACAATTGAATAATCTCACTTCAGTATCAACAAAATACAAGTTAATAGTTTACATTAAATAAGTACAAATAAATAAAATACATGAAAACATATTTTCATACCAGTGTATATTTTTATTTTTTTATAAACTTTTCAAATTTATTCAAAACTGCAATAATCTAATAAAAAAATATTATAAGTCAAGAATAAATTTATAAAAATATATTAAAATAAAAATATACAAATGTATACATATTTCTAAATGTTAGAAATAAAATATTTAGTATGTTTTTAAACAACAAAATATATTAAAAATATTTTTTTCTAAAAATATATATATGGGAGTTTATAAAAATAAATTAGTTGACTAGTCATACAAAATTCATCAAAAATATGGTGTTGTTGGTAAATACCTGACTAAAAAAATTATTTGGTCAAAATATAACATTTTTACAAATCTTAACTTTAAAGAAATAATTAATATGACTACTTAAACATTTAATGTTATAATGCATTAAGAATTCTGGACTTTTAAAAATTGTTCTCACTGCGTTCAATGTATTTTAATGTTATGATTATGATGTTTATTTTTATTGTAATAACATTAGTCATAATTTTTTTGTGATTTTTCAGTAAAAGAATTATTTTTTTACACCACAAGATTTTTTAAAAGTAATTAATAACTTTATTTTTTCTCGTTTCTGCGCATTTTGATGGCTATGTCATCATCTTCAGAGCGCGAGATAAAATATTCTGGAGTTCCTTGACGATTACGAAAATTATATCTAGTAGTACGTATCACAGAATTCTCCCGTGAAACAGTTTTTGGTCGACGATTGATCGTTGTTATTCTGTGATATTTTTTATCTAAAGAACATGAACTATCATGTATATTGCATGTCTCAGACATAGGTGAAAGATCAGGTTTTATATTATTGGATAATGTACTGTTTAAATTTTCATTTGAATTGTATTTAAATGATTTATAGTTATTTTTAATATTAGAAAACTCATAGGGATTTACTGTTTCTTTTTTTTGTTCATCAATATGAGACACTTCATTGAAACTATTATAATGACCATTGCTTATAATATTGTCATTTACATTTGAATAATCATAATTTGAATTGCAATTATTATCTAATAAAGAATACTTAGCATCTGTATTTATTTTGTTATTATTATATAATCTGTCTAAATTTTGAATAATTTCTTTATTTTGTTTTTTAATTTTTAGTAACATTTCATAACTTATAATACTATAATCATTATGATTATATGTACTGACCAAAAGAATGATTACACTAGCTGAAATAATTGTTTTTCGGACAAGCCAAATGTAAAAATGAATATTAGCACTCAGGTTTTCTATAAACTTATAATGTTTGTAATCTATTATCAAAGAACAAATGATTCTTTCAGTAATTGCATTCATACTTAATAACATAAATATAATAACTCTGCAGTTAGCGGTACGTTTCGTCGATGTTAAAATACTCGAAAACAATATACCAAATACATAGAATATAATTGTATCGAGCCATGATACTTCACCGATAATCCAATTTTGTAAAGAGCTCAAGCACTCAAAAATATCAAACAATAAACGTTTTTGTTCTACTGTAGAATTTTTGAATTCTTCCATTAAAATGTCCATATTATTTTTTGATACTTCAAGAGCATGGGTTAATGAAACACCATATTCTAACAATTTAGATTGAATTTCAACACTATCTTCTTGTAATTTCATTAGATTCTCTTGTAATATACTAGCTGTTTCTAATTTTTCACTAATCTGAGCTGAATTTAAAGTTAATTTACCAATTGTTTTTTCAGTTTCTTCATGCCATACTTGATTTCGTAAAAAGATACACATACTTTGAGAGTGTGTATAAAATTCTGTATATACATTGAATGCTTTATCTGACATATTACTTAAACATATTCTTCTTAGATTAATTTTAATATCTAAATCACAATTATATGTTTCTAGTCCTGACATTTCTAGAAAACAATTTGTAAATTTTAAAGCAATATCACTTTGTACATGTTCAGTTAAACTTTTACATCCTTCATGTAAATGAGATACTGCTGATAACCAACATTCTCCAAAATGTGGAAGTTTGCCTTTTTCTTGAAGAAGCTGAAAGATATGTATTTACTTATAAAAGTACATACATACATATATATATATATAACTATTTTGATTTTTTTAATACAAATATTTTAAATTTATATACATATTTAGTTTTTTTTTTAAGATGAAAATAAAAGAAAAATAAATAAACCTGATATTGTTTCTTTCCTTGTTCAATGATTTCTTGAGAAGTTTCACCAAATGCCAAATCTTCTAGGCTCGAAACATACAATATACATATAAATACCATTAACAACATTGTTAAAGGCATTATTAATTTCCAGATGGTTTGAATTTGTAAACATAGGAGCAATTTAAAATTACACCTGTAATTATAGGTTAATATCAACAAATATATAACGGTTACTAGAGGTGCAACGATTCGAATAAATTCTACTTGCATGTAGTGAAATTTGTAAATTATTGATTAGAATAATCTCTATACTTATTCCAATATCCGTTATTATTTGCAAATTAATAATATAAAATAGTATATTTGTAATCTTTTATTACACTACAACATCTGTTATCGTTAAACCACATCCGTTGATATTAATAATTTAATTATATATTTACATAATTAATCTTGCTTCATTTTTAATAGATTTTTTATTGGTTGTTTTGGAACTGTGGCTGATTCACTTTACACAAATGAATTTTAACCCCAACACCGCAATAATTTAAAGTGTTCAATAATCACTTATTGTTCACTTATTATTTATAATTATATAATTTATAATTATATCGGCTGATGCATTTCGATGGCGACGCCATCATCTTCCGAGACTTTCTGTTAAAATCTAGACTAACTTTTTATATATGCATATACTAATTTGTGTTTTGTGTTCTTATTCAATCCATCTACAACTGGGGGTTGAATCTTTCTTTTCATTTCGTCATCTGGTCTGTAAGCATGAAGTGTTTTCGGTTATTTATTGCCTTTGCAACATGTTTTTTTCATAGATTTGGGACCTTTTTCGATGACATGAATTGACTTATTTATTACTTGTGACAGTATTCGAATTTTTTTTAACAATTTGTGAGGTCCGTTCTAGATGAATTGAATATCTGCATGCGTTAGTTTTATGATTTATTTTTTTTAAATATGTTAGTATTTTTTTAAATTTACTGTAAATTTATTTAGGTCAGATTTAAATTGTATGATATAAAAATAAATAAATACAATTCCAGATAATTCGTATTGACAATTGAAACATATAAAATGTTAATTATTTTCGAACAAACGATCGAATTGAGCATGGCGTATAGAGAGTATTTAAGCGAACAACAAGTAAAACTAAGCAACTAGCTCATGTATTTGACACGCGATTTCTATGAGGTCAAAGGCGATAAAATATCATAAAATTACCGCATGAATAAACATATTTCGAATACGACAGCGTGAAGTGTTTTCTCTTTTTGTTTTTTAAAAAGAAAAAATGTTTTAGTATTTATCGACATTGTTGATATAAACGGAGCTATTTTCAAAATTAAAACGATTAACAATGTTTATAATAGCAGATCTGAGTTATTATTTCAATACGTACAATAGAGAAAAAATAAGGGTTATGGAAATCGATGAAAGTTAAGATCAGATATATAAAAAAAGTTATTTTTATTTGTTTATTTAATAAGTACGTTATTGATCAAAAAATAAATAATAATTTTTATATTTCAATTATTTATGAACAAAATAAAATATTATTTAGCTTTTGAAAAAAATATCTTAGATAAAATCTGCATTTGAAAAAATCAATAAGAGAAAAACTAGTATTTGACCTGAAAAAATGTAACTGCACTGATAACCGATAAACATTTTTATTCCAAGTTTTCCTATTTAGAAATATTTTTGTTAAAGTTATTTTATCTAAATTTTCAATCAGTTTATTTGTTATATGTTATAGGTGAACGTTATTTTTTTTAGAATTTCTCAAACTTTTAATAGAATTATGATATGAGAATTGGAGAACAGTGTGCAATTATTTGTTAATAACAAATAACAACCGTCCCCTCACAATTTGGATACAATGTTTGGACTCATTTTTTGTCTGAAGAAATAATCGTTTCTATGATTTAGTTTCCTATTCTTTCTTAAAACATTAAAAAAATAAAATCATCAGTCCATTGATTTTTAATTAACTTTAGATTTATAGTCATTTTGTTTGTTATTTATCTTCAAATTTTACAGTGTACACATTTTCAACAATTAATTATTTAAAGTGAAAATTATTTCATTTACTTTCTTTAAAATGAAAATGGATTGTTTTATTTGACTTTATTTGTGACCTTATTTTTTTAATTGTTTGTTGTTTAGTCATCACTTGTATATTTTTCTATGTTTAACATTAAATTCATTGTAAATTTTTTATTTCATATTTAAAAGTTTTAGAAGAAACAAATTGGCATAAATAAATCACTCATCTCAACATCACAATTTTTCATAAAATTGTTCAATAATCATTTATGTTTCTCTTTCAATGGATATACCGTCATCGACATAGATTTATTGTAAAATCTAGATTTTATAACGCAGTTTTCTAACAATAACGACTGACTGACGAAATGCATATTCGCAAATAAAGTAAATAATTAGCAATTATCAAACATTTTTATTAAATATTGTGGGTATTTATTGACTTGATTTCTGATGAAGTGAATTTGTCACTGTATCAAAACAAATAATGGAAATTAATTAATTTCAGAGCTTTTCCAGTGGAATATATAAATCATAAAATTTGGTGTTTATGATTAAGTACGAGGAAACTAGAATAGATGTATAAAAAAACAAAAAAAATCATTTCAAAAAAACAGTTTATTATAAAATAATAAGCTTTTACATTTTATAATAAATTAATTAAATTATATATCAAATGACATTATACAGCTAATTTCAATTATTTTTTAATTATTTTATATTCATACAAATTAAAAAATGTACATTACAAAAACCTTAGATTCTTATTTTTTGTGGAATTAGAGTTCAGTATTTTTGACAGTTATTTTCTTTTGCAGATTGGCTTTGATACCTCAAAAATATAAATTCAATACGCATATTAGTGTAACAAACTTTATAATATACCTAGAAATATGTAAATAAGTCTGCATTCGCCGTACATAAAATGTTTATATTAAATGTTAAGGATAGAATTTTGAATTTAAAAAGTAATAAATAAATATGTAATTTCTTTTAGAGGAAATGTACTTTAAAATGACGAGATTTTTTTAATTTTTCAATTTATAATTACTGATTAGTTTTATTTCCTTCATTGTTTTTATAAATGATATTTCATGTACGTTGCCACTTCTACACCACGTTGAGGTTGCAGACATGTAGAAGGCCCTAAAAAAATAAGTAATATTACTGAATTAAAAACAAAACTAATTCTAAAAGTATGTAAATGCAATAAACAAAAAATTAAATCTTAAGCTAACTAAGTAATATATATATATATATATATATATATATCCCTGATCAACCAATAATTTTAACCCAATATTCTAGTAACAAGAACCTGGATTTTTTAATTTATATATTATTTATTCCGTTGAGAAGTATTTAGTCCGAAATTATCTTAATTGTCCTCATTTTAATATTTATTCCTTGAAGTAAACTTATTCTGAATATTGCTTGATAAATTTATATTCATCTGATTATAAATCATATATTCATTTATGTATTATCTTAGTATTTCTATAAATCAAATTCAAGTAGTTTTAAAAAGTTCTTAATGGTGCTAATATTTTAAAAAAATCTGAAACAAACAATTTATAAATAATAAAAACACATATATATATATATATAGGAAAGAGAGAGAGAGAGAAAGTTTTGTGTTTCATATAATCCTGTCGTTACTTTTTATCCATAGTAAAAATTTGCTTTCATTTGGTCCATCATTATTTAATTATATTTTGAAAATCTTCTCTAATAAGTTTAATATCGTTGTTTCATACTTGTTTCTTTTTATTTCACATCCTTTGACATTTAATTTTATTCATATTTAATTATATATATATATATATATATATATTCATAAATTTAACAAAATCTGTAAATGGCATACAAAAATAAAATATATAAACAGATTATTACATTGAAAAAAATATTAAAAAACGAGAATATGAATATAAGAAAGACAAAATATATAAAACAAAACATAAGAAAACAATATCAAAAAAGAAAATCAAAGATTACAAAAAACATGAAAATATAAATCGCAAATAATGTTAAAAATAAAATAAAACAATGTATAGAAAATTATAACAAATAATGCTGAAAATCAAATCAAGTAATATACAATTGAAAGAAAATAATATGCAGAAAATCAAATAATATTATTTAAATCAATGAGCTAAAAATTAAAATAAAATAAATTGGGCTCAAAATAAAATAAGAAAAAAATTAAAACAAATCAAAAATTTTGCTAAAAATCAAATCAAATAATATCTTACAGTTTAAATAAAATAATATGCATAAAATAAAGTAAAATAATATCATATAAATGAATGAGCTAAAAATCAAATTAAAATTAATTAGGCTGAAAATAAAATAAAATAAGATAAGAAAAAAATTAAAATAGAAATCAAAATTAAAACATAAATCAGAAATTATGCTAAAAATCAAATCAAATATCATAAAATTAAAATAAAATAATATGCAGAAAATAAAGTAAAACAATATCATGTAAACAAATAAAGTAATGTGCTAAAAATCAAAATAAAATAAATTAGGCTGAAAATAAAATGAACTAAGTTAAGCTAAAAATCAAAATAAATTAAAAAAAAATTAAAAAACAGACAGAGAAATAAATGAGGCAACAAGTAAGACTTAAAAAATAGAAAATTAATAGTTCCTTAAAAAATATTAGCTGAATTATCTTACTTCTTATTTTGATTATTCTGAAATTAAGAAAATATTAATAGCTGAAATAAAACAAACACATTAAGCTGAAAATAAAAAAATATTACCACAAAATACTTAATTTCCTTTGTCAACCATTCAAAGTTGTTCTTTTCCTTTATGTTTTTTCTTTTAATATATATTTATTATTAAAAGTTATTTCATCAAAATTCCAATTATCTTTTTTCGTAAACTGATTTTTCTTAATTGGGTATATCCGAATAAATCATTTTTATTATCCCACTTTTAGCCATTAAATATTATGTGAAACCAAAAGTTGTTTTACTTGTTTTCATGTGTTAACTTTTGAAAATTACTTTTTAATTTTTGTAATTTATTGGGAGAATATCCATGTTTCCTGAAACAGTCAAAATTTATATTAATAGAATTAATTATTAAAACGTTATAAATTTTTCCAATGATTTATGATTGAAATTTGCATCTTCTAATTATTTGAAAAATGAGCTTTAATCACGCTGTGATAATATTTTCATACAATGATTCTTTTGACGATTTTTTTATTGATCGAATAACAAAGAAAATTTGGAATGCCTTCGTATATCTGTAACAAAAAAAAGCATCGAAAATTAATAAAAGTATGATCATAATAAGTTGTTTTGTTGAGGTTTGCCATAAGACATATTTTTTAACTCTTTATCCAATTATTCTATTCTTTCTTCAAGTTTATTTGGAATTGCTGCGAAAATAATGTCATTTATTATCCTAATCCTTCTACTATCCTAATACACTTCGAAGTGGATTAGGATCTGTTTGTTCTGGTCCGTATGAAAAATCCAATTGATTTTGTAATCGCTTTGAAATGATTGTTCGAAAATTGTCGGAAGTAAACTAATCGATCAATGGTTTTTCAAGTTTTCCTTGTCCCTTTTTTGTAAAAAAGAACTAATGTAGTTTCATTACATTCAATTAGTATTTTCCTTTTTTCTAAAATATCGAGTGAAGATATCAGCCAATCCTTTTTTCATACTTTCTTTTGTAATTTGTAAATTTCTTACTCAGTTCAATCTTTTTTCAGATTTATGATTGCATTTGAAACGTTATTAGAACTTATGGAACGTTTGGTACTGTCTGCCTTTTTTTGTTCTAGATATTTTTCTCTATTAATTCTTCTATTCTTTTGATTATTGTGGATCTATTATATGTTTTGTTTCTGTACTTCTAATTTTGGAACGATTTATTTTTTCATCAGGGGGCTCTCCTCCCCCTACTCTTTTCGTTAAAATTTTTACTTCGCTAATTCTTGGAAAATTTCGGAAACGAAATTTTTACATCTCATCAGAAAATAATTCTTTTTAAATAGGAGATTATAAAATTTCGTTTTATTTTTCGGTATCTACCATTTTCTTTAATAGTTTTACTAGTTATACTAGTATGTGTATGTGTAAGTTTAATGTGTGTTGTATGTGTAAGTTTAATGTGTGTTGTATGTATGTGTGTAATATTTGAATTGGAATTTTATCCAATTCAAAAAGTAATATAAGATAATTTTGCAAAATAAAATTAATATAGTGAAAAATTTAGATCAATACATTATTAAAAAATGTTAAATTCAAATGAATTTGGAAAATACCCTATTATACATTTTAATTCCCATTACCACTCTTACATATTTTATCCAAGATGATCATACCAAGAAATATAAAAAAGGTATGTAGACGAAAGATTAATTTAATTAATCAAAAAAATAATTTTTAAAATTTAAAAAAAATTTGAAAAATTAAAATTAATAAATTACGAAAGAAAAATTGAATTTAATCCGAAAGTTAATAATGAATTCTAAAAGTATACAATCCAGGACCACCTACTTAGATTATCCACCATCTATGGTATCTGAAACATACAATAAAATTAAAAATATTCCATTGAAAAAATTAAAATAATTAATTTTTTTTGTAACTAATTTTCTTTATAAGTTTTTCCTTTCACTCTGCGATGTAAATTTTATGAACACAAGATTGCATCAATTATTTCTCTTTTAATAACTCTCGTATGATCATTATTAAAAACAGTGCTTTTTAAAATATACTAAGTCCTTTATGTTTTTGAAAAAAATGAATAATTTTGAAAATATTTGAAATTTAATAAAAATTAATAAAATTAAAAATGTTTTATGTTGATTAATTGGAATTCACAAATTCAGTAAATCGTTCTTCTTGAATCAACCATGGTATCTGAAACATTCAATAAAATTAAAAAATTCCATAAGAAAGGGTATAAATAATTCACTTTTCTTCAAACTAATCTTCGAGTTTTTTCTTTTATTCACTAACAGCGCGCGATTAAAAAACTGTACACAATGCAAGCGCAAGTTCAGAAAGGGACACTTTAAAATCAAAATTATTATTACAACGAACATTACATACAAGATTCCAAAACTCGTTATCACTTGTATTGGCACCTTCAATATGCAAGCTCAATTATAGAATAGTTTTGATTTTATGGACAATGGTACTATTTGTTCCATTGCCCCTGATGAAGCTGCAGTACGATTCCTCCAAGTTGACGAAGACGAAATATGTGGAAGTAAAACATGAAAATCATGAAATAAAAAAATTGATTAGTAAACAAATATGCTATAGAATTTCTTCGGAGAGCTAGATCGTTCGCTCTCCAAAGAGATCCTGCCTATCTACACCTGCTACAAGGTGAAACATACATATAAAACCCGTGAAGCGGATTAATATATGCGTCCCTAACTAACACTGCTAGAATGCAGCCTATTCTAACGCTGGAAAATCATGTGTAGAAAAATGGTGGAGTCGGGGCTTCAACTTTGCTTTACAGCACTTCATCCACCCCGAAATCTCCGTGCGTTGATAACAAAATCAACAATCAATCAATATAACATCTTATATACTGAAGACCGTTAATTGAGAATCAACGTAATGTGTACAAAAATATATAAAAAATATATACATAAACATATACATCATGACGTCGTTTTAATAAAAAAAAATGAGTCAATAAAGAAAAAATAAAACGATATCTGATGAAACTTATTCTAAATATTTGGGAGGACAAGAACTTGCGATGCGTGTACAGTTTTAACTGTAATAAATAAAATAATCTGGCCTTATTTCCTTCGTCGTTTGATAGATTATCCCTCGATTGGATTTGGACACGAGTAGGAAATCTGTAAAGAAAATAAACAACATTATTTTTAAACGAAATTAAATATACAAAAAAAATATACATATATATATATATATATATATATATATATATATATATATATATAATATGTGTGTGTGTACGTATGCGCGCACTTACACTAATTATTAATATCAAATGAGGATGGTGTAAGTAAAAATTAAATGAAACTACTAGAGAAGAATGTAGATAATAAGAAAATTATTGAAATTTGGAGAAAAAAGTAAGTTAGTTTATTTAAAAAACGAAAAAAAAATTAGAATGAGATAGAAAATTAAAGAAGTGTTAAAAAATACAAATTTATAAATCAACTGAAAGGAAAATCAGAAGTAAAAGTGAAAAAATTAAAAATAATCATAATTGTTCTTGGAAATAGAATAGCAGAAAAAACAAAGAAATCGAAAACAGAATCGATAAAAAAATATAATTTTCAAAAGAAATTAAATCTACAAAAAATATATATGTATATACAATTATATGCATATGTATGTGTGTGTACGTACACGTATACTCTAATTAATTATATCAATTTCATTTAATAACATTTAAATTAATTCGGAGACAAAAACAAGTACACTAACTTTATCCTTAAATTCAAATAATTCATAACCAAAAATTGTCTTTTTTAAACAGTAAACTGAATGTAGAAATGAATTATGATTGCACATAGGACACATACAATTAGTTGAAAATATAACTACGTATTTTTTTTTAATACATAAGGATTTATTACGAAAACAGCTATAAATTGAACTGATAATTATTTTCATTTGTGTATATTATCTACTTGTTTGACTTGACTATGTTACAATGAAATAAAACATTGAAAATATATTTGAAATTATTGAATATCCAGATGAAAATTTCCTGTCTCTTGCGAGTTAAAATATGGATTTTGTAAATTAATTTTATATTATATAAAAGAACCAATAAAATAAATTCGAATATACATTTTTAGTAGAAAGTTTTTTTTCATTTTACTACCAGTTTTCGAAAATAAAATGTAAGGTTATACTAATTGTTAATTTTAAGAACCCCACTAAGTATTTTTGTCACTTAAATATGAAAGTTTTTTTTTTATGTTTAGAAATAAATACGTAATATATAACAACAAAACTATCAAAAAAATGTACAAATTGAAAAAAAAACCTACCCGAAGCTCCAGTCCTTCTTATTATCCCAGCTTCAGTTGAAATCACAAACACAGTTACATTGCACTACACTACACTCTAAGGCTGACGAACACAAACTGAATTCAAATTTGGAACCTCTCAACGATTTTGGGTAATACCAACCCAAGAAAAATAAATTTGAAATCTATGTTCACAATCTCTGTTGACAAGTTCTTAAACGACCCAAAACTCGTTGAGTGGTTTTTCAAGTGGTTTCTTTCGGTTGGTATTACCCAAAATCGTTGAGAGGTTCCAAATTTGAATTCAGTTTGTGTTCGTCAGCCTTAGAGTGTAGTGTAGTGCAATGTAACTGTGTTTGTGATTTCAACTGAAGCTGGGATAATAAGAAGGACTGGAGCTTCGGGTAGGTTTTTTTTTCAATTTGTACATTTTTTTGATAGTTTTGTTGTTATATATTACGTATTTATTTCTAAACATAAAAAAAAACTTTCATATTTAAGTGACAAAAATACTTAGTGGGATTCTTAAAATTGACAATTAGTATAACCTTACATTTTATTTTCGAAAACTGGTAGTAAAATGAAAAAAACTTTCTACTAAAAATGTATATTCGAATTTATTTTATTGCTTCTTTTATATAATATAAAATTAATTTACAAAATCCATATTTTAACTCGCAAGAGACAGGAAATTTTCATCTGGATATTCAATAATTTCAAATATATTTTCAATGTTTTATTTCATTGTAACATAGTCAAGTCAAACAAGTAGATAATATACACAAATGAAAATAATTATCAGTTCAATTTATAGCTGTTTTCGTAATAAATCCTTATGTATTAAAAAAAAATACGTAGTTATATTTTCAACTAATTGTATGTGTCCTATGTGCAATCATAATTCATTTCTACATTCAGTTTACTGTTTAAAAAAGACAATTTTTGGTTATGAATTATTTGAATTTAAGGATAAAGTTAGTGTACTTGTTTTTGTCTCCGAATTAATTTAAATGTTATTAAATGAAATTGATATAATTAATTAGAGTATACGTGTACGTACACACACATACATATGCATATAATTGTATATACATATATTTTTTTGTAGATTTAATTTCTTTTGAAAATTATATTTTTTTATCGATTCTATTTTCGATTTCTTTGTCTTTTCTGCTATTCTATTTCCAAGAACAATTATGATTATTTTTAATTTTATCACTTTTACTTCTGATTTTTCTTTCAGTTGATTTATAAATTTGTATTTTTTAACACTTCTTTAATTTTCTATCTCATTCTAATTTTTTTTCGTTTTTTAAATAAACTAACTTACTTTCTTCTCCAAATTTCAATAATTTTCTTATTATCTACATTCTTCTCTAGTAGTTTCATTTAATTTTTATTTACACCATCCTCATTTGATATTAATAATTAGTGTAAGTACGCGCATACGTACACACACACATATTATATATATATATATATATATATATATATATATATATGTATGTATGTATGTATATTTTTGTATATTTAATTTCGTTTAAAAATAATGTTGTTTATTTTCTTTACAGATTCTTACTTCGTGTCCAAATCCAATCGAGGGATAATCTATCAAACGACGAAGGAAATAAGGCCAGATTATTTTATTTATTACAGTTAAAACTGTACACGCATCGCAAGTTCTTGTCCTCCCAAATATTTAGAATAAGTTTCATCAGATATCGTTTTATTTTTTCTTTATTAACTCATTTTTTTTATTAAAACGACGTCATGATGTATATGTTTATGTATATATTTTTTATATATTTTTGTACACATTACGTTGATTCTCAATTAATGGTCTTCAATATATAAGATGTTATATTGATTGATTGTTGATTTTGTTATCAACGCACGGAGATTTCGGGGTGGATGAAGTGCTGTAAAGCAAAGTTGAAGCCCCGACTCCACCATTTTTCTACACATGATTTTCCAGCGTTAGAATAGGCTGCATTCTAGCAGTGTTAGTTAGGGACGCATATATTAATCCGCTTCACGGGTTTTATATGTATGTTTCACCTTGTAGCAGGTGTAGATAGGCAGGATCTCTTTGGAGAGCGAACGATCTAGCTCTCCGAAGAAATTCTATAGCATATTTGTTTACTAATCAATTTTTTTATTTCATGATTTTCATGTTTTACTTCCACATATTTCGTCTTCGTCAACTTGGAGGAATCGTACTGCAGCTTCATCAGGGGCAATGGAACAAATAGTACCATTGTCCATAAAATCAAAACTATTCTATAATTGAGCTTGCATATTGAAGGTGCCAATACAAGTGATAACGAGTTTTGGAATCTTGTATGTAATGTTCGTTGTAATAATAATTTTGATTTTAAAGTGTCCCTTTTTGAACTTGCGCTTGCATTGTGTACAGTTTTTTAATCGCGCGCTGTTAGTGAATAAAAGAAAAAACTCGAAGATTAGTTTGAAGAAAAGTGAATTATTTATACCCTTTCTTATGGATTTTTTTAATTTTATTGAATGTTTCAGATACCATGGTTGATTCAAGAAGAACGATTTACTGAATTTGCGAATTCCAATTAATCAACATAAAACATTTTTAATTTTATTAACTTTTATTAAATTTCAAATATTTTCAAAATTATTCATTTTTTTCAAAAACATAAAGGACTTAGCATATTTTAAAAAGCACTGTTTTTAATAATGATCATACGAGAGTTATTAAAAGAGAAATAATTGATGCAATCTTGTGTTCATAAAATTTACATCGCAGAGTGAAAGGAAAATTAAATTATAAAGAAAAACTTATAAAGTTACAAAAAAAATTAATTATTTTAATTTTTTCAATGGAATATTTTTAATTTTATTGTATGTTTCAGATACCATAGATGGTGGATAATCTAAGTAGGTGGTCCTGGATTGTATACTTTTAGAATTCATTATTAACTTTCGGATTAAATTCAATTTTTCTTTCGTAATTTATTAATTTTAATTTTTCAAATTTTTTTTAAATTTTAAAAATTATTTTTTTGATTAATTAAATTAATCTTTCGTCTACATACCTTTTTTATATTTCTTGGTATGATCATCTTGGATAAAATATGTAAGAGTGGTAATGGGAATTAAAATGTATAATAGGGTATTTTCCAAATTCATTTGAATTTAACATTTTTTAATAATGTATTGATCTAAATTTTTCACTATATTAATTTTATTTTGCAAAATTATCTTATATTACTTTTTGAATTGGATAAAATTCCAATTCAAATATTACACACATACATACAACACACATTGAACTTACACATACACATACTAGTATAACTAGTAAAACTATTGAAGAAAATGATAGATACCGAAAAGTAAAACGAAATTTTATAATCTCCTATTTAAAAAGAATTATTTTCTGATGAGATGTAAAAATTTCGTTTCCGAAGTTTTCCGAGAATTAGCGAAGTACACATTTTAACGAAGAGAGTAGGGGGAGGAGAGCTCCCTGATGAAAAAACAAATCGTTCTAAAATTAGAAGTACAGAAGCAAAACATATAATAGATCCACAATAATCAAAAGAATAGAAGAATTAACAGAGAAAAATATCTAGAACAAAAAAAGGCAGACAGTACCGAACGTTCCATAAGTTCTAATAACGTTTCAAATGCAATCATAAATCTGAAAAAAGATTGAACTGAGTAAGAAATTTACAAATTACAAAAGAAAGTATGAAAAAAGTATTGGCTGATATCTTCACTCGATATTTTAGAAAAAAGGAAAATACTAATTGAATGGAATGAAACTACATTAGTTCTTTTTTACAAAAAAGGGACAAGGAAAACTTGAAAAACCATTGATCGATTAGTTTACTTTCGACAATTTTCGAACAATTATTTCAAAGCGATTACAAAATCAATTGGATTTTTCATACGGACCAGAACAAGCAGATCCTAATCCACTTCGAAGTGTATTAGGATAGTAGAAGGATTAGGATAATAAATGACATTATTTTCGCAGCAATTCCAAATAAACTTGAAGAAAGAATAGAATAATTGGATAAAGAGTTAAAAAATATGTCTTATGGCAAACCTCAACAAAACAACTTATTATGATCATACTTTTATTAATTTTCGATGCTTTTTTTTGTTACAGATATACGAAGGCATTCCAAATTTTCTTTGTTATTCGATCAATAAAAAAATCGTCAAAAGAATCATTGTATGAAAATATTATCACAGCGTGATTAAAGCTCATTTTTCAAATAATTAGAAGATGCAAATTTCAATCATAAATCAATGGAAAAATTCATAATGTTTTAATAATTAATTCTATTAATATAAATTTTGACTGTTTCAGGAAACATGGATATTTCCCCAATAAATTACAAAAACTCAAAAAGTAATTGTCAAAAGTTAACACATGAATACAAGTAAAACAACTTTTGGTTTCAAATAATATTTAATGGCTAAAAGTGGGATAATAAAAATGATTTATTCGGATATACCCAATTAAGAAAAATCAGTTTACGAAAAAAGATAATTGGAATTTTGATGAAATAACTTTTAATAATAAATATATATTAAAAGAAAAAACATAAAGGAAAAGAATAACTTTGAATGGTTGACAAAGGAAATTAAGTATTTTGTGGTAATATTTTTTGATTTTCAGCTTAATGTATTTGTTTTATTTCAGCTCTTAATATTTTCTTAATTTCAGAATAATAAAAATAAGAAGTAAGATAATTCAGCTAATATTTTTTATGTAACTATTAATTTTCTATTTTTTAAGTCTTACTTGTTGCCTCATTTATTTCTTTGTCTGTTTTTTGATTTTTTTTTAATTTATTTTGATTTTTAGCTTAACTTATTTCATTTTATTTTCAGCCTAATTTATTTTATTTTGATTTTTAGCACATTACTTTATTTGTTTACATGATATTGTTTTACTTTATTTTCTGCATATTATTTTATTTTAATTTTATGATATTTGATTTGATTTTTAGCATAATTTCTGATTTATGTTTTAATTTTGATTTCTATTTTAATTTTTTTCTTATCTTATTTTATTTTATTTTCAGCCTAATTAATTTTATTTTGATTTTTAGCTCATTCATTTATATGATATTATTTTACTTTATTTTATGCATATTATTTTATTTAAACTGTAAGATATTATTTGATTTGATTTTTAGCAAAATTTCTGATTTGTTTTAATTTTTTTCTTATGTTATTTTGAGCCCAATTTATTTTATTTTAATTTTTAGCTCATTGATTTATATAATATTATTTGATTTTCTGCATATTATTTTCTTTCAATTGTATATTACTTGATTTGATTTTCAGCATTATTTGTTATAATTTTCTATACATTGTTTTATTTTATTTTTAACATTATTTGCGATTTATATTTTCATGTTTTTTGTAATCTTTGATTTTCTTTTTTGATATTGTTCTCTTATGTTTTGTTTTATATATTTTGTCTTTCTTATATTCATATTCTCGTTTTTTAATATTTTTTTTCAATGTAATAATCTGTTTATATATTTTATTTTTGTATGCCATTTACAGATTTTGTTAAATTTATGAATATATATATATATATATATATATATATATATATATTATAATTAAATATGAATAAAATTAAATGTCAAAGGATGTGAAATAAAAAGAAACAAGTATGAAACAACGATATTAAACTTATTAGAGAAGATTTTCAAAATATAATTAAATAATGATGGACCAAATGAAAGCAAATTTTTACTATGGATAAAAAGTAACGACAGGATTATATGAAATACAAAACTTTCTCTCTCCCTCTCTCTTCCTATATATATGTATATATATATATATATATATATATATATATATATATATAAATTGTTTGTTTCAGATTTTTTTTAAATATTAGCACCATTAAGAACTTTTTAAAACTACTTGAATTTGATTTATAGAAATACTAAGATAATACATAAATGAATATATGATTTATAATCAGATGAATATAAATTTATCAAGCAATATTCAGAATAAGTTTACTTCAAGGAATAAATATTAAAATGAGGACAATTAAGATAATTTCGGACTAAATACTTCTCAACGGAATAAATAATATATAAATTAAAAAATCCAGGTTTTTGTTACTAGAATATTGGGTTAAAATTATTGGTTGATCAGGGATATATATATATATATATATATATATATATATATATATATATTTTACTTAGCTAGCTTAAGATTTAGTTTTTTGTTTATTGCATTTACATACTTTTAGAATTAGTTTTGTTTTTAATTCAGTAATATTACTTATTTTTTTAGGGCCTTCTACATGTCTGCAACCTCAACGTGGTGTAGAAGTGGCAACGTACATGAAATATCATTTATAAAAACAATGAAGGAAATAAAACTAATCAGTAATTATAAATTGAACAATTTAATAAAATCTCGTCATTTTAAAGTACATTTCCTCTAAAAGAAATTACATATTTATTTATTACTTTTTAAATTCAAAATTCTATCCTTAACATTTAATATAAACATTTTATGTACGGCGAATGCAGACTTATTTACATATTTCTAGGTATATTATAAAGTTTGTTACACTAATATGCGTATTGAATTTATATTTTTGAGGTATCAAAGCCAAGCTGCAAAAGAAAATAACTGTCAAAAATACTGAACTCTAATTCCACAAAAAATAAGAATCGAAGGTTTTTGTAATGTACATTTTTTAATTTGTATGAATATAAAATAATAAAAAAATAATTGAAATTAGCTGTATAATGTCATTTGATATATAATTTAATTATATTATTATAAAATGTAAAAGCTTATTATTTTATAATAAACTGATCTTTTTGAAATGATTTTTTTAGTTTTTTTATATATCTATTCTAGTTTTCTCGTACTTAATCATAAACACCAAATTTTATGATTGAATAATTCCACTGGGAGAGCTCTGAAATTAATTAATTTCCATTATTTGTTTTGATACAGTGTCAAATTCACTTCATCAAAAATCAAGTCAATAAATACCCACAATATTTAATAAAAATGTTTGATAATTGTTGATTATTTACTTTATTTGCGAATATGCATTTCGTCAGCCAGTCGTTATTGTTAGAAAACTGCGTTATAAAATCTAGATTTTACAATAAATCTATGTCGATGACGGTATATCCATTGAAAGAGAAACATAAATGATTATTGAACAATTTTATGAAAAATTGTGATGTTGAGATGAGTGATTTATTTATACCAATTTGTTTCTTCTAAAACTTTTAAATATGAAATAAAAAATGTACGATGAATTTAATGTTAAACATAGAAAAATATACAACAGATAACTAAACAACAAACAATTAAAAAAATAAGGTCACAAATAAAGTCAAATAAAACAATCCATTTTCATTTTAAAGAAAGTAAATGAAATAATTTTCACTTTAAATAATTAATTGTTGAAAATGTGTACACTGTAAAATTTGAAGATAAATAACAAACAAAATGACTATAAATCTAAAGTTAATTAAAAATCAATGGACTGATGATTTTATTTTTTTGATGTTTTAAGAAAGAATAGGAAACTGAATCATAGAAACGATTATTTCTTCAAACAAAAAATGAGTTCAAACATTGTATCCAAATTGTGAGGGGACGGTTGTTATTTATTATTAACAAATAATTGCACACTGTTCTCCAATTCTCATATCATAACTCAACGTGGTTCATATATGCATATATATATATATATATATATATATATATATATATATATATATATATATGCATATATAAAATAAATAAAAAATAAAAGAAAACATATCACGAAAAGTAATTCACATTTATAGTGCACTTGCTTTGAAATCACTACATAAAATGATGACCTTTATGTTGATTTGTCGAAACATTTTAAGAAATGATAAATTGTTAACGTAACTAACTTACATAATATTTTATTTGTATGTGCAGTAAATATGTGTTGGTATAATGTTTTCACGATTAAATTTGAATGTATATACTTTTAGAATAACAAATATATGTAGATATTTTAAATCTTATAACACTGCCTTTGAAATATATAGTCATCCAAATGTGATGCAAAAATTTGAATTTTATTAAAAAGAAATATATGTATAGGGTCGCGTATAAAGAAATATGTGTATAGTTTCTTTTTAATATAGAAATGAAATTTACATTTTTGTATTTAAATACGATTTTTTCAATAATTAATATTAATTTGTTTAATTCTATCGTAATCTTATATTTAAGATCATAAATGTTATAAACTGAGAAAAAATTTCAATTCTCATTTTAATAGGAAAGCTATTTGAGATTATCCAATATAGAGTTAGGAGTTTACATATAGGTGATTATCAAAAATTAAATGATTAAAAAAGTAGAGGATTTACAAACACATAATTTGCATTATCAAAGAGAAGTTCACATTTTTTTAATATATATAATACGAGGGTCGTTTGATAAGTATGGTAAATTTATTTATTGTTTAAATTAATTAATTAATTTAATTAAATTTTTCAATTTAGTTTTTCTTGTTTACCATACTTATCAAACGATCCTCATATATGTATATATTAAACACTATATTAATTATATTAGTTGCTCTATATAAATCAATTTTTGACGAATATCAGACAGTATTTTACAGATTTTTTGCTATTCTATTCAATTTATTATGTGTTTTAGGCAGTAGTGGTAAAAGACAAACTCTTATAGACTTTAATCGAGGAAATTCCTGTGACTGGAAAAATGAAGTAGCTAGAATATCTGGCCTTTTTGTTAAAAACATTTTTGGTGTCTATTTTTATTATTAGGACTCTCGGGGTTATTATAAAATATGCCTGAATTACCGTTTTAAGTGATTTAATTGAATCTGTGTTTCACTCCCATCTTTAAAATCCTTTTTTTTTTTAAAAAAAAAATATAAATACTCGATATTTTAAATAACAATAATTTCATTTTAAAGATGTATATTTTGTTATATAGGGTCATCCAAATGTAACGCCTAGATGTCTGTTTTATTAAAAAGAACCATGTGTATAGTTTTTTCCTTTTTAATAAAACACAAATCTAGGCGTCACATTTGGATGGTCCTATACAATTAAAATTTAATAAAAAAATTTGTACATATATACGAAATATTTTTTTTTTAAAAAAAACACTCCCCAAGAGAGGAAATTCAAATTTATTGTGCACTTGCTTTGAAATCACTACATAAAATGATGACCTTTATGTTGATTTGTCGATACATTTTAACCCATTTGCATCACAGCTCTAAAATCGCTACTAGCATTGTCACCGCGCATTACTGCACAACGATAGTTCTTGTATTTTTGTTTATTATTGATTTTACTTAGAAATTACGTGTAATGATTAGACAAAAGAAAGTATTATACATTTGTATAGTAAATAAACTGAGATAGTTCGTAGATTTTTCAAATTAATATGGTAATTTTTAAAATGATCTATATAACTGTACATCGAAAATATCGCATTTAAAAACAGTTTCTCTTCTAAGGGACTTAAATAAATATACATTGCATAGCTTTGATGTTTTTCTTCCCTTTGCCTCTATTGGAGGTGTTCTTGTGGGAAAGTGCCGGCCAGTATACCTTGTTATTGAATCATTTATAGATGATGTCTTTTTTATCCCTTTATTTTTTAAATATTTGGCAATAATTTCTTCCACTAGTTTTTGCCTGTAAATGTGGAAAGCTCGATCCTTTTTATTTTTCTTGAAAAGGATATAACTATTTAACAGCATCATATCCACAAAATAAAAAAAAAATTTTTATATGCTTGCTACATCTTCGCATTGTGTGAAATTTACACAATGCGGAGAATGAGAGGTCGCCTATATCAATTACACCTATATTTTTATTATAATCTATTATTTCTGTTGATTTCGAAATTTTTTTCTCTACTATATCGGTTTACTTTTCCCGTCTTGGAAAAATCTAAAAAATGTATTGTTGTTAATATAACCACATCTTTCTTATCTTTCCATTTTACTGCAGTTATATCTTCTGTTGAAAATATAGTAGCTTCTCCCGTTTCTAATCTAACAGATTTTAGTTCCTTAGGCATCTCTTTTCTATTTACTCTTGCTGTACCACAAACATTTGTTTGCATATTATACAGTTCAGGATATAAAGTCGATGAACTCTACCAGCTATCTTTATAAAGGCAGTACCCTTGATGCAATATTTCACTCTCTTTCATTAAATTCATCACAACATTTTTACTAGCAGATCCAGAATCAGTCTCGTCTTTCCCAATGTATATTTTGAAGTTATGAATACATCTTGTTTGAGAATCACATAATTTATAAAAAAATTATCACTGTGTGGATAATACACACACGTTTTCGACTTGTTCCTATTTACACGCTGGACTCCGAATCGGAAAAATGGTTGCCATTCATTGTGTAAATAAAAATTTTATTTTAATTTAAGTTATGAAATTAAGTTGTTTTTAAAATTTATATTTAGATTAGAAATACCTACTATGTTAACAGCAGTCAAAGAGGTCTGAAGAACAATGAATAACGAAAAACCTGAGGGTAATGAGTTATATGTTCCGAAATTTTTAAGCCTTAAAATCTTTCTATACTGCTCATAAGACACTCACGAAATGTTTTACGGCGACAGGAGAATATTGCTGAGAGCGGAATAGTCCGCGGCTACTGATAAGCGACAGTCGTCGTGCGTGGACTATTCCGCGCTTAGTGCTATCGGACAGTCATCGTGCGCGGAATATTCCGCTCGCGGATGTAAATGGGTTAAATAGGATAGAGACATTAAAACTTTATCAGTGAGAAAATGAAAAGAAAAGCACTAGACATCTAGACGTGAAAAATGTTGGTAAAAGTCATTATTCAGCAGTGGATAGAAAGATGCTCTTGTTATTAATTATAAATTTCATTATATGGTATCTACCTATATTTACGGATCAAAAATTTGGACATTGAATTAAAAATGGAATAAAAAATTTTAACGACCCCATAAAATATGGAAAGAATAATGTTAGGAACATCTAAATGTGATCGGCAAATCTATAAATGGATACGATAACAGGTAAAAGAATTTGAAATAATAGAATAATTAAAAACACTGAAATGGATGTGGGCAGAGAACATAACAAAAAATGAATATAATAGATGGACAGAGATCATTATGAAACTGAAACCAAAAGATAAAAGAAA
This sequence comes from Neoneuromus ignobilis, assembly GCA_029203775.1. Classification (NCBI taxonomy): domain Eukaryota; kingdom Metazoa; phylum Arthropoda; class Insecta; order Megaloptera; family Corydalidae; genus Neoneuromus; species Neoneuromus ignobilis. Next base: position 40,525,260 of record CP092088.1, read on the forward strand.
ATAAAAAAAGAAATATCATCGAAAATGGGGAAATGAAATTGTGAAGTGTAATGGTGGAAGTGGTAGGAAAAAAAATATATAATTTTAATAACGTCAATTTTTAGTTTAATTTTTTAAATATCAAACCAAAATAATATTTTTTTTCGTTTTTTATTCAATTGTTGTGTTTTAATAAAAATTACATTTTTAATATAAAAATATTTTTTATGTATAATTTGAATTCACTTAATATGTTCTTTTATTATTTGAATAATTTTCATATAATATAAATAAATAAAATAATATTTATATAAATTACTTGATAACATTATGAACAGTTATAATTGAAAAAAATATAAAAATTTAAATTTATTGTTAGTTCGAAGTATAACTATTTTATTATAATCTTAATGTTTATTATTATATTTACAATTGATTTTTCAATTAATAAAAACATATTAAGGAAGATTTAAATCATAACGATTAAAATGCCATAGTCAAAAGTCTAGATCCCAATTTGATAATTCATCCGGCGGTATATCTGTATCTTTGGCATAACAATCAAAGTTCGACGTATCGTGAGGTCCTCTGACTGGCTGAATTAACGGCGCAGTCATCGTTCGATTGTGTAAACCATCCCAATCGAAACCTTGAAACCATCTGAAAACATTCGAATTCTTGAATCAAATCTATATATTTGTACTGAATAAAAATACATACTTATATTTTTTAATGTCTTGGATGCCGCCTCGTTGATATCCGAGTCGTTCAGATGGTGCATCTCTGCAAAGTCTTTTTACAAGACTTTGAGCTGCACGCGTCACATAACGTGGAAAAACTATCATATCGATACCTTTTAAAATTATGTTGTACGTTTTCATCGGATCTGCTGCCGTGAATGGCGGTCTATATATTAAATAACATAATTGTTGAAAACATACAGTGTAAATGAAAAAATGACAAAGATGTATAAATTATATTTCTATGTGTTTGATGATAAAAATGGTATTGTTATAGAAAATTAACTACACATATTTTTCTTTTATTTAATGTTATAGAATATAATGTTTATTTTTAGTGTTTATATAGAATTTTTCTTCATAATTCTACATGAAATTTAATTTTAATATTAAAATAATTGCTAAATTGATACTTACGTCCCCGTTAACAATTCATGCATTAATATTCCTAAAGCCCAATAATCTACTGCACGATCGTGTCCTTTATTAAGAATAGTTTCAGGCGCAACATATTCAGGCGTTCCACAAAATGTCCACGTTTTGCTACTATAACCGAGACGTTTCGAAAATCCAAAATCAACCTGAAATAATGTTTTATTTTAATTTTATTAAAATTAATAAAGAAAAGTGGTGAAAAAATGTACCAATTTCACATATCCTCGGGAATCGAGTAGCAGATTTTCAGGTTTCAAATCCCGGTATATAATCCCTTTGGAATGTAAATAAGCAAATGCTTCAACTACACAAGCGGTTATGAAACGAGTTGTATGATCATCAAAACAACCCCGATCGCGTAAAATCGTCCACACTTCACCGCCTAAACACGCTTCTAATAACATATAAACGTATTTGGAATCTCTAAACGTTTTATATAATCTGAAAATATGTTAAACATTTAATTAAGTATTTCAATTAATATATTTATTTTGATAAAGAAAATTAATATGTGTCACATACCGACATATAAAAGGACTTCTACAGCTCATCATCACATTCTTTTCGCTGAACACATGTTCTTGTTGTTGTGTATCTACAATATGTTGTTTTTTAAGGCACTTGAGGGCAAATGTTTGCGTCCGATCGTAAGCGTATTGAACTAATTCCACACGACCAAAACCACCCACGCCAAGTGTTGCTATTACATCTAAATCATCTAATTTGATATGTTCTAACTCTGGAACAGAAAGTTTGGTTTATATTTTCTGTATAAAATTAATACTTAAGTTAAACCTCGTTTTCCTTTCTTTATATTTTAATCGTTCAGACCTGTATATAATTTCTATATTATTATATATTTATGCATTATTTTTATTTAATCTAATTCTGTTTGATTTTAATTTAAAATGATTAAGTTTAGAGAATAGTTATAAGATTTCTAAAAATATGTACGAGTATTTTGATTCAAAAAATCCAAGTAATATTTATTTATTATCGTCTGGAAAATTTACTCATTTAATTAATTTGCTTCAAATATTTTTTTAAAAAAATTAGCGTTCAATAATAATATAAATAATATTAAATTGTAATGACTTCTTTACAGAGTCTCTTCTATAAGTGAATTTTATTTTATAAATTATAAAACGAAGTTTAAATATTTATATTATTTTAAGTTTAAATCAAATAATGGACTTCTAATATTATCTCCAATTTGTATTTTCGATTTTGAAACTACCTCATAGTTGAATGTCAATAAATAAAATAATAACTGTATAATTTATTAACCTTGTGCACTATCGGTTACATTAACTGCACTGTTCGGTCGACTTAAGGCACGTTGTTCATCACCGTAATCTTTTTCCTGCAATTCACTCAAATCGCCGATTAGTTGAATGAATGAATCACGATCTAATGTCAAACATTCTACACCTGGATGAAGTGCGACTACAGAAGCTGTTCGACAATCTTCTTTAAGTAAAGCTTGTTCGCCGAAATAGTCGCCGCGACTTAACGTTCTTATATTTTGTTCAGTACATCCAACACCGATTCGCTGTGTTACTTTTACACATCCACTACTAATAATGAAAAATGTGTCGCCACTTGCGCCTTGACGGATTATATAAGCATCCGCCGGATAAAATTCCTAGAAAATATGTTTTTTTTAGTGTTTATTATTTTTTTATGAATTTCAATAAAATATTTTATATATTGCATTATTAACATATATAGGAAAATGGGTCAGTGAGAAATAGAAAAGAAAGGGATTGGATTGCTAGAAGTAATTTTTTTATAAATTGAGATATGGACATTTTTTTAATTAATTTTTATCATACATTAAAACATATTTATTTCCTTTTTTTAACAATAAAAAATATATTACTGTTTATTTATTAATATAACAATAGTGCAATAGATAGTTTATTTAGAAAATAGTCATTTTATTTTTATATTTTTTTTTAAAAAAAGACAAAAAATATATTTAGCAACTTTTAGAATTTTCTCTATACTTTATATATAAAAATACAAATTATATAACTTCAGGCTTTAGATATATACTCAAATGTTTCCGAACTTTGAATATTAATACTACTAGAGGTATGATGTAATGAAGTAAATAAATATGTGGGTCTTATTTCTATATCTGTATATTTTACATTTTAAAAATTGTCATTTTAAAAAGAAAAAAAACCCAAACACATAGTCGTACGGAATATTCTCAATTGAAAAATTGAATTTTCAATCAACATATTAAATATATTTTAGTTATAAACTAACTCTATATCTTACCACTTCTAAAACATCTGCTATTTTAGCAAGAACTTCATTGCTGAGATTTCTTAATAATGGCACTGAACGAAGAAAATTTATATTATCTTGTAGTCTTTGGAGACCAGTACGCATCATTATTTGTTGAAAAACTCTTCGATCGAGCACCCACACTTTTGAATCAGCATCAACTATAATTTAAAAATATTATTAAACTCAAATATTATTCATCTTCTATTGGGCGTATTTTATTTGTTGTCATTGTAAATATATCCAAATTAATTTCTGAACCATATAACCTTAATATAAACTTCTTATCTGATAATATTTAAATCATATTCTATAAATATTTCTTTTTTTAAATAATTTCATTTAAATTGAATTACAAACCTCTTATCGATGCAGTTCTAGTACAGTTATATAAAATTGCTAGTTCTCCGAAAGCTTTACCAGGACCCATTCGCCCTAATACTATATTATCTTTTATAACTTCAAATTCTCCGTCTGCTGATACGAACAAATGTGCACCAGCTTCACCTTCTCTTATTACGTACGATCCTGCAGGATATTCGCGTTGATACATAGAATCGACAATTTCGCGAACTTGGGATGAATCTAAGTTTTTTAAGAAGTCGTTATCCATGATCGCATCTTTGATTAACTGTTTAGATCTAAAATAATTATATAGTATATAACATATTATATTATTTTAAAATTCATTATTTCAGTATTTTTCAAAATTGTAATTAATCAATTTAATCTCATATTATATATATATATTCCTACGATACAAAAAAAATAAACGTTAGTATGAAAATAAAACTTATAAAATCTATTTTATTTGGCTGTTTATTTTCATCTAAGATATCATAATATTTATAGAAGTAATAATAATTTACTGAATGTTGTAAACGAACATCAGTATAATATAAATAATATTATGACAATTAACTGACACAAATGTGTGACGTTTCTTCGATCTTATAAATATTACTGCAAAGTAAATCATAACATTTTTGCATATGGAGAGTAGAAAGGTGTGTTTTATATTCAAATTCGTTATTTTTTTTAAAATTTTGGTAATGAGTCATATATTTTAGAATTAATAGTATAAATAATAAATCAATATAAATCATATCAATTAATTTTGGATTATTTATTATTTCATCGAAACTATGTTGAGAGTGTTTAAACGACTAGATTGATTTTGGTCATTATGAATAAAAACATAACAAAGTTTATTTTTTATAAATAAATAAATCTTCTTATAATATTTAACCACTTCATCTAACAATACAAATATTTTCTAAGTGTTCAATTTACAAAAACTTCTATAAAATATTGCGATGTTTCGAGGCAAATTACCCCCTACTAAAGTAATAATACATTTTTATTTTAAATTAAAATTTTTGTATATAATCTGTAATTGAATAAATACATTATAAAATAATATTTTATTAATAAAAATAATCGATATATAAGAATATGAAAAAAATTACATTAAATTTATATTTTAAGATTACCTATTTTATTGTTAGGATATTAATATTGAAACTAAAAGTCATATATATATATATATATATATATATATATATATATATATATATATATATTCAGTATGGAATATAATTTAGTATCAATTATTTAAATTCATCTAAAAATTTATAGTTTATGATTGAAAATAAGAAAATAATTATGTTAGATATATATTTATTTTCTATACTATCTTAAGGTACATATTTCATAACGATTTTTATCTAAAATATGAATTCTCATGAAATTATAACCTGTGTCTGATGATAAATCATTTTGATTTTATTCGAATTTTATATATTTGTTAAACTCAGAAAAGTTTTATATTATATGTTTCATACATGGAATTAAACCATTCTATCTTAAATATGCATCATTTGCTTTTATTCAAATTTAATTTCATGAATTTATATGTATATGAATTACAAACATTACATGTACCGGTATTAGTATGTGACGGTGACATTTTTCATATATTTACATATATTTTAACGATGTGTTGAAGTGAAAATTTATTTCCGAGGTAATTAATGCCTTTATATATATATATATATATATATATATATATATATATATATATATATATATATATATATATACACGATTATAAAAAGGATCAAAATTTTCTATAATGATAATAAAAGGTATATATTAGAAAAACTACATGTTTATTGATCATTATTACTATTTGATCGTTTTCTGTTTAGTCAATTATCAGAGTTTAAATCAAAAATTTACTATTTTCATTTTTGGAGAGTTTTTTTTAAAGTGAGTTTCTATTTTTTCATCTAAATTATATATTTGGGATCGAAAGATATAATTAAAATTCCAATTATATATTTTTTAAAGTAATGACTACTTTTTTAGTATTTTTGAATTTTTAGAAAAGATGAAAAAAATTAGAAATCGGTTTTTGATTATTAAAAGAGTAATTTTGATTGACGGATATTATTTGAACTAGAAAATGACTATTTTTTATTAAGAGAACTGATATTTATTAAAAACGTTTAGTTAATATCGATTTTTAAAATTTTTGATTTTTGACCTCAAAAAAACGATGACCTATAGTATGCAAAATTCACCAAAAAATTAATTTTTCCGAAAATCTAATTTTTTCGTCTAAAACTAAAGATTGGGTGTAAAATGAAATGAATAAATGATTAAAACTATATTTTTGAGAAAAGAACGGCTTTTATTTGCAGAAAACTTTTATTTGTTCAATTATCCAGAGCTTGAATCAAAAATTCACTATTTTAATTTTTGGAAGGTTTCTTAAGAAATGAGTTTCTATTTTTTCTTCTAAATTATATATTTGGGATCGAAAGATATAATTTAAATTCAAATTATATATTTTTAAAAGTAATAATTACTTTTTTTAGTATTTTTGGATTTTTAGAAAAGATGAAAAAAATAAAAAATCAGTTTTTGACTATAAAAAGAGTCATTTTGATTGACGGATATTATTTTTACTAAAAAATGAGTATTTTTTATTAAGATAATCGATATTTATTAAAAAAGTTTGGTTAATATCGATTTTTAAAATTTTCGATTTTTGACCTCAAAAAAACGACGACCTATAGTATGCAAAATTTACTAAAAAATTAATTTCTCCGAAAATCTACTTTTTGCTTCCAAAATTAAAGATTGTGTGTAAAATAAAGTAAATAGATAATTAAAACTAAATTTATAAAAATAGAAAGACTTTTATTTGCAAAAAACTTCTATTTGTTCAATTATCCAGAGCTTGAATCAAAAATTCACTATTTTTATTTTTGGAGAGTTTCTTATAAAGTGAGTTTCTATTTTTTTTACCTAAATTATATAATTGGGAACGAAAGACATATTTTAAATCCAAATAATATATATTTAAAAAGAATAATTATTTTTTTCCGTATTTTTAGATTTTTAGAAAAGATAAAAAAAATTAAAAATCGATTTTTGACTATAAAAATCGTATTTTTCAATGACAGCTATTATTTTTAATGAAAAATGACTATTTTTTATTAAAATCATTGACACTTATTAAAAAAGATTGATTAATATCGATTTTTAAAATTTTCAATTTTTGACCTCAAAAAAAAAAACGATGACCTATATACTCGTATATATATAAAATTTATATTCTTTAACAAATGTTATTTAATAATGTATGTGTCACCTTCGTTTTTTCCAATGCTCATAGTTTATTCCTTATTTAAGTTATTATAAAATTTCAGTGTTTATTTTTCAAATAAAATATTGAATTTCTACTCAATTTCTTATAACGTATTAACTAAAGCAATAGAAATATGT
>CP092088.1:40537506-40555006 GCA_029203775.1 Neoneuromus ignobilis
ATATATATATATATATATATATATATATATATATATATATATATACTTCGAAATAAAATTTATATATTATATTAGTTACATTAATAAATGTGATTATGCTTTGTTAAACTTTAAGTTCTTTCAATATAATCTGAATTTTTAATAATTGAATTACGTCTCAATTTCATTCCTTTTTTACAATTCTTGTTAATTAAAAGAATTTGTATTCGATTATTTATAGGTTTTTTATAAGTGATAAAAATATTAATTTATTTTTTTACTCATTACTATAATAAAATAAAATAATTTTATTTTTACTTTATAAATTGTGTTCGAGGGAATTGTGTCCGAGTTAAATTTTATTATAAGTTTAATATAGATAACGAAAAGAATTAATGTGCAGAGATAATTTATTTCTTTTTAGAAATATTTTTAAATAGTGAACAGTAAATGATTATTGAACATTTCTATAAAATCTAGTTCTGTTCGAGGGAATGATTTATTAAACATTTATATAAAATATATTTATTTATTAAATTTTCATAAATTTTATATTATATATGAACATAAATAATAACGAAATAATTATGAAAAATATTTTTATATTTTAATATATAAAAATTAATTTTGTAAATTATTTCAAACCTTCGCAACCTAATTTTAATTAATATTTTTTTCATTTTGTTTAAGGAAACTATTTCTTATGACTAATTTTTATGTTACCATTATTTTCAAATATGATAAATAGATTATTTTTAATTATATTAAAATTTAGTTTTTCAGTTCATAATTGAAATCAACGTATATAAGACCTATATATAAAAATATATACGAAGGTCGTTTGATAAGTATGGTAAATTTATTTACTGTTTAATTTCATTAATTAAATTAAATTTTTCAATTTAGTTTTTCTGACTTTTTACCATACTAACGACCCTCGTATATATACGAGTATATCGTATACTTTTTACCATACTAATACCATCGTAATTGGTTGTAAGAAATAAAAAGAAAAATAGAGATTGATCAAAATGAATACAACGAATTGGGAGGCTGACTTTGAGGAATGATTTTGAAAAACAATATTTTTATTTTTTAAAAATAATAATTTATATTAAATTTGTAATATAAAAATAAATGTTAGTTTTTAATAAAAAAACAACTAATGAAGATGATTAAGCTTTCAAAATTGAATGTTCATTCATTATCTTTTAGCTACTAATTCGTTTTACTAACCAAATAACCAGAGGTCATTGCTTTATTATATATATATATATATATATATATATATATATATATATATATATATATATATAATAAATGTATGATATACAGTTTTTATTATAAATTATAATAGCGTGAAACAGCAAAAAAGAAATAGAAAACACAAAAATAAACAGAGAACCATATGACTTGTATATAACTAAACATGGTTTAATTTGAATATCAAATATAAAATGTTCAAGGTTTCTTTATAAACACGACAATATCATTTGATTTTCTGCTAATCGATAATACAAATGGGTGTTAGAATTCTACGGCACTGTTCAGTTATTTTTCAATGACTTTTTTAATTATACACATTTCACACTAATAATTTTTTATTGCCATTTGAAAAAGATTTAACGTTTGAATAATATATTTAAGATGTTATACGTATACTGGATGTACCCTTATAAGTGTATGTAATTTCACTAAATTGTGTATTGTTAATAAGATATGATTAAAAATGAAAATATATAAAGGTGAACTAATAATTTTCTTAATTGTTAAATTATATATTTCAAACATTTAATAGTTTATTTAATATAGTTATTAAGTTAATAATAATATATCGTTGACAAATGTGTTTTTTTACTATTTTTTATTTTTTGAATACATATTGAACAAAGTTTATATATTCATAAGATAATTTAATTAATATAAATTATGAACTTTATGTTAATAGTTAGAGACAAAATAGTTGATTATTAGAGAAATACAAATAATATTACACAGGTATTTGTTAAAGAAAATACTATTATTAAACTATTTATTGAAAATTAATAATGTGGTTTAATATGTGGTTTAAATTGTTATGAGAGAATTTAATTTTAAATCATATACAAAATTATTAGAGCTAATTATATAACTAAATAGGATATATGATGTGCGTGCTTGTGTATATGAGTAGGAGGTTCGTTCAAATAAATGATCTAAAATTAATTTAGTTCACATACCTTTAGCTTATGAATTTCTCTTCTTAATTTAATTACTTCAGATTCTTTGCTTTGAAGTTCTCGTCGTAACTGTAACACGTCCGCTTCTAAATTACCGGCTTTTTGTTCCCATTCGCCCAATTCTTTTTTCAAATGTGGTACAACTGTTTTCAAATAATCATAATCGTCAGGTATACCGGAACTGTGTCTCTTTACATTATCTGCAAGGATTTTCGAATTTTTTCGTATGACCTCCTGATTGACTTTCGAATTTTTTCTGATTGTCGACGAAACACCGTTTCCCATTGGTCCAATAATACCGGACTCTTTGAGAAACTCTTCAGCCGGATCTGCACTATATATCGGATATCGATACGAATAGTTGTTGTTACGAATGAAATCTAAACTTTTCGCTAGAGTTTGGTCGGGATAATCTGGTATATAGTCGCGTGTTTGAAATACTTGTGTCAAACTGACCGGTTGCTTGCTGTCTAATATTTGTCTATGTTCTCGAAAAGGTAAATCAACTTCTGTTTGTTGTTTATCTTTCGTTTCGTTGCTGATTTTCGGAGGAAAGTTTTGTACTTTGAATATTTTCTGTTGAATACAATCGTCGCTGCGATTGATTTTATTCTGTAAAAGTTTCGGTGGAATCGGATAAGGTATTTCCGGATGTTTAAGGCATAGTTCTGGATGATCGTAACAAATATTACTACTGTATATGTTACCTAGTGTCGGAAACGGAGGAATATTTTCACAAATAATTTCACTTTGTACATTCTCTTGAGTTTCTGTAGGATAATGAATGTTTATATGTCGACTTTCTTGAGATTTTTTCCTGCCGTGAGATTTCTGATAAGATTCGCGCACGTGTTTGTCTTCTCTTAAATCCGTATGATTTTTTTCAAACAAATGTCTATTATCTTTTTGCCCTCCTTCATTGTTCTTCATACATTTCTCTTGTGCTTTCTGTAGTTCGTCGAATTTTTGTATCCTCAATTTGTGTTCAAAACTCGAACTATTCCCCACCGTGTCTCGAAGTTTTATATTCGAACGACTGTCGAGCGAGTTTGAACGTTTCGAAACTTCGTTGATTTTTGTACGATCGATGTTCACGGCATTTTTGTAATCATTTACATTATTAACACTTGTATTATTTCCGACACTATCAGCGTAATTGACAACGTCACGAAAATGTTCTTGATGTAACGAATTTTTTCTCGAGTTACCTGTACTTGAGTCATTGTCGTCGCAACTACATTTAGCAAATAAACTACCACACGTGTGCGACTTTTTAAATAAAATGCGAGATTGTGCGCAAGCTGAAGACATATTCTGTGACGTCACGGTCTGCGAGGGTGGGAAACATGTCGAAGATGACGGTTGTAGCGGCGTACCTTTATCGCGTGATGTTTCGGTGAAATGTTGAGATGCAGTTTTTATGGTCGTATCGTTCCTTTGCATTAATACTGATTCGTGCATATGCAAATCATTTTGATCTGTTTGCCGATATGAACAAAGACCGCTGTTATTTGGCTGTTTACACGTTTCTTTATTGTTTGTGCCTGTACTTGATTCGATTTTTAATTCATCTTCATTTTCTTCTGAAAATACTTCTGAATGTTTTGTGCCGTTTCCGTGTAATTTTTCTGAAAATTCAGTTTTAATCATCGACTCAACACACTTATTATATGATCCGTTATCGTCGGTATGAATATTTTCATATTCTTCCCTAATTAAATTTATTTTATTATTATTATCAGATATAAGCTGCGAATTTAAAATAAATTTCATACCGTTTGTTTTATTATCGAATTCGTTCCTATCATTTGATTCGATTCTAGAATTATCTACACAGCTTTGATTCGAATTTATCATTCTGTATTTTGTAGATTCGTTATTTAAATTTAAATTAATGCATTTTTCAGACTTTTGATTGCAATTTGGTGAAATGTTTTGGTTATATAATGGTTTCGTTTCAACACTTCTTATTATCTGACTTGAAGATTCGACCGGAATTAGGTCATCTTCAAAGGATCCTTCTTGAGCTTTAAGTAATAAGACGGATATTTCATGAACACTTTCGGGATATTTTTGTAACTGCTCCATATTATCACATCTTGTTAAACATGGTCAAACGGGAATCTGAAACAAATGTTTATATGAGAAATTATTTTAAAACATTTACATTAATCCTGTTTAATATTAATTATTAAAAATTAATTATGTTACGAATAGATATCTTTATTTGTCATTTAATTAAAATATACAGAAAAGTATCAATTTTATTTTAATTATTTAGATAAAAACATATTTAAATATTATCTTACTTATTGAAATTGACCTCTTTCTTAAATTAGAAGTGTATAAAAAATAATGATTATTTTTTAAAATTTAAGAAATAAAAGTTTCAATTATTCATTTTCGTTTAAAATGACGTATTAATATTTACATGTCCTTAACATTTCTCAGAATTATTTAAAGTTAATTTATAGTATCAAGTTTCAAAAATATGTAAAACAGTTGTAAAAATATTTTTGTAAGAATATCGTTGTTATTTACAATATTTGAAGTTTGTTGTAGTTATGTAACTTTTATTCAGATATTTACAATTTATATATATATATATATATATATATATATATGTATGTATGTATGTATGTATGTATGTATATATGTATGTATAGACTGTAGACTTGCAAATATTACTTGTGCACGTGGACAATATTTGTACAGATTTAATGATGTCTCAGACATTTGTTTGTTTATGATAGTATTGTTCGTTTTAGATATTTATCTTTTCGACGGTAGCTTATTCTATTTTTATTAACTTATATAGATGAATAAAGGTGAAAGAGTGAATATTTTAAGAGACAAAAATAGGTCTAGAAGGTGTAGTGTGTTAAATACTCTCAAGTTTTTTTCTGTATAAAAGGAAGCCATTTATTGAAATGCAAATATAAAACATCGTTTCTTTAGTTGATTGTTGGTATTTGATCGAAGATACTGCTTGCTATTTTTAACCATTTTTATTGTAAATAAATAAATATATGTACGCATACACATACATATATATACAATATGTATATATATATATATATATATATATATATATATATATATATATATAAAAAAACATTACTTAATATTTAAAATATACTATCGACTATTTTCATTTATGAACATCTAAATTAAAATTAAATTTATTAAAAAAATTAATAATTTACTAAAAAAATAAACTATAAATTATATGATAATTTTTATATTATATTACATTATTCAATTTTATACCACTTATATAGAGTGGCTCAAATTTGAAAGATGGTAAAGAATAGCGAATGATAATAAACAAGTAAATGTAGGTCTAAACTCTTCAGTTTCATTTGGGCTATCATATATAAGTAATAATGTCAGTTTAATATTAATTTGAAATCATAATTCGTATTAACCAATTAAACTCATTCAAAATTGTATAATAATTGAAAATGTATACAGGTTTATTAAAACAATATTACTTTTTTATAATATTTTTTAATATGTTATTCTTTTCTTCGAAATCAATTTCGGAATTTTCGTCAGTTCAGAATTCGATACTCAATCATTAATAACTATTATAATAGTAATATTATATATCATTGATATTTCTACACTTTTTAAAAGAGAATATAATACTTTTAATTAAAGTATTTATGATAATGTTATAAAAATACAGATAAATATTCTAGATATGTACAAAATTAGTACAATGATAATAATATCTAAATCAGAGCAAACTGTAAATAGTATCGTTTTTTTTTTGTATTGTAAGTTAAAATATATTTAAACAAAAATATACTCATATACATTCATTTAGTATTCGCTTTTAGTAGTTACGTATTCATCGTAGCAAGACAGTAAAATACGATACTTTGTATTGCAAACACTCATATTTCCTTTTTAAATAGATTTGAATAGGCAATGAATAATGCACATATAAGACACTCTGTACTCTATATGGTTTAAACAAAGAAATAGTGCAGCAGTTGTATCAAAGAACATATATGTTGTTTTGGATACCAGAAAACACCAAAGATGGTTTCAACTGGCAATTGGAATTTGGAGCATAATTAACTTTCAAAAGATCGAATTAAGTTTAATGAATAATCATCCTAGAATGTCTATAGGTATTAATTACGAATCTTAATCAGTTATGTAAATAACATTTTTGATTAATAAAATTTAATAAATAAATTATTTAACTAAATGGGATTTTTCTTCATAAAATATAATGTAATAGAGCGTGCATTGATTTTATTGTTATTCTTAACAAAAATAAATTATAAATGATTTGATTCAAAATTTACATATGTTTTACTTGGTTTATTAAATATTGACTATATTTTTAACTTAGTCGATTTAATATATAGATTTAGATATTTTTAACTTACTTGATTGTTGAAGTTTATTTAATGTTATTGCTCAGATTTTATGCCAAATCAATATTAATATTATCTTTTATATTCTATTATTTTTTTGCAATACATATATATATATATATATATATATATGTGTGTATATTTTTTAAAAATAAATAACTCTAAACATAGTTCGACAGGAGTAACAATTTTGTATAGTAAATGTTTATTATAATCGATAGAGGATTATTGCATGCATAGATTGCGTGACTAGCATTATATGACAAAAATTGACAAAAAAATAATCCTTTATATATATATACACACACACACACACACACATATATATATATATATATATATATATATATATATATATATATATATATGAAAGTCACTGATCTTGAACTTATACACGATTTATTTGAAATGTATATATTTTTTAACTGCAACGTGTGTCTAGACGTTCTAAATGCATTTTATAAAAATCATTAATTTTTTTGGAGCATTGTTTAATTTTTTTAAGTAGAATAAATTGGCAAATTTAAAAATCTATTTCCAGATTTGCTGTTAGTTAATATAATTTTTCAATAAATATTATTTGTAGATAGTGTATTTCAAATTGAAGTTAGACTAAATTATATAAACTATATTATCTTAAAAAAAAATTGTATTAATAAAAATTAATATTCACAAATAACTAACAGGTATTAAAATATATTCATATAATATATAATTGTTTTATAATAAAATTCATGCATTAAAAATATATTAATATTTTATATAAAAATACAATTATATTAATATATAATAAGAAGTGACACATTTTTAAATCTAATTTTCGTTCTTAGATAAAGTTTTTTATATATAAATTAATCTAGCATTGTCTCTTATCGTAACATAAAAAAATAATGTCCATAAATAATTTTATATTGACTGAAAAAAATGTTTCACTTCGGTATCACGTACGTACTGTGAACTTTGGTAATTTTTTCATTAAAAGTCGTATTTTTTTATAATTACACATGCAGTGTTCTTAAAAGTAAACAGTCATTGAAGGTTAAATACAAATATATATATATATATATATATATATATATATATATATATATATATATATATATATATATATATGATAATCTGATTTTGTAATTTTCAATCATATGTGCTCGAATTTTAATTAAAGTTTTTATAAATGAGACTAAAGCATTATTATACGGTGTATTTAATTTTTTTCATCATAATTTTCGAAAAATCTTCGTTTTTTTGGAAAAACTATGATTTTAAGATTCCTTATTGTAATTATATATATATATATATATATATATATATATATATATATATATATATATGTATTTATATTAAACAGCAGTAATCTCTTTCAGTTAACTTATAGCTAAAAGTTTCCAAAACTTTTTACTTCCAAAGATCCAATGTCTTTATTTTCTACGACAAATTTCCTTATATTTCTATTTTAATTATCTATGGATCTCTTCTTACGCCTTTTTATATTTTTGGATTCTCAATCCATAATTTGTTTTATCCATTGATGGTCTTCTCGTCTTATTATATGACCAGCACATTTCATTTTAATTCTTTCAATCCTTTTATAATATCCGTAAATACTTTTTGCTTTAGAATACACTTATTTCTTATATTTACATGTTATTTTTATATGTATCTTTATATTGCCTTCAGCCGTTGAATTATTCAGAGATTTAAGATTTATGTTTCATTAACATAAGTGAGAACAGGTATGATACACTGATCAAAAACTTTTTTGATTAAACAAAAAAATATTCGATTTCATGATTCGATTTAAGAATTTATTTTATATCGACATTATTCAATTTTTATTTTCTTGTTCGCCTTATGCAGAAATGTACCTTTTGTATTAATGAACTCTGTTAAATATACAGTTGTAACTTTACTTATTTCTATTCTCAATTCTATTTTAATCTGATTTAAAATTTGATTTTACTTAATTTTTGTCTCACTGTTTCATCGTAATTACTTATTTTTTGAGTTATTTTATTTAATTCTTATATATATATATATATATATATATATATATATATATTTTCTTGGGTCATAAATGTGTAGTTTTTTGTAAAAAAAAATATTAAAAATGATAATAATACTAATTTATATGTTCATATTAATACGTTTTAATTATAGTTGAATTATTTTGAAATAATACTAATAAGTTGTAGAAGAATATTTATTAACAATATTTTAATTTATAAAACCTCACGTATACTTTAATAAGAATAAAAATAAATTCGACTATTGTTTAAAAAGAATTGTTTTATGTGATTAGAAAATGAACATAGTTATGTTTTAAAATTCAATAGTAATTTGAAAAGTGTTGTAAATAAATTTGTCTAGAAAAATTATCTAAATTAAAAAGTCATGCAGGCTTTTTTATTCAATAAATAAAAATAGTTTCAAGTATATAAAAAAATGAAAATATAGATAATCCATAAACTTAATATACAATTAAGTATATACAATTAATTTGAGATGAAAATAAAATTATTAATTTTTATATATTTTTTTTATTTTCTTTACCTTTCTTCCTTTTCATATTTTTACATAATTGAAAATGAAAGTGCATTTAAAATTCCAGATATTAATTTTCATTTTTTTCCTAAAAATCGATCTATGAAATACAATGTGTTTTTAATTATATATATATATATATATATATATATATATATATATATATATATATATATATGTATGTATATATATATATATATATATATATATATATATATATATATATATATATATATATATATATATATATATATATATATATATATATATATATATATATATATATATATATATATATATATATATATATATATATATATATATATATATATATATATATATATATATATATATATGTATATATAAACAATTTCTAAAAATAGTAATGATAAGATTTTCAAGAAGCACATTACCGTTTGATGTTTAAACAACATTTGGACCGTATTCAAGAATTATTTTTATATATAATTAAAAATAAAGTTGTACATATATTTACACAACATATATTAAAAGAACGTTCCAATTATACCTGGTAGTATATGATCATAATTTTAGCAAATAATTTGAATCACTTGCGATAATTTTAACGACAAACAATATCATATCACATTTACACAAGAACTCATTTATTATGTTAATGTAAAGTTCGAAGAGCATTGTAAATTATATACAATTAATTTATGAATATTTACATAAATACATATACATGTACATACACATATGTGTGTGTGTATATATATATATATATATATATATATATATATATATATAACTATATATATATATATATATATATATATATATATATGTATATTTATCGTATATATATATATTCTATTTTTTTCGTTGGGAATAGGAAAAGTAAATAAATAATATTGATTTTAAATAGTTTATTTTCGAAGTTAATGTAAATTCAGAAATAATTCGTTGACATTAGGATATGCGAATGATGTGAAACGAATTAGAGTTCATTAATAAACAAACGTATAAAAATAAATGCATATTGATTACATTTATTATAATATCTGTCGCTCTTTAATTAAACTATGTCAAGGTAAAATATAGTAAAAAGCCAAGTTCAAGTATTGAGAGCTTTCAACATTAACTATATTAAAAATTGTCGAGTTTTCATACATAAATATATTAGAATGGAAACTGAAGCTAATAAATTATTATTTATATATATATACATCTCACTTGTCTTGTAATTTCTTTTATCGCTGTAAGGAAATGAAACATAAATATAATTTATCGATTAATATCACTTTTCTAATTTGACTTATTCAAAGAATTTTTTCTTTTTATAGAATGTATTTTTACATAATATTTAAATTATTTTTTCATTATATTTTATTCTCATTATAAATCAAAAAAAAAATTTAATTTAAATAAAAAAAAATCATTATAGGAAATAAAATCATCATACATAATTTTACAATTTACTTAAACAAATATATATGTTTTTATTGTTCACTTATTTTATATTATAATTTTCTATATTAGAACATTATTTAGTAAAAAACAACATATGAACTCATGAAAATGGTATAAAACAATCTAATTAAAAAATAATCTGAATTATTGATTTCTTTCATAGACATATTATTAATTGGTTTTGGTTGAATAGTTCTTTCATAATACGAATGTTTTCCGGAGTCGTTGTCCTAAAATAAGCTTCCGTTTGAATTGTATATATTACTCGTTTTCAACTTATTTTGACTAATAAAATTTATTATTGCAAACTTTATAATAACTGCAGAAAACTGTTGAGTTTTTAAGATATTTTGGTCCATAAATCAAATTTGCTTAATAGATAAGTTTTTTTTTCAACGCTCTATTATTAATTTTTTCAAATTATATTAGTTAATTTTTAATTTAATAATCTATTGCATCAAGATTTTTAAATTTATCTTATTAATTTTCAGTTTTAATAAATGAGATTTTTAAAGAAATATGTCTCAAAAAAATTAAAGTTTACTCTGTATTTTAATAAACTGTTTGTGTATAGTAATTAGGGGCTAAAATGTTTTTTTTTTAATAAAAAAATTATAATTTATGACTGAGATACTTTTTCATAATGTATTACATACTTGATAAAACCAAATTCATCTAATTATTAATTTAGTACTGTAGATAATTTTATTTACAAAAATAAATTATTCACTCCAACATCACAAAATTTTATAATTAAATGTTCTATGGTAATACAATTATCATCTAAATGTGCACTAGCGAATAAAACGCACAATAAATGTTGCGATGAATAATTCTTTTATATCAAAATCTATTTATTACTTTAGATAACATTAATTATCCGTTTGATAAAAATGTATTAAAAACGTTTAAAACATAGTTACACAAATGAAAATTATTTATTGCACTTTTCTTTTTTTAAAAAAACGTATTCTATTGCTTTTACGTTTTTCGATTCTTATCATTTTTTTTTCTAGAAAGTATTTCAACATATTCTAAGAATTAATATTTTACTGAATTGTTTATTGTTTAATAAATTTTGATTATTTTAATTTATGAATTCAATTAGATATATAAAAAAAGAACAAACACATTAATTAATATGAAATTTGTATTCAGTTTTAGCATTCTCAGAGATATAATAAAAATATTTATTTTATACTGAATTCAACAAAATTAAAATGTCTATTTTTATCAAATCCTATTAAATGGTATCAAACGACATATAAACGATATAGAATAAAAATATCCTAAAGAGAATTTATATATATATATATATGAAAAATAAAAATAAACATTTCATTCTCAGAAAAATTACCGATAAATAGATATTGGACCGTTTATTTTAAATGTTAATCTACGATTGAAGCTAACAATGTTTAAATATGTAACTACAAACATTTTTTTAAACATGTGCTCATATATTATCCGAAAATAGTTTGTTTCTTACAATTTATTGTTCTTTCAATACATTTCTTATTATATTTTTTAAAAAATCTAATGATTCAAGTTCTTTATTGTTTATACTTACCTTTTCCACACACATACATACATATATATATATATATATATATATATATATATATATATATATATATATATATATATATATGTGTATGTGTGTGTGTGTGTGTATATGAAATATATACGTGTATAATATTCCGGCTTAAGATTACAAGTCCTGTGACAAGGATTGCAATTTTGGAACAATTTTTACATTAATACTTTAAATATGTTACTCTTTTTAAAATGACTTTTAAAATTGGAATAAATAATATTTTATAAAAGACTGATACTGTACCTGCTTATTTTTTATAGTTTCACAATTTTATCTTTACTGTATGATTACATTTATTATAGAATGTGTCGAAGCTATTTTTTTTATTAAAAATCTAATAATTAAATCGTCTATTTTCTAAACTCTCCCATCCTAACTACTCTTTTGTCAATTTTGAAATGTCTACTTAGTATAAAATGAATAGCCTCTTTTCGAATTCTTTCAATATTTTGTGTTTCTGTTACTCTATGTGAATCCAATAGACTCTTACACTATGTAAGCAGTTTTCTACTTTTTCTGTATCTATATTAAAACTGGAATTTTATTGATTTTTTTTACAAAATTTAGATTTAATTGAGCTTTGCTTACAATATTTAAAATTTCATCATCTAATGTTAAAGACAATTGTTATAAAAGTGTAAAATATTTCCATAAATCATATTTTAAAATATCTATTTTATCCATAAAGCAAAATGAATAAAATTTTATTTATGATTAAACCGAATAAAGGTACTTTTTCGAGGACTCAGTTCCATAAGTTATATTACATTCAATTAATATTTTTTTTATTGAACTTTGATACATTTTTTTATAAATCACACAGTCAGTATCATAAAATCTAATTTTTGAATTTGTAATTCTATTTGGAAAATACTTAATAAAAATAGTAAATAAAAGAGAGCCAGCTACATTACTCTGAAATATTTTTGAGATAACTAATGTTTCATCTGACAGTTTTTTTTAATTTTGTATTTAGTCGATATGATTGAATCCATCAAATGACTTTATCATCAAAACTAAGATAATATAGTTTATTAATAATTATGTTATAAAGAACTTTATCAAGGACTTTAAAAAAATTAAAATATAGTAGTGATTTCTAGTAAAAAAAAACCTCTGACAAATCAAGAATTAGATCTCTAAGTTAAAATGTATATGATTATTGAGATCTTAATCCATATTGATTTTTTTGTAAAATATTATTCAACCCGTAGTGTTGTCTTAAATTAATACTAATTATTTGTTTAATCACTTTATATACCTGGCTAGTAAGATTAATTGATCAATAATTATTTATTTACGAGGGTCGTTTGATAAGTATGGTAGATTTATTTATTGTTTAATTTAATTAAATTTTTTAATTTAGTTTTTTTTTACTTTTTTACCATACTTATCAAAGGACCCTCGTGTATATATATATATATATATATGTATATATATATATATATATATATATATACATATATATTATAAAAGTACTAATGTTTTGTGAAAAAATAATTTATTGGATTTTAATTCTAAATATTCATGTAAAAACGACTGAATATAATTATTTAACTGCTAATGAATTATTACTACAAATTGACAAACACATAACTGAATAAAAAATTATATTTGCCGAGAACGATTCTTTGTTATACGACCCGACAATGTAAATTTTATTGTTTATAAAACGACTACGCTTTAATAATTCCTTTGTGTAAACTTGTATAACCGTACAGATGTGCGATAACATAGATAAAAACAATTACCTTTTTTATTACGTATGTGCAATGACGCAAAATCGTGAAAACGTCGTATACTAACCATCGAATGGTAACACATTTTTAAAAATTAATTGGATTAATTTTAATTATGCCACGTCGAAAAAGTCAATGGAATTATTCTAACGGTACATTTTACAACAGAATTAATTTCTGTATTACATAGGATAATAAATGTTATGAAACAACATTTTTATACAAATATGCACTATGCGTTTATGTACTTACTTTAATTACACAGTTCTGTTGTATTTGTTGAATTCAGTGGCATCGTTCTTTGTGTGTATTTTAATGACATTACCTAAATAAATATGTTTTCTTTCTATTTAATTATATTTATTTTTAAACTATGATAAAATATATTTTAGATTTTAATTATTGATACAAAAATCTTCTTATTTCTATTATAATTTATGAGATTATTAACTAGAGATTAATGAAAAAACAATAGCGATTCAAATGTAATAAAATTGATTATTTCAATTGAAAATTTTAAATTGAAATTTAAAATCATCATAAAAATGTTAATATTGTAATAAATTTTAATATATATTTTTTTATACATACGTTGTGAATTTGTATATATGTACATATATATAATTCGTCAATAATGATTTTTTTTAAATAAAAAATAAATTTTATTCGATTTAAAATTATTTTATAAAATATTTTCACTTGTATAGTAACTTTGAATTCGTATTATCATTTTCGTTGCTTTTCTTTTG
This sequence comes from Neoneuromus ignobilis, assembly GCA_029203775.1. NCBI lineage: Eukaryota > Metazoa > Arthropoda > Insecta > Megaloptera > Corydalidae > Neoneuromus > Neoneuromus ignobilis. Next base: position 40,552,159 of record CP092088.1, read on the forward strand.
ATTCCTCATATAGTCACTCTTAGGTAGATTTTTTGTTGTAAATATATGTTACACAATTAATTAAATACTGAGATTTCTTATAATTTTCAGTTATGGTACGATTCGACTTCCGTGAAAACTGATTGTTCTTGAGTGTCGATCCAAAAAGGGATCGTTGTAGTTATAGTGAAATAATAAAACACTGCAATCTTCAAATTAATTACTTCGTTATGTTCAATCAGTAGATCTTCAGGATACTTTCAGAAGTATCTACGAGGGATGTTTGATAAGATTTAAAAATAAAATTTTTTTTCAACATAGTCTCCTTTTAGGCTTATTTTCTAGTTTGTTGATCCCTTCCGAATAATAGGATTTGTCCAAGTCTTATAAAATAATTTTATTCCTGCAATCACCTCCTTTTGAATAAAATCTTTTTCCCGCGAGCCATATTAGAAACAAATTCCGATGGAGCCACTCTGGAGAATAAAAATGTGAAAGATTTGGAACCCTATTTCCATTAGTTTTGTGACTACTTATGAGCTGGTAAATTTTTCGTATTGAAAGAAAAATGGTTGATGGGCTAATCGGGGACGTTTTTCTCAACTCGGTTTTGAATTAACAATGAATTATGCATATATTTTTTAATTTTCCATATAGTATTCCTTGCGAATTCGAAAATTGTCTTCGCCTTTTTCGGAGCAGATTCCCCTTGATAACCCAAAACTGCTCTTTGGTCTCATAGTGATGTATCCATGTTTCATATTCTAAAGTTGCGGATTTCGCTGAAACAGCTGCAAACCGTATTCAATTTTTGTCGAAGCAATCGCGGCACCCGCCTGGCGGATATTTTTCGGTGCAAAATATTATATTTAATCTCACGCACTTTCACTCTTCTGTATATACCATATCATGGATTTATCATATTTCTGGATACCTCAACAGGGCGTATTCATCTTTTGTGCTCATATAACTCAACATTTTGAAACCACTTATAAACTGCAAATCGAAGGTGTAGAGTAAAATGTTAAGATCATTCTTTGATTTTCATTTTTTTAATGAAGTAGTTTTAATCAACACGCGAAATTTTTTTCGTCCATTGTTTGAGATCTTCGATTTCCTTGATTCCAACGATTGATTATGGCTGAAACTTGATGTGTGTTCTTCCAAGAGGTGCTACTAATTAAAAATAACCTCGATATGCACCAGTGGTGCCATCTTTCGGAAATTACACGGACTTATCAAACGGCCCTCGTATGTATCGGTAAGATTTTTTAATAAGAATTTTCATGTTCAATAATATTTATATTTATTTTTAGAAAAAGGTATTATTGAATGTAATTTTATTATATATTTTGTTATTTTGGGCAATTAAAATTATTTCTATGCTACTTTTTTAAAAATGTGAAAGTTTAATTCCATTAATTATTTTTATTACTATAAATTTTGGTACAGTATAAATCTATGAATGGTATTAATTAAACTGTGAATGAAACATACATTTAAATTTTTATATTTTACTAAGAAAAGTGGTTGATTAAACTCTCTTCTATTGAATTAAACTTACATATATTTTGAATATATTTATTTTATATGTAAAAAAAAACACAAAAAAATTATACATATATTCTAAGTTTATTCTAAATAGATGTAAATTTAATTTTATGTTTTATTTATATTTTTACTTTTGTATATATATATATATATATATATATATATATATATATATATATATATATATATATATATTGTACAAAAAAATATAAATTAAAAATAACCTGTGTAAAAGTGATAAATATTTAAGAACATTCTTTGATTTGTCATATTCTTTTTGTTATTATGTAGATCTTAAATGTTTTTATGCAAATATTATTAATTCAACACTTGTCGGTTCTTTTTTCTCTGCATCCGCAATAATATTTTAAAAGTATATTAATTTAAAAAGTTCCCGCGCATCCTACTTAGTGCTACTTTTATAAACTGTGTATTTTTTAATAGATTTTAAGTAATAAAACCTCTTTCACACAAGAATGCACTTTTTATATGCGGTCAGATAGATTTCATTTTACATAATTTTTCATGGAATTTATTTTATATCAGAGTGACGCAAATTCTTACTTGAGTATTGTGGAATAACTTTCTAATATCTGAACACCATTCAATATCCTATAGTATTGGGGTTGATAATTCATTTACATGAAATTAAATTTGCCAATTTTAAAATAAATAGTAATAAAATCTTTATTTTTTATTTTGCTTTTTTTGTTTTACTAAAAGTTTTTTATTTTGTTTGTTAAATTATGTACTTTTTTAATTTAAATTAATATTTTCTTATTAAGCTTATTTCTGTTTGAGATATTTCAATATTATTAATATAAATATATAATTTTTTGATTTATATGTTACAAGTTATTAAACAGACATATAATATATATTTAAATATTTTGGAAAATATTGTTTTTTTATTGACGTTTGAATTTATTGAATCATTCGTTTTAAAAATGTCAAATAAATTTGAATACATTTTTATCTTTCTTTTTAAAATGTTCATTAAATTTTATATGTATATATATATAATGTTTATAAAAATATTAATACTTTTTTTGTACCACTAAGAGTGATTTTTATTGTATCTTTTTGTAAAATTTGTCATATTTAATCCATTTTTTTATTTGTTTCATTAACTGGCAACAGTTTGTATTTATTCTCGACATAGTTACAGAAATAAAATCAATCAAATTTCAATTAACAACTCTGTGTACATAGTAATGCTTAGAAAAACAAACTAGGAACAGTTTTTGTTCTATTTTACGTATTCTTTAATATTTTAACAAATCATATTACTATATAAATGTTCAGTATTGTACAATTT
>CP092088.1:40560006-40562506 GCA_029203775.1 Neoneuromus ignobilis
AATTGATAAATATATTTTAAATTTACCTTTTATTACTGATATTATAAATATATATATATATATATATATATATATATATATATATATATATATATATAATCTACCGGAATATATTTTTAGGAAATGACAAACCAAATTGGTATTAATCAATAATATGAGCTAAAATGATAAGATTAGATAAAATGAAAGTTTTTTTTTAAATTTACATATATTTCGCCTAATAACGAACAATAACATATTTACTATTCATATATTTTATTAGTAATCAATTTCTATATATATATATTTCTACAATAATTTATTTTTTATATTGATTATTTGACCGTTAATAATATATTAATAATTGATAAATAGTAGATGTAGCATTTTTTTAAATAATAATATATTAAATAGTAGAAATATTACTTTTTAAGATTTGATACAAGTTTAAAACTGAATTTGTAACACATGTTTAGTTACATGAATTTCATAAAAAAAAATTTAATTAATAGATATCCAAAATATATATAGGATCATTTATATATATATATATATATATATATATATACATTATAATATATAATTAAATAATTATATTAAATAATTGTATGTATATATATATATATATATATATATATATATATATATATATATATATATATATATATATATCTTGTATGTAATCACAGTAGTCAATAAAGTCTGTAATATGTTTTTTATATGATAATAAATGGAAATAGTTGAAATTTATTTTTAATATATTTCTAGATTATTTTATAAATTTTCATGCGAAAACCGTCATTTCATTTTTCTTTATATTTTTTATATTTAGAAATTTCTTTAATTTTTTTTAGTATATATATATATATATGGTATATATATATATATATATATATATATATATATATATAGTCCCTATATATATATATATATATATATATATTATAAGTATCTTTTTTTTTTTTTTTTTGTATAGCTATTCAAAAGACCAGAAGGCGGGAGGGAGATATATATAATGGTATTTTCATTTTAAAGTCCCTACTTTTATTATTATATATACTATATTTTTTTTGTATACATGCTATTTCTCTTCAATATTTTTTTATTATTTCTAACATACATATATTTCCTAGTTTTTCTATGTTGTGCAATTGCCTATTTTCGATTTTAAAATTGTAACTATTTTAAAACCAATTTTTATAGGTATGGGAATAAATAATTCTTGTCGATCGAATATTTATCTGTACAAAAAATAATTTTTGATTTATATTGAAACGTTTTATTTATGTTTTATTATTTTCATTCTCTTTGTAATTGGAATATTTTGAATTACTAAGTAACAATAAAGAATCAACATTTGTAATAAATTGATATAAATAAATATATTTGCTTTGTATTTCATTATTGTTCATTTGATTTCCATTTTATTCAGAAACACGATCTAAATGAAATTTAATTATTTATATATATATATATATATTATATTACGGGTTAGTGAAATAATAACTTGGATATCTGTCTATCATGCGGAAAACTGCGCTTGACCTATGGTCGGACGGTCCCCAAGTTTCAAAGTTTAGAATGAGCATGGGGCTGACAACCATATTTCGTAAAAAATATAAGTCTCGTGGATATTACTTTGTCAGAAAGTCTTAAATTCTTTTGAAGTGCATCGCTTGTGATGATTATAATATATATATATATATATATATATATATATATATATATATACATGTGTGTGAATAAAAACAAACTATCTAATAAGAATATTAGAAAATAATGAACCTTTATTGTTCTATTACATGCACCTTCTTGGGTTAATAAAACATAGAGTATAAATTAAATAAAAACGAACAAAATAATATTTAACAAAAAATACAATTCAAACAACTTTAATAGTAAAAACTTAAACATGTATTCACACATCTCTACAAACGCAGGTAAATATTAAAAACTGTAACAAGAAGAGAAACTAATTGAATAAAAATGTAACCTGTCTGAAAAATATATATTATATCAATATCTCTTTTTATTAATATGAAAATACAGAAGTATTTTTGTATTAATAATTTTTATTAATACGAAAATACTTCTGTATTTTCGTATTAATAAAAAGAGATATTGATATAATCGATTATGGAGATAGTTTCATCTTTAATTTTTATTGTTATTAAATTCTATTACCTAACAAATATGATTCTATATAAAAAATAATGAAAAATTGAATTTTATTTTGTCTTGTTAACATATAAATAAAATTAATATAAATACATATTTTTCTAGATATTTATGTAAAAAAATGTATTGTCACATTTGTATATATATATATATATATATATATATATATATATATATATATATATATATATATATATATATGTACGTAAAAGTATTTTAAATTTGCGGAATAACCTATGGTTTAATATAATTTAGCTAATTACATCATTTTTCAAAAAAATTCTTATAAAATCGTTAGTTATAAAACACTTCTACAATGAAAACTTTCGCAAATATTCAAATG